>OY987282.1:15090231-15634352 GCA_963920785.1 Sphagnum contortum
TCTCCTTCAGAAAAAGTTACCCAACCACTGGAGCTCCCAAAACCTGAACCTGTGGTACAACAAGGTGCTCATTACCCATATCCCCCTCCTGCAGCAAATTATGCAGGATTTGGTTTAATGCCCCAACTTTCTGGTGGCCAGTATGGGTATGAAACACAAGATTCTCAACCACCAGATTTTTCTCGGTTGCCAAGCTTGATGGTACAATTCTTACTTTGCAGGATTGTGTTTGTGTCAAGATTTGGTACATGTTTGAGTTTTCTTGATTTCAAAAAGACATTTGCATACACAGTATCCATGAGACGCTGAAAGCTACTAGCATAGGAGGCAACATGGTCAGTATCATCTGAATTCTATAGCAAGGTTGGCAGGTATGAAAACAGTTTGTTGGTTATATTTTTTTGACCTTACAAAGATTAAATCCATGACAAGTTTCTGGGTGATGCAGCAACCACACTCAGATCCAGCTTCCAGCTATTACACTCCTGCTTTTCAGACAGTGATGGATGGTGATGCCCGGTACTATGTCCCATCCAGCACTGCAAGCAAGTATAATGGAAGTGTTGGTCTTATGACTGGCCCTAATCTCCAAGCATCTCAAGAGGTGAGCCCAACTCTTGGTTGATACTCAGGGTACAAGTTAAGGACATGCCAAGGGGAAAGCATTTTTCCTTGTGTCCAGATATGTACTGCAGTCTTCACTTGTTTTCCTTTTCCGTATGCGAGCTACCTCAAGCTTACCTTCCTGCATACATGTGAGCAGCAGCATTTCTAGTTACTGCATCTGTAATCAGCAAGAAGGTTGGAAGTAAATCCTGCTGCAGAGTTGGCTTTTAAGCTTCCTCTGCCTTAATGGAGGAAACCCTTGCATCTTCACATTTTCTGAGAATTTGAAAATTGTTGTGATGTCCAGAATGGGAAAGTCATGGTGTCAGCATCAGCACCAGATGGTATCCCAGCATCTCAACCAGGCAATAGTGCACAAACTGCTCCAAGTCTCCCTCAACAGCCATTGCCAATGCATGCTTATGCAGCACAGCCACCTCTAGGTCATTTTGGAAATTATTTGGGTTACCAGTATTTGCCACCCAACTACCCTTATATGCACACCACATATCAGCATAACTATGGCCCAAGTAACAATGCCTATGCCCAGACAACTGCAGTCTCTTCCTACCCATCTACTGCTGTGTCTGCATATCCAGCAGGGGGCTCTGCACCACTCAAGTATTCAGTGCCACAGTACAAGCCAAGTGTGGCTACTGGCAATGCTCCTCATTCTGCTTCTGCCATTAGTTATGAAGGCTATACAACAACACCCTCAGGATATGGCAGCAGCTCTGCTGGGACTGCAAGTAATCACTCTGGCTATGATGACATTGCTGTTTCTCATTACAAAGACAATTCACTATACATCCCCAGTCAGCAGGTATGTTCTTGATATCAACTTTTCAGAGAGCCACATAAAGAGTTGTATCTGTATTTCATCATTCAGCCAGTCAAGCTATTTGAATCCTTGTTTTAATCGAAGATATGAGTATTGCCCCCATAAAATTTACTGTGCTCATGTTTCTTGTGCACCAAATGATATGAACAATTTTCAAATGCTTGCTGAAGGTGGTTGTGGGGTGTTTGGTACCCAGCCAGGAGAGGGTTCAGCCATATGGATTCAGAGCCAACAGGTACCACGGGACATGGGTCCCACACCAGGAACAAGCTCATATTACAATCTTGTTGGTCAGGGTCAACAGAGTGCATATGCACATTCACAGCAACCAGCACAGAATCACATACACCCAGGAACTGCATATGGAAATGCCTACCACCCATCACAGTCGGCTGCCACTCCCAACACTCATCCAATGCTACAGCAGCCTCAGGCATTAGGTGGCAGTGGTGCCAGTAACATACAAGCTGGGACCTATCAGCAGGCACAGCGTTCTCAACAACCATGGACAAACAACTACTAACTGCATTAATGAGCTTCTAGGGTAATTTGTACTTGACATTGATGTCATTGCTAGATGATGGTTCTCTACAGCCAAAAACTGGTGACTCAAGGGCTTGCACTGTTGGATGGATAGAAATAGTTAAGGCCATGAAAAGGCCTAAAAAGAGTGTAAATACAAGTTTGACAAGAATGTTAGGATCTTGACAGCAGTACAACTGGGTATTTCTTGACACAGGTACTTGGTGAAGAATGACTGAAAGTGTGACCCACATTCCTCACCATACCGGCATAGTGTTTTTCTCATGTTTTATCCTACCATTGGTTTTGACGGTTCCTGGATTTCTCCATTTAGTGATTTAATGGTTCAGCTCTTCCCTTGGATTCCATGAATACAGGATTTTGATTCTGTTTTACAGATATTTGTAACCATATATTTGCATCAAGATTGCCAAATGAATTGGGTGGTCAGATGAAGTAGTTCTCAGTAGGAAGAAATAGCAGATAAGAAGCACTAGGTTCAGTGTTGAGAAGTAAGGAATAGTTGTGTGTGGAATCCAGCCCTCAAACTGTGTTGACGTTTTTGTATTCTTTCTCATTGTATAGAAGTCGATCCAGGGGAATATGGGGTCAGATATGGAGTCTACTATGATTATTCAACTTGACAGAGATCTCATTCTGTTTAGATGTTTCACTACTCTCTCTCTCTTGCTGTTATCAGTTTTTTCCTCACTTGCTTCTCTCACAGAGCATGTCTTTTGGAAATGGTTTGAAGTTTCGAGAATTCTCTTAAACTCCCTTCAAATGTAACTGAATATTCCCAGGTTTTCTTCTATCTCAGCCTTGTGATCTCCTCACCACATGTGCAGGTATGTAGCTGATTTAATTTTGTCTCACATGGTAGGTTCTAGTTGGAAATGGGGTATTGGGATACATTCCATTTATGATGTGGTTTTAGTCAGTCTGCAGGTTTATTGACTACTGAAGTACTTAGCCTGGTTAGGCATTAATTAATTACTTTCTGGAATTGTCAAAAATACTGAAAAATACCTGCCTGCCATGCCGGAAATTTGAAAGAAACTCACAGTCTCAAGCACACTAGCTTCACTATTTAGTATAATGCCAAATTATAAAGAACTTTTATGTTTATTGTAGAACGTAAATGACCAACAATGTATAATTATTAGGCAACTTGCTGTTGAACCAGGCTAGGTACCACAGGTAGTTCCTAGCCAGTTTTGGCAGAAAGGTGCCTAATTAATATTTTTGGGTTTAGGGGTTAGCTTTCTTTTCTAACATTCTGCAATAAAAAAAAGATATTTCACAATTTGACATTACACTAAAAAATGAAGCTAATGCGCTAAAGGGTTTCTTTCAGATTTTCAGCATGGCAGGCAAGTATTTTTTAGAATTTTGATCAACCCCAAAAAAAAAATCCATTAGTGCCTAACCAGGCTTGTGGGTCTTTGGATTGTCACCAGAACTGCATGAAACCTTTGAAGTTTGTTTGTCAGATTACAACAAAAGACAAACTTGGCTTAACAGGGTTTGGTTTCACTGATTGCATGAAATGAGTCTGGAGTCTGGACATGAACAATATTGAGCTCCCTTGACATATATGCCATCGTTGTGTATTCTGAGGTCGCCTCACCCGAGTTTGGCAGTTGTAAGGTGCTTGGCTCCTGAACATCACTTCAAAACACTAGGTTGGATCCTGTTCACTTGCACCTTGAGAAGCAATTTATGTTGTTGTCCATATTGAGTTGTGCTGCAGCTAATCCTCAAAGATGTCTATGTCTCAGTCAGTTGGTCTCTTACAAGTCTCTACTATGTGTAGGGTAATGCCCCGGCAGCATGGCAATGCACACTGTGAACCAAAGTCAAAGCCTGAGGTCTGGGGTGTAATGCCCAACTGCCAAGGCATTACCCAGCATAATAATGGAGGCAAGCCAGTATGGCAAGGCCTCCCTTTGGTATAGTTGAAATTGCAAAACATAAGCTCCCATAGCAATTTGTAGTTTCCCATTGGCACACCCCATCATACAGCCCACCTTGCATCGGGGTGTTTTGCAGAATGAAATCAGCCACCTGTGAGGTTATTAAGTGCCAGGATTTTAGTGAGAAAAGTAAGCAATTGTATACTTAGGCTCCACGTTGCTTTGCACTATCAGAGACAATCAGCTATGTGAACAATATAAAGATAGGCCTAGGTTCTTTCCCAACTACAGGTATTCAACCATCATGCTGTCCTTGTGGAAACATGATTTCATGAATAAAAAATTTGAGGGACATAGTAGTAATTGGGAGAACTGTTCCTATCAATGTTCTGGGCATCAAAGGAGCCCACTAAAATCTAAGAATTGAAGGCAGTGTAGGTCAAGTTTTTTTCCACCAGAAGCATTGGCAGCTTGAATAGAACATCAGCAAATTGAAAACATCACCACAAAGTGAAAACAAGGGGTGTGTCACACTGTGGCCTTGCCATTTACATTTAAAAGTATCTTAAGGCAAAAGAAGAAATATGGAAACTCAAATATTTCACCATGAAAAAAAATTATCTTCAAAAATTCATCAAAAAGAAACCAAAATCCTTTTAAGATATTAACTCTATAATCTCAAGTTTCAACACAAGCCAAAATATCAACTTTCAAAAATCCTCATATAAAAATAGACCTATTACCTAGCTGGGGCCAAAATCCCATAAGCTACTATACTCTATAATGAATCTAAACACAATATCCTTGCCTTGGTAGTAGGCAAGGCCAATAAAATTACAATCACGCAAGTACCAATTTTGTACATGGCAAAGTGAAAGATAAAAAGAGGGCCAGATGAATTTCCTTGCAGTTGAAGGTAAGATGTCAAAGAAGATATGAAGTCATGTCAGATTTCAACCATAATGAAAACATTGTTGTATATTTGTATGGTTGCAAAATGGAATTTTTTTAGTCAATTCTGGTTATATGAATAATACTATTGAAATAATCATTCCAACTTTATACGAAGTGCACATATTGAGATGTTCAACCTGTGTAATATATAGATTGATCCAACTTTTATATGTAGATTTATTTACAAGTTTGTTCCCCAGTAGCTTCAAGTACCCATAAGGCTTAGAGCTTTCTTTCCCAAGGTCATCATGAACATTCTCCGCTACAAAATATGTCAAAAATCAAAAGTTGTTGTAAGCTTTCATCATTACTCTTATCGGTGGGAGCAAATAATTGGTTCTTGAACCACACTTGAATGATCAACCAATGTGTTATTCAACACCTTCAGGTCCTGCATTAGTAGCAAACTAATTGAGATCAGCAACCTGGCATATGCCAAGTAGGTTCAACATTTCAGCGATATTTAGTGTTTCCAATTGCTAAGCTAATATCCAAGGCAAAGGTTTCAAGGCAAGTTGCGTAGCAAGCATGAACATATGTGCATGAGCATCCCCTTCACACAACAATGAAAACAATGAACCAGATCTTTGGTGTCAAAATTTTGAATCCCTCCCAATGTGGTGTTCCTACAGAATCATGGGCATGTGAGACAATCCTTCATCATAGACACTTTGGAGGACTTGGATTTTGCATTCACTGCCTGCAATGGTTCCAAATTATTTTGCCTTAAATATCCCATCATAGTCTGATTTTACATGGTGATGTCATATTGAAAGAGGCTTGCAATAGGTTTCCCTGCAGGTGGTGTATTGCATATAGCAATCCACCTCTGATTCCCAAGCCAACAGACACTTGCTAGGATTATAGATGCCACTGTTGCATAAGAAGAGACTGAAGCTTCAGTTACCAGTCATTCATTAATTCCTTCAAACCATTTTTTTTATTTTGATCAAATTCAAACTAATGGTTACTTTCATACTCCACAGATTATAACTTGAAAGCCTGGATCATGTATTATGAGAGGGTGGGGCATGGCTTGTTAGCAGGCGCCAAAATCCAACTACACACAGACAACAGTTACATGCAACCATCCCCACCCCATGCCATCCACCCTTGCCCCCCCTTGCAGGAGTTTAACAGAGGCCTGGGAATCACATAGATTTTGTCCAATTGACTTCAATGTACTTGCTGATTCATGCTTTGAGCAGGATCATTAGCACGGCACCTCAAGTTCTCAACAATTTGGAGATTTGCACATGAAGGATAGTTGACTTTCAGAGTTGTGGATGTTGAGTTCACAGAATCAAATTGAAATACCAGAACAATTGCTCAAGAGTCACACACACGTACATAGGAGCTACAACTCTTGTTCATGCAAATTGCTACGCAACACATGGCTCCTCATTTGCCAGTTCCCATTACTCTGTGGCTTGTGAGTTTTGCTCTAGATGAGAGGAATCTAAAAGGAGAAGAAGCTAAAGACATGTTAGAGACTTCCGGCAAGTAGCATGATGCATTTGAACTCATCATGACCAATTTCCCAATCAATGTGAACAATTACATGTTTCCCATGGCAGTTTGGGGAAGACTTGGTCCATAGCTAATATGTGCAGCTATTTGACAATTGCATAAACAGTTCAGTACCAGAGAACATGCACCTGGTGGCTAATTCTGCTAGGCAAGTGATCACTATGTGAGCCCAACAGGGCAAGCCTCGTAGCCGCTAGCCTAGCAGAATCAGCCACCAGGAGCCTGTTCCCTGGGGTCAAAAGCCAGGGGAACTCCCTGAATGTCAGGGTTCCCATCGACTGCTGATGTGGTTGGCAACATCACACCATGGGAACAGCTGAATTAGGCCGGTTTTAACATAAACAGGACAGGACACAATCTTACATAATAGCCAGCAAGACCTCGAGTATCACCAGCCAGGCACTTGGCCTAATGCCAGTAACAGGTCATGACTGGTCACTTCATGGTTCAAACATCTGACTACACATGTGACATGGCACATCTACCCTCTGTTAAAAGGTCCTAGTATACTGACTGGAAATGTACTGGGCATTCTCACCCATACAGAGAAAACAAGCCCTCTCTCACTATGTACAAAATGACTGTGACATGATTAGAGATCAAATGACTAGACTGAGTGTAGTATGACATCTTTCTGTTGACAATTGAAGATACACATGCACATATTACAGAACGGGACTGCAGCATGGTGGCAGGAATTGAAATAGGAGTCTATCAAACAGTTTCCTAAAGGGCCACACCATAACGAGTGTCCCATTTGGTCGAGGATGCCCTAAGTGGCATCAAAACACATGATTCTGCTCAGATTCACTCTGCTAAAGGCTGTGATTTCAAGTTAGGAAAACCATGATATACCTTAGATTGAATAAAAAGCACACTCGATATTGCACCCCAAAATTTTGGAATTGACTGCAAAATGGTGTACCATGACCATGACTCTGATCATTCAGCTTTAGTCTGGTCTAGATGAAAGTGACCTTGATACCTAATTTCCAACTATATACAGTAAACTTTTCTATGATCTCCCAGGTTTACAACTTTGATGCAGCATCTCAACCTCCACATCTCACCTGTTATTCAGTTTACATTGACATTGAGCAGTTCCTTGAAGTTGACCAAGCCCACAGTGGCAGCTTGTAGATTCAAAGTGGTGTCACTGCCTCTTCCCGTCCATTTTCACCAGTCCCTCCACAACCCTGCACCTTCATTATTCCATCCAACTCTAAGAGTCAACCCTGATACCATACAGAGGCACAGAGTATCACTAATGAAAAAGGTTTTTCTTGTCTCCCAACAGGTAGAGACTATGAACAAAAAATAGAAACACCTCCCAGCTAATCATGGACTTTAGAAGGACTTCTGTCAATTCTGTGAAATTGTTTGCAGAGTGTGACATCACAGAAATTAGTCCAATTTCCATTAAAAAATCCAGAAGATCACCTTTGCACAGCCTTCAGAGTACAGATTCATGTTTTTGCTGAAGTTCAGAACAAAGGCAGCCTGCTAAGATTTGATACTAAGACTCCCACCAAGTGACCTCCCCTCAACAAAAAGACATTGTGCTGACCAACCCCTCATAAAATCAGTCCCATGTCAAGCCACTCTCATTGTTGAAATGCCCAGTGCAAACCACAGGTCAAAATTCCTTCACTATCCCCATTATATCCCTCTTGTGAACAGCTTCTTACCTTTTCAAGTCCATCTCCATGTGAGTTATCATTGGTTGGCTGTGGCGCAACTCTGCTGGAGCTGGCATTTACACTCCCTGCATACACTGTTACACCATTTGCAGAGCAAGGCAACGTTGGTTCGCTTGAATTGGATGGCACAAGAGGCACATCAGAAGATGAAGCTGACACCTGCTGCTTTTCAAGAGGCTCAAGTGATATGCGCTCCAGTACACGCACCACCCCTGCACTCACCTCACGAGCACGGGCTCCAATATCTGCCATTGTCCCACTCCGCATTCGTAACCTTTCTCTAAAGCCTCGAGTGGTTTTGGATAATGACTCCTTGCACCTGGCCACAAAAAGGAGACCCGATAAAAGGTTATACAATGGCACTTGCTGCTCTAAGGTACCAAAAAACTTGCCAGAGGACTCCCTCGAATTCCTTACCATGACAAATGTTTAACAACTGTATTCCAGTGACTGCACCACAACATACTTAATAGAACACACCTGGAAGATGCCACAGCCAATCTGGATTTCATGGTTTCAGAGAATGAGTGTAACTCTGAGGATGATGTTGCATTTTGATTCTCATCCGGCTCCAGAGCAGATACCCGCCTGCTCTCCACAGCAATAAGGCCAGAATATATCATTGCATCAGGCACTTGGATGCATCATGGACATCAAATGGAGTTTTACTTAAAGATTAGAAGACCTAACACACCCAAGCATCATACTTGCACAGCAAAATGAGGGCAGCTCTCAATCACAAAGAGCAACATACTTGTAATTCTCCAATGCAACCTCACTTTCTCACAATCCAAACATCAAGTGGGATGCAAGCTGACCTTGGAGAAGATGAACCCAGAGCACTATGGTCTGCACCAACTGAAGGGATGGTATTGAAGGAGAAGGATGGTGGAGGTGCCTCATGATTGGGAGGTGAGCTGGCAACAGGCGGACTACTCACTGGAGTTGACCCTCCACTGCCTGAGGAGCTAGACACTAGCATGTGTTGGAGATGTCCTGAAGCTTGAGCAGATGGTTGGAAAAGGATAGGACCCCTTCTTGAAAAATGATGGGTGCGGCCAATGGCAGCTGCTGCCAGGTGCTGCATGAGGCATTCTTCATCCCCATATGATGCAAACTGTTCAGGGTAATTCCACCAAAGAAAAGCACTTAAATCAGGTAAATTTTCAACTCTTAGCATTTTATCTAAATGAATAGTGTCAAAGGATAGGCTGTTCTCAATGTTCTGGAGGACATGACTTTGTGTGCCCATCAGACATAGAGCTAACATACCTGCATATAGTGGTACTACAACAATACTGTTACAAATCATGTTTCTGTTCACAACCAATTTTATTAGAATGCATCCTAACAAGGTGAACATTAGAACAGAGTTCAATCAATTTGTGACCCTGATTTAAGAAATCAAAAAGCTACTGCAACTTCTTGCTTGTAAACAACTAAGGTGGAAGATCTAGAGAATTACAAAATGGTGCACAAGAAGGATTACCCGATGAAACTCAGATTCTTCTACAGAAGATCGCTGGTGGATAGAAGACACACGCACTTTATTACGTCGTAATGCCCTCTCATCAGCCACAGCAGCAAGCAAATCTTGACTATCGGGATCTTTGAGGCTGAGAGGCTGCCAGCACATGGGACACTCTTTGCTCCTTTGAGACCTGCACAAACATTCAGAATCCCTCAGCTTTCCATTTGTCCCTGAGTGGGACATTTAAGCCCATTCTGTTGTGTAAATTAGAACCCTCTGGCAGCAAGGGTCTTTTTGTCAGCATCAAGATTAACAACAGAAACTAGATATCACACCAAGAGACAAATCCCTTGAAGAACATTTCGTCAAGAGAATAATACGCCTTCAAGACAGGAAGGTCAAACTACAGGGCAGCAAAGACAAAATGATTCCACACTATCTCCTGCTCTGCTAACAAATTTGTACGATCAGAAACTGATAGTCATCTTTAGCCATAAACTAACTAATCCAACCAAACCAATTACACTCCAAATTTCCATCACTGGAGCAGAACTACAAACAGATATTTCCAATGACATACTAATCCTGCCCTTTCAAGATATTGGTCAACATGGGGGGGGTCGAAAAAGACAAAGTCATTAAGCTCACCACTCCAGAATGCATTGCAGGTGGTACTCATGCCTGCAATTGGTGACCTGCTCCCACAAAACAGATAGGTCAATGAACAGCATGATCTTTCTATTTCATGTTCCATCTGTGTGCTGCTAGTGTCCCCCTCATACCTGCAGCACTTAGCCAACCTCTCAACCCACTAACCTTGATCCTAGTTAAGGAATCAAACAATTTCCAAGCTTGTGGAAGCAGCTGGATTGAAGATCAAGGCCTCCAGGCAATTAGCCACCTTCATTAAGTGCAATAGCAGCATATACATAGACCCCACAGACTGAATTTTCCGACTTGGAGGAGTTATTGCAGAGCACCCCGAATCCCAAAATTTGGTGCCAGGACTAGAAATGAAAAAAATAAAGGCTCGACATTCATTAGACACAAGCTCCTGGAATAGAGGTTGAACAAAGATTAAGTTGTCAGCACAAAAGTATCCAGAGAGAACCGCCCTCAAACTCAAAGTCCAGTTCACGATCTTTTCAAAAGCCTATCTATCGCAGGAGGAATGACATGAAAAGCCAGGTATTGAGTAGGCCAGGTAAAGAGAAAAAAAAATAGAACCGTCATCACGAAGAAACAAGAAAGACGGTGTCTAATTCCTCACGTCTCCCGTCACAACATCATGCAAATTGACCAACAGAAAAATAACAAGATGTAAAACACGACAAGACTGAAATCAAGCAAACAACGGAGTTCCAATATCTTGGCACTACTGCAAATAAGAGATAGACAAAAGCAGCAGCAACAACAGAAACAACAACCAAAAAAAAAAAAAAAAGGTTCGGGGGTTACGGTGGCAGGGTCTTCATCACAGAAGGACTCCAAGCAGATACTGCACGCATCGTCGCAAGCATCCTGTACCCCGCCCTCCACAAAAGCTGCCGCCGATGTCATCGATTCCACCACCGCCCCGCCCCCCTCTTCCACAGAACCCCAAGGGAAGAGAAATACACACACACACACACACACACACACCTACACACAAGGCGCAATCCGGACCAATTTCGCACCCTAAAGAGCTTCAACAGGAGAAATCATCGGCATCAAGACAACGAGGGGAGACATGAGATAGGTGATGTGGTATGACCGCATCATCCGCTGTGTGTACGCCAAGGATGTGCACAGCACAACAACAGCAACGCACACGCACAAGACGGTCTCATCTTCTTCTTCGTCGTCTTCGTTCTCTCGCTGTCTCCCTCGCCGTGTTGTCAGGGCTACGACGAAAGCGAGAACGAGGGTAACTGTCTCAGCGGGTTCCCGATTTCCAAGAAACCGGCAATAGCCGGTTAGTCTTTTGTTTCGGAAAGTCCGTAGTCTCAAAGTATAACTTACCCGCGGAAAACTTTAGAAAAAAAAAAGATCACTTTTTTGGACCCCCGATTTCTTTGAAAAACTACCCTCTACCTCTTCACTCAATTTATTCACCCATTTACACCCTAGATGAAATTTAATTCAATGTTTTTTTAAGGAATTTTTTTAATTTAGCCTATGTGAAGATCATCCATAGGAAGCAGTGCTTTATTTTTATTTTTATTTTCCTCCAATTTTTTGTTTGGAAAATGTGGCGAATTTTTCCAATTTTCTAGCAAAAATAATCTAATTTGTACTTTTAAAAAATTCCCCAAAATCCTTTTTTGTGTGTGTAGCCAGTCACCTCAAACAAGAAAAACAATAATAATAATAATTATTATTATTATTAAGAAGACGTAGAAAAAATGATGAAAATCTCTAGGAAGATTTAGCCTAATCTGCTTATAAGCCAGATGCGAAGCGCAAGTCTTTAATCAACCTTTTATATTTATGGTTACACACTGAAAACCAAATATAAAAATTCAGCAATTTTTACTATTTTTCTCACTTCTGGAAAATGAAACCCTCCAAAATCACTTCAGTTTTGAGATTATTATTTTGAATTTCTATTTTTTGGCCAATTATTGCCAATAGAAAAAGGATGGATGATAATTTGTAGATGAACCTTGTGGGTGGTGGAGGTTTTGCCTCTTTGTTGGTTCTGCCTTGCAAGGCAGGGATATTGTGTTGAGAATCATTATAGAGTACACTAGCTTCAAGGGATTTTGCCCCCTACCAACAAGGTGACATGATTCATCCTAATTTGGTTGTAAAAAATTCACATTCAATCTTTTGACATTTTATTTTCTCTGCCACCTCCTCAAATGTGCACCCAGCCCAACTGACTTTGTCACCAATCCATAGCCACAAACCAATTATATAAATACTTTCTCCAAAAATATTTATGGCACCCATCATACCCATCATATGCAAAAGTTAATGTAATTCTTTCAAAATGTGACAATGCTATTGAAAACATTCAAATACACATGCATGCCACGACAAGTCTTTTTTTTTTTTCGTCTAAACTTTTGCACAAATGTGAAAATCAATATAAAAAGGAAATTTTGGTCAAATGATTTTTTGAGAAAAAAGTCATTAGATTTGTAAAAAACTAAAAATTCATGTTGTGACATATCCCTAATGGTTTCGGTTTGGTAACAAAATTTTCAAATGTTTAAATATGTTCTGAGAACATGTCATAATTTAATGTGTGATCCCTTTTGGGTTCCTCATAACTAATGTGATGTAAAAAAAATGAAAAAAAGATTCGTGAATGTTTTTTTCTTTTACAACAACATGATGTACATTAAAATGGATTTATTTTTTATTTTTCCCATAGTTATGACCAATTTATCATAAATATCAATTGTTGATATGAAATTAATGGCTTAACCAATACTAGGTGGGAACTGATTGTTGGGGGACCCTAAGTTCCTTGGACTGACCCCTTCGAGGTGCTTACCCAAGGTAACTAGCCTTGTAGAATTTTAAACAACTGAGATAACTTAGGGTTAAGGTGCCATCCTCTCCTGAGACAGAAATTTTAATGAGGGTAAAGGTGCCCTCCACATATACCATAAAAAATTCTACCAGTTCTTTAGGCGGCAAACAATGAACATCACAATTGTCAACAAATTGTGAGGTTTCTAGGTTTCTAGGAGTCAAGGGTTGTAAGTTCTAAGTTCTAACCCATGTCCCCATGAAGTCCTCTAGAGCATCAAAATGCCAAAGCCAGTTATGGATTCCTTTTGGCAATAAGCGTTTCATTAGGTACTTCTTTAAAAAAAAGACTTTGCTTATGTCATCAAGTTGAGTTGTCTATATAAAAACACCAAATAGCTTTGCATCTAAGGGAATAAAGGTGTAAAATGGAGGTCACCATCAAAAAAAAAAAGTGGGGGGGGGGGTGGGGATTTTCTGGGGACATCCCAAGGTCCCAAAAAGGGCATCCATGGCAATTTTTTATTTTGAGTGCAAAATTTTGGTTCAAGGATATTTTGTTTTGTTTCGGGGATGACATGGCATAGTGGGGAGATGTTGAAAGATGTTGGGCAACAACAAGATGATGATGAGGTATGATAATGGATGATGAAAGACAATGAAAGATAAAGAGGAAAGCTAAGGGTATGTTGATAAGGGTATGTTGAAGGATGATAGGGGCACGTCAAGGGACTTTGGGAATGATGAAAGGATATCGAAGAACGCATAGGACAATGAAAAACAACAAGACAAATAGTAATGTAATTTTTTTGACAATGTTGAAGCACATTAATGCGACCTTGCCATCAAATCAATGTTTGCATGTTGTCCCCAAACTTGCATGTGTTTCTTATGTTGTTTCTCAAACTTAACCCATCATTTAGTGAACACGACAAGAGATGACATTTTTGAACTTGGAGGTTTTAAGAATGATCGCTCATTTTTTTTCATTTTTAGCTTGCATCTTTTGTGTGTGGATCAAAGACATCCCCTTATTTGTTGGACTATTCATTCCACTTATAAGATTACAACATGTGCACATTTGGCGGGCTATTGTCCATATTTTGTGTGCACATTTGGTTGGATTATTGTCCATTTTTTTTGTTCTTTTAAAAATCATTTTCATTATTTCCCCTTTAAAGGTTGAGGTCTCCTTCAAGGATTTTGACATTTGGAAATTGAGCCTTGAAAACTAAAGTACACAATACTGAAAAAGAAACAAACAAACACAATGCCCAATTGGACCAACATCAAATGATTAGGCATTAACATCCTTCAACACATGTAACATGAATTGGTGATTTTTTTTACCACAAAAAGATATATTCATCTAAGCATTGACTATTTGTCTATGCGAAAAATAAGTTGGTTCAATGGTTGATGAAGGGGGTGGAAACCTATGCAAATGATTGGATGGTCATGCATCATGGCAAGGAATGATATTTTGAAGAGTACAATATGTGGTTAATGGAAATTTCTAATAATACCTTAACTCACATGTTGTTGTGGGTGCGTTTAGTACATTAAAACCCACCACCCATTATTAGACAAGTTCAAGAAGGTGAATTGTAAATTAATGAATAGACATAGTTACATGAAGATGTGCAATGATGGACATTAGAAAGCAATCGAAATAATGGAATGAGAAAAAAAAAATGGACCGAATGGACAAATACATGGCCAACCCACATTCCATATATACATTCTTGGGAATGACACATTTGTTGTCATCATCCATTTTAGTGCCAAGATTGTGGGTGAAAGATCATTTGCAATGGCATACAAGTGTTGCATTAAAGGTGCCATTAATTTATGTTCCAATGTATGATATGTGTGTAAGGAGCCCAAAGGTGAATATGAGGCTGATGTGATATCACAAAACAATGAAACCATGGTTTCAAACATTAATCACCTTGGAATAGTAAAGATTTGAGGATCTTACATTCCCATTTATGGTAACATTGAAAAATCATTTTCTTTCATGCCCTATTGGAACCTAGGTTGTTTGCAAAAGATGATATAACTAAACAAATATTTTTTTGGAAGATTGACAAATGATGAATTTGTGATCCAAGGCCAAGAAAGGGAAATTGCACCTCGTGAATCAAAGGTCCTTTGGTCGTATCAACAACATTAAACACCTTTGATTGGGCCTTCATTCAACCAATGCACATAATTCATGCCCAACATATAAAGCATTGTGGTTTGTCCCCATCCAACACCTTTTTAAATGTGTGTTCACTATTAAATTATTGTTATTCAAGAAGTTCCAATTAACTAACTTGTCATTTTGATTTATGGACATGTACATTTTGATTAAAAGCCAAGCGCTTGACTAACACATGTATTTGTTGATTGATCAACTTGACTATAATGATTTATTTAACTAAATACACATAGTCAAATCGTACAACCTTAGTCAAAATGGCCAATGGTCTTTAATTAAATTGAATTAAAAATCAAAATTATCACTAATATTTAATAAAAAGAAAGGAAAACATGAATTGCATGCACACAAACCTAAAGAACCAAGGTTAATCCCAAATAATAGCGACATTGATATTTAATAAAAATGACTAATGGTTTTTAATCAAACTGATCGTTCAGTTAAGATGGCCAATGATTTTTAGTCAAATACAACATGGTTTATTACCCTATGTATCTACCTTGGGTACCTATTCATCCACCTATACCTTTTCATCATTCACCTACATGTACCTACTTATATTTTTCACCTTATTTTTAGCCATTAGGTGTAACCATTATGCTTAATCACTAGATTTAGCCATTAGGTTTACCCAAATTTTAGCCATTAGCTTTAATTTAAATTTAAACATTATGTTTAGCCACTAGATTTGGCACTAAGTTTAGTTTAAGTTGAACCATTAAATTTGACCAACATGTATAATTTAAGTTTATCACTAAATATAGCCATTAAATATAGCTTAGGTTTAGCCACTATGTTTAATCATATTTAAGTCCATGAAATTAACCACTAAGTTTAACCATTATTTTAAGTTAGTGAATTTAGCCATTAATTTTAGCCATTACTTTAAATCGGTAAATGCACATTACACTCACCCAAATAGGGAAAATGAAAGTCCATTTTTATAGTCCAAATCCAATGATTTTTTCAAAAAACATTTAAATGATGTTGTAGTTCATATTTTATTCCATTTCCAAGTTCATATCACCATAATTCAAACTATTTTTTAAAATTCAAAAAATATGGGCCTTGAAAAAAAATCCATTTAAATATTGAAATGCATTTTACAAATTTTCATTTTCATTTGAAATTTTTTAATTTTTGAAAGAATTTTTCATCTTAAATGTTATGGTACTTCAATGTGTAGTGGTAAAAAGTTATAGGTTTAGTTTCAAATTCCACTAAAAGAAAAAAAATCCATAATAATAATTTTTTTGGGGTAGTTTGGATTGTGGCATTGGATGTGCCATCCTTTATAAAGTCCACCTTGAATTGAACATTTATCCTTTTGGTAAAATTTTTTGGGTTTGAAAGAGTAGCATGTAAATTTCAATTTTTCGTCTCATTTTTGCCAAGTTTTTCAAATAGGTTTCAATACAATGTAACAATACTTGACTCACTCAAAAAAAACTACCACTGTGATTTCCAAAAAAAGTTTATTGTAATGTGTTTTTACCCAAATCACTAAGTTTAGCCGTTAGGTTTAGCCATTGCTTTTAAATCATCGAGTTTAACCACTAGGTTTAGTCATTATTTTAAATCATTAAATTCAACTACTTGATTTAACCACTAGGTTTAGCTATTATTTTCAATCATTAATTTTAATTGTTAGTTGTCACCTAAGTTTAACCATTATGTTTAATAATGTGAAATAAGCATGTGAAATATTTTTTCTTATAAAAGTTGAACATTTTTTACAGTGTGGTCCATTAGTAAGAATTTGGTTTATCATTTCAAAGGTTGGGGGTTTAGTTCCTTATATTTACAACTTATGTGCATGTTTAAAAGGCGAAGATAGGTAAATTAAACTAAGGTAATTTGGTGAAGTTAAATTAGGTTATGTAAATTAAGTTAAGTTAGGTTGTGTAAGTTCAGCCAAACTAGCACCTACTTATTTAAATGTTTTTTTAAACTTACCTAAACCTATTTTCTATCTACCTACCTACCTACCTACCCACCTACCCACCTACCTACTTATTAATTTTTAAAATAATAATCCAAAATTTTATTTTAATTTAGGTATAAAATTGATTTAGTCAAATGGTCCATTACCTACTAATCAAATAGTTAATCACTTCGTCAATCACTTTATTAGTCAAAATGATAAGGTCCAAATTGATTGCCCAATCACATTGGATATGTCCAAAATAATTTGTCCAGAATTTTAAGGTGGTTTTTTATTAGAAAAACTAGTAAAAAAAACCATGAATTATAATAATGGTTAACAAATTGGACCAAAAAAATTATTGGTTTCACATATTGGGGTTTGGTTTGCCATCATGATTATTGACAACCATTTAAACGGTTTTAAACGAACATTTGGATGGTTTGGGGTTTTAGACTTTAGTATCTCATTTTCATTGTATGTAGGGTGCCACTATGTTTAATAATGTGAAATAAGCATGTGAATTTTATTTTTTCATAAACGTTGTTTTAAAAACAATTTAGTACCCCAAACAATTTTTGGATGAAAACAATGTTGAATTGTGCTTGTAATTACAAATGTCAAAAATCCAATCAGAAAACACCTATAAGCAAACAAGTATTAAGTTTTAACAATGCGGGATGAAAATATTTTATGAACCCTAAGGATGGCAACTAAAGAAATCATAGATGAATAATTTTGTTTTTTTTGTTAGCTTTTATTTTCATTCATCAATGCAAGATGTTGAATCTTGAGAATTTGGTATCACTATAAGAAATCACATCTTTTTAGAAGGCCAACTTAATCAAAATGTCCACATTGACCAAAGGGTATGTCCACTTTGACTAAAGGTTTGGGGCATGAAAAACACATGTTATATTTTATTAATACATTTGATTAAGTGACTTTTTTACCAAATGTCAAATTGAAAATTTGGTCAAAATGAACAAATGTCCATCAAAATGGCCATGGTTTAGTCAAATTTGAGCATATTGAATGGATAAGATTTAGTCAAATTATCCCTCTTGATTTTACTTTTGGTTAAATTGACCATTATGATTTGACATTTAGTGAAATGAACCATATTCATTTGATGATTTAACCTACCTAACTTAACATAACTAGTAAGTTAAACTAGGCTTAGACTACCTATCTAACCTAGCATAATTAGCAGGTTAGTAAGCTACTTGTTAAGTAATATGTTATTAGCTAAGTAGCCTAACTTAAACTTCTCTAATATAAATTACCTAAGACGTAACCTAACTTAGACCTATTTAGTATAAGTTACCTAAAACATAACTTATGATTATTAAATAGCCTATAACTAAGTAATGTAAGCCTTTTAAGTGGGTATTTTAAATGACCTAGGCTTACTAAGTAGACCTATTAACCATGTACTTACTAATGTAGGCCTACTATAGGCACGTAACCTAAGCCTACTAAGTAAATAACATAGGCCACCTAGGCTATTAGGTAGCTTAACCTAGGTTATCAAGGTTTATTTCACAGTTACGTACATAGTGTAAGCCACCTAAACATACAAGGTAGGTAACCTAACCTGGGCCACCGAAGCTTACTAAGTATGTGCATAACTTAACTTAAGCTACCTAGGCCTATTAGGTAGGTATGTAGCCTAACCTAGGCTGCCTTGGTAAGTACATAGCCTAACCTAAGCTACCTAAGTACGTACATAACTTAACTTAAGTCTAAGTAGCCCAAGTTAACTTAACCTAAGCTTACTAAGTACGTACATAACTTAGCTTAAGTTATTTAAGTAGGTATGTAACTTAATTTAAGCTACCTAAATAGGTACATACATAGCCTAACCTAGGCCTACTAAGTAGGTACGTAACCTAATCTAGGCTACCTAGGCCACCCATGCTTATTTGATAGGTATGTAACTAACTTAGGTTAAGCCACCCAAGCTATTAAGTAGGTAGCCTAGCTTATTAAATAGGTATATGTTAATTAAGTATTAGCCTATACCTACTTAATAAGCTAGGCTACCTACTTAGTATGCCTAGGTTAGATTTATTAACAAGTTAATAAGTACCTACGTAGTTTTTTAAATAGCATAAACATAGGTAACTTACTAGGTAGGTATAAACATAAACCAAGTAGGTACTTATAAAGCCTAGTAGATTATAACCTACATGTTATTTAAGTACATGCATTTATTAATAGGTATCACCTTCCTACCTATTTATGTAAATAATGTTAAAAAATTCAAGTTCATTTAGTGCAATATGTTGAAAAAAATCATGGAAGTTGATCACAATATGTTGGTCCAAATCATGTTCATTATAATATGCTGTCCAAAAAAATCACCTTATGGGGTGGTGTTGCAATGGTTCAAAACTTCATTCCTCAATTTGAAGGTGAGTAATTCAAGTCCCATACTTGCAACCTAAACTACCTTAGCTATCTAAGTGACTTAATTAAGTAGCCTAGGTTGCAAAGCCTATTAGACCGCCTACCCTAAGTGGCTTTGTCAAAATGGCACATGGTTTTTAATGTGAGAACATAAGAGAACAAATCTTTTTTATAGTTTGTAACATGGAATTCGAAGATAAAGCATATGGATTAAATCTTTTAATTGTTCATTGGCTGTAAATTGAATTGCATATATAACACTTAAACGTTCAAGGCAAGCTAGATCCAAAGGGAGGGCTTCATTGTTATTTTTTATCTAAACAAAACTTGAACCCCTCGTATTGGCACATCTATTGGACATAAAATCATCCAAAATGGAATAGAATTGAAAAAGTTATGGCCCCTCAAAGTAGAGGGGGTTAAGAATTCAAAAAAAAAAAAAACCACCAAATGCTACAAAGGCCAATTCCCAAACACCAAAAAAAATCTTTGTATGTTGCTACGTTGTTATTAGAGTTCAAATATGATTTATAGAACTTTAAGTGGCGTTCATATAACAATTTAAATAATCTAAAATGAATAAAAAATAAGAAAGTTATGAAGTTTGAATGTATGTGGGGACCAACAAAGGGAAAAAAAAACAAAAACAAAATCATGTTTTATAAGTTGGAAAACTTATTTCTCTTCTTGTTATTTTTTCATTATCCATTTTCCTTTGAACTTCAAAGATGATTTCTAAACTTGAGGTAGTGGTCTTATGACATTTTAAATCATTCAAAATGAAACACATATGATGAAAATATAAATAACTGATGAATATGTATACTTATTAAGTTATAAGTAGTTCTATTATAGTCATAACATGATTGAATAGTAGTATTTTAGTAGTGGTTCACTAGTGGTCGTACTAATTGCATCAATGGGAATCATAATCGAGAACTAGTTGCAAATGTATCCCATTATGGGCGGTGGAGATGTGGACACGTGGCATGATCGCATGTATGTACATTATATATGAGTTACAACATAGTTGTTGCTTTAATGACACATTTATGATAGTTCTACAATAGTTGTCGCATGCAACTAGAATGTAACTGTTGAAAAAATCAAACATGGTTGACTACATATGTATGTATAATGTATATAAATTATCATATAGAAAATATATTTTCAACTCACTTGCAACTGTAATACAATTAACTAATTTTTTGATGTGGTAATTTATTTATTAATGCACTGTATTTCTAAAAGGATAGTTGCACAATAGTTGTATATGGACTGTTTTTTTGAATTTTAGTTACAAGGTAGTGTGGTTTCGACGAACGACAATTTCTCATAGTGTGAGTTGATAACTTAAAACCAAATTCCATTAAATAGAATATTGATTTTGGTACGAACCAAATGGTTTTGAACAAAATTAATTTGTAAAAAATCATAATACAACACCAATATTAGTTTGTTCATTCATGTTTTCACCTAAAACAAGAGAACTACGATGACATTGGTTTTAATTGATGCATTTGGTGATGAATGTGAAAGTTTTCATTTCATCTAGCTAAATTTAGGTGTACATTATTGTTTAAAGATGACAAGTAAATGAATTAATAAGCCTAATATCTATGCATAACAAATAATCCATAATTCATTTATTTTCACATTTATCATGTCTTAAATGTGCTGGGATGAATTATTGTTATAATGTTTCCATTTCATTACTCTATAATGGTTGGAGGTATTTTCAAGTTGTGTAAATGTACATCTTACATTAGGTTACATGGAAAGTTCAATTGTTTATGACTTCATATTCCTTCTTTAACACAAACATATAAATGTTTTCACCACTAGTAGAAATCCCCCCTTTTGCAACTATGTTTTCAACTATTGTTCAACTACAAACCAAGTCAAAATTACACATATAATTGTAATTTTTTTTGTGCAACTACTAACTAATAATGTCGAAGACTACAAATCGAGAGTGAAATTATAGTTGAAAGTGTATGTCACGTGTCAACGCCATTGTAATAGCCACTACTTGCCAATTTAGTTGAAAATTACTCTACTAATATAGTCAAGGGATGTTGTCAATTGCATTTAATTCATGGATGAACTTCATCTACTAACTAAGCATGACATCAACCAAAAATATAATTACAATTTCAACTAGGTTGCAACTATGTAAGTTGAACATTTTGACTATGTTACAATTATGTAAACCGAACATTTGGCTAATGGTTTGGTGGCACTTGGCACATTCACAAAATGTAGGTTCAATGAATAATTAAATGACACATGGCACATCCACATTAATAGGTTAGGCCATGTAGTGCCTAAGCATAAGTTAAATCTAAACCCAAGCACCTAGGTTAAACTTAAACATAGGTCACTTAATTTAGGTTTAAGTTGGGGCTATATTTAGGCACTTGTGTTAAGCATAGACCTAAACCACATGGCAATTAATATACGAAATCTTATTTCATTTAGTTTATCCTTTAGGGTTGAACCTTTTTTGATTGGTTCATCCCATGTTGTTATTACATTTTCATGTTTATTATGTTTTCCAACAATCCTAGCACACTCATTTATATAATTTGAATTCATGGAATGGAAACCAAACAATATGGGATAATTTTTTTTAATGTAATGTAGGGCACATACACTTATCACCAAACACATTATGATATTGGATCATTATAACTTTCTTGTCCATGGTTTGTTTGTTTTGAAACTTCAAACAATTTTGCAGTCCTCCACCTAGTGTATCCAAATCTGTAAAAAATGTTACAATATAATGGAAAATGAACAAGATATGCCCTTTCAAAGTGAAGGGAGTATTGATTTTGAAGCTTAAGTTTTTCAACTTTTTTTGTTTGACTTTTCACTTTAAACAAGTTTTATAGATTTTGAAGTAGTGCATTTATAGCTTTTGAAATTGTTCAAAATGAATGAGAAATGAGCAAGATATAGTTGTTGGAAATAAAGAGGGTCTAAAAACAAAATTTGAGACAAAATATCATTTTTTCTCTTCCAACATTTTCTACTTTGTTCCTTTGCTTTTGAAGTTTAGAGAACATTTTGAACTCTTTGTTTTACGCTTCAATGACACAAAAAATGTTTAATTTGGTTTTCAAATGAGGGAAAACTTGAAAGTGTTCAATGATAGAATATTCAATAATGATTTTTAGATGATATCTTAATTACATTAATTATTATAATGTTGTGATAATTAATAATTGACTACCATTACAACAACAACATTAATTGTAATATTGTAGTTAGTAGTTAGGTTAGGTTCATTGTTTAACTATTTTTATTTGTATTTTTATCTAATTTGTTGGAACTATTAAATAACTTAATATAATAAATATTAAACAAGAATTTTTTTAATACAATAATAATGTTGAATAAAAATAAAAATTGAAATATATGATAATTTATTAAATATATTTACTAATTATTCTAAATTTTATTATAATTTAATCATAAATGTGAGAAATATTGAAAATTATAATAAAATTTAAAATTCTAAAAAGTATTAATTATATATCATTACATGATATGTTGTAAACTAAAATTGAAATTACATATTTAAAAATATATATGCATGTATTGAACATACACATTATTAAGTTGATTAATATATATATATTTTTAAAAATCTATTTTCAAATTAAATTGCAATATTTGTATGCACAAAAAATATCATCATACATGTTATCATTCATGTATACAAAAAAACATTTACACGGACCTTAATAATTAATGATTTTTTATTGTAATTAAAAAAAATACTAAGACATCATACATGTAAAAATGAATAGACATTTAAGTTCCAAAAAATAAAAAATTATGTATCATTACTTGATTTATTGTAAATTAACATTTGATTCACAAAGAAATAATAAATTACATACAATGAATTTACATTATTACATATTCATATTTCAAAATTTCCTTCAATTTTATTTTGATATTAAATTTTAATATTTATATGCATAAAAAAAATTGCATCATACATAAGCATTCATTTGCACAAATAGAATTTACATCTAGGTTTAGTGTTTAATGAATTTTTATTGCAATTTAGATCAAATATTGAGATATCATGTCTATAAAGATTAATAAACATTAGAGTTCCACAAAAAATATTAATTATATATATTTTTTGATATGTTGTAAACTAAAATCCAATTTACATATAAATAATAATTAGTTATATTGAATATGCACATTATTACAATTTTATATTTCAGAATTTCTTTAAATTTCCTTCAATAAATTGTTATTATTTGTGTGCACAAAAAAAATTGCATCATACATAACCATTCATTTTATACAAAGAAAATTTACAAATAATTTAATTTATTAATGAAGGTAAATAATTTGTTTTGTTTTATTTATCATGTTGAAATTTCCCAAACCAAATTGCTTCACATAATGCTATTGAAATCTTTGGAAACCTAACAATGAATAGGGGTGCATTGACTTGGGTTGAATTTTTTTGGAGCTACAATGCAAAGGTTATTGATTACCGAACCATTTTCTTAATAAACACTAATAAAATCATAAATAGAAAATTTACTCGAATCTAAAGGTGTACTTGGTGTTGTTGGAAAATAGTCACTAAGTTAAATTTAATAAAATTTATTTCACAAATTTCATACTTAAAGTGGAATATTTTTCAAATTTAATTTTGTACAAATTTTTTTGTTGAAAATTCAAAAGAAGTACAACAAATTGGGTTTAAAAGGGAAAATTAGTTGAATGTGTTCACATTCAGGGCCAACAACACATGTTACCTTATCTATCCATGAACTAGGAAGGTAGTTTGTTTTGTTTTGTCATAATGATATATCCCAAACCATAGTGTCTTAGGTTATGCTATGGAATTTATCATCAAAAAGTTCTCAATGAACAGGGGTGCAACGATTTGGTTTAGAATGTTTAGAACTACAATTTGGAATTCATTGATTATTGAACCATTTTTTCATTGAATTTTTTGAAAAACCAATATTGAAAACTATATTGGAATTTGAGGGTGTTCTTGGTATTGTTGGAAAACCCTCACCAAGTTTGATTTGATAAAGTTAATTTCGTAATTTTGAGACCTAAAATGTGAACAATATTATTGAATTTTTGTTGTGTATGTATTGTTCTTGGAAATTCAAACAAAAGGTTTGGAAGGAAAATTCAATTGAATGCATTCAACTTGGGCCAATGACATAAGGTACATGAATGTTTAATGAGTTTTTATCATAATTTTAAACAAATACTAAGATATCATGTGTATAAAAAAGAATAAACATTATAGTTGCACAATATTATTAGTTATGTATTATTACTTGATATGTTGGAATGATCTACATAGAAATAATAAATTACATGTGTCTTGAACATAAACAATAGTACTAACATATTTTGAAACTATTTTTAAACTTTATTTTGAAACTAAATTTTAATATTTATATGCACAAAAAAACCATTCATTTGTACAAATAAAATTTACATGTAATTTAATGTTATCTCACTTTAAAATAAATATTACAATATTACATGTATAAATTTGAAGTTGCGTATTAATTGTTTAACCTAGTTGGAAATGATAGTTACAAACAAGATTGTATTTCATCCATCCTTTAGTACATTTTATCATCCAAAATAGTTGAACATTAGTCAATGTCTTGATTGTGTGTTAATTAAAAAACCTTCGATGCCAAGAATATTTCAAAATTGACCCCTTAGTGGAAACATGCATTACATTGTTTACCAACATAATTGGAAGGTCAACTTAGAGACATTGCTGATGCCAGGAATATTTGGCAAATGACCACACGCTTGAAAAATGTTTTCAATTATATACTAATATAGTAAACAAATCAACTTAATCGATAATTGTCATAAATTCTGTTTTAAAATTTTAAAAACCTAGTTGAAACATATTTGCAAATGTCATGTAGTTGAAAACTTTTGGTTAAAAGAAGGGATTTCTACTAGTGCATTATGAATAACATATTTAATTAATTTCTAAATTATATCATGATGTTGGTTGTTATATGTGATGTCAATTTGTGTGGGTTGGATTATACCATTTTTTTTACATTGCCAGGGAGCTTGTTGCAATGTGTGGAAATAAAAAGGTGTTTGCTAAAAACATTTAAGAATGGAAAGATACAATTTCCTATCCATTGCATATGGCCCTTTCTTGGATGTTATTTAGAAATTCCTTTTTGTTTTTCAGAATTGTGATAAACTTTTGGCAATGCAAAAATGGTGATTGAACCTCCCACACAAAACGTCACATACAAAGACCAACAATATGACATAATTTAGACCTTAGTTAAATATTTCATTCATAAATCAAATATTTACAAATTGTTCATCTTGCATCCCATTAGGTCACATGAAAAGTTAAGACATTTGGTAGGTATTGGTAGTTGCAAATTGTGATCATTAGTTTTATATATAGTTCTTGGAAGTTGGGAACATTTCGGCTCTTACTCTTGATAGTTTTTCCATAAATTTAATAGGGTCCCATTTATTTCATTTTAAGAATTAGGTAAACTAATTGTAATTTTTTTATGTTCATAATTTCATATGGATTTTATATCATAATTTATAAGTTTAAAATAACAAGTTCAATTTTTGTGTGTTTGTTTAAGTAAGAAACTTATATTGCAATTGGTAAGGTCTTTTAGTTCAAGGCCCAATTCCCACAAAACCAGATTCCTTGGGTTTTCTTTTTGAATTCAACCATGCAATATTAACATTGGGTAGGTGGTGTAATTATCCCATAATAGCCATCTCATGTTTATAACTAAAAAGGTTCACAACTTCGATACTAAACACTTCATTAACAATTAATGGTGGAAATGTTTTTACAAGCCCCTTAACTTCAGAGTTTACTATTTAGTTTCCAAACCATGCAAAAGTGAATTGATACACTTAAGTATTGTGTGATTACATTTTAACATCAAATCAAACTTTTTACATCTAAAGGTTCTTTTGTGATTTTTTTTAAAAATCACAAATGTTTTTCATGGCTTGAAAATTACCATGTTTTGTAATGTTCAAAGCCTAACTATAGTTTCATGACCCACCAATTCCTCAACTATCCAAGACTTCATTATTGATGATGGAAGGATTTAAAAAAAACCTTTGGTAGTTTATTTTCATGCCCTAACTATGATGCCAAAGTCATAATTCTAAATTCAAATGGCATGTTTTCAAAATTTAGGCATATTACTACTTACTATTCAATGAATCCGTTGAAGCTTCAAATTAGGAGGGATCATTGAACAACATTGAATTTCTTTCGAATTAGTTTTTCACTTAACACTTCACATGTTTTGTCCCTTTAATTTTTTATTCGCCCAACCTTTTTTTTATATCCATCACATCACAAAAATGTGGGTCATGCCACATCTAGTTTCTGGCATTAATTGATGCTTAATACTTTGCCAATCACCACCACTATCTTGGTTTCAAGCACCTTGAACCTTCAAGATTACATTAGAAAATAACACCAAATTGACAATTTGAAGAACTGATAGGATAATCATTATGTGAAATTGTGTCTATAGTAACATTAGATTACCATGCAATTAGATGTCTTTTGCAACTAATGTACAACTACATTATAACTTATTCATAGAAATACAAGGCTTCTATATATAAAATGTCACATTTGAAATTGGATAATTTCCATTGTTATTGGAAATTAGTTACAAATGTTATTCTTTTATAATTGAAATACATGCCTATTATATGGTATTGGTTAACATCATTTGAGTTTATTTGCAAGTCGCATGAAAGTTGTTATAAGCAACTATGATGCATCTAACATGTAATTATGGTTCAAGGCCTATTCAATATAATTAGTTTTCAATTAGGTCTCAACTATGCACACAAATTTGAAATTTACACAATATGATATGTGATACATGGTTGTATTTTAGTAAATCCTAGGACTTACATTTACAATTATCATGCATTTGTGTCTAGTATTTTTTAAAGGTTGAACAAGGAGAAGGTTCTTTTTAAATTTAAGCTTATTGGCTTTGTGTGAAGCAATTAAAAGACATGTACATAATTTTTCCTTTTTTAAAAAATTTTAGTTTAAATAATTAAACATTCAAGTTAGAAAATAAAATTTGCTTTCATTTAAATAACATGGAATGAAAGCACATGTGATTATTTGTTGTGTTGTTTTTTAATAGAATTTTTGTTGTTTGAAAATATTTATTGACACCCGCAAAGTCTCATTTTTTATGATTGTGTGAAATTAAAAAAGCTCTAATGTTGGAGTGTAGTGAATAGAAATGAGACCCATGTTATTTTGTGCATTTACAATATTGTCCATTGTTCTTGTGCATAAGAATATTATGTTGCTAGGTTGTTACAACTACAATGTATTATTGATCATGAACTTTGATAATGCAAATTGTCCCAAGGCATTTAAGTTCAATAAACTTTTATGTTAAGACAATGAAAGTGAAGGTAAATTTACATTTATATGCAAGGAAACTCAAAACCAATGTATTCCAATTTTGCTTATAACACCTTATTTTGAATTTAAATAATTGTGTGTAAATGTAAAGCTTGGAATTTAATCATTGTATGGTTATGATATGTACGTTGTTTGTGTTAGATTTTGGCGAGAAGTTAAAGTGTGCATGATAACGTGCACACATTGCCTATAAGTTGAAATGAAGTTGTAGGATACACCTACTCAAATTTCATAATATGGATGCTCAAATAGGGACAACAAAAGTATACAAATGTTAAACCAACAAGAATGATGGGAAATGGACAAATATGATGTGGTCATGATGTGTTGTTTACATTGCATTTCAATGATAAGTTAATGACATAACATTGTATGTTACTTGCATTATAGTTGCAAAAGACTCCTACTTAGATTTACAATATGGACATAATTTTTTTTTGCATTGTTATTTTAAAATTGATGTGTAAACATCATTTCACAATTGGTAGCTAACTTAATACCGAAGATGTAAAAACAATACATACATATTGTCGGAAAGGATTGCAAATGACCAAAAATGTTTACGTTAATATTGTATTTTCTAATATTCAATATTAATGCATACAACTATATAATTGGAACAAGATGTTTGTGCAATGAATTTATAAATGTGTTTCACAACTTCGATTATCATTGTTGATTCCAATAGGTTCAAAATAATCTCGTCCATAAATGGACATTAATTGCAAAATAGTTTTATCAACAAATTGATAAGTTGCATTTAAAACTACACTAATTTAATTCAAGATATAACATATATGGTACCATTAGCAAAATCCTTTAGTCACAAAAAGTAATTTGGTAATACATTAGTTGCAAGTTAGTTGTAGTGGACATCAATAGATTTTGTTCATTGATGGATAAAGGAAAAACCATGTCAACACTATGTTCATTTGTGAATATCTTGTGTGGAAACTTGGGTGGAACCCTAGTTATACTGTAATTGCAACTAGTTGCACAAAATTAACAATGTTTTCAATAAACATACACTTCCATATACAACAAGTTGAATCTAATGTGACTAATGTAACTTGTTCAATTGCATTCACACAATAAAAATAAACCAAAGTTTACCAATGTTTGGTGTAACTCAAAAATCTAGTTGTAAAACCCTTTATTTTATCATAGTGTACCTAAGAGGGAAACAATAATAAAAAGTAGGAGCCAAAAGTGAAAAACAAAAGAGTCAAGATCATGAATCAAAAATGAAGAATGAAAAGCAAGAATAAAAAGTGAAAGAAATAAAAGTAATAATCATGATTGAAAAAACATGAATAAGAGCAAGGAGCAAGAGTGAAGGAACAAATGATCAAGAGCGAAAGAAAATCATCATGAACTTATAAACATGAAGCAAAGAAAAAACAAATGCAAGCATCACCAAAAAATTTTAAAAACAAAAATGTGATAATTAAAATAAAAATACAAGAAAGTTTGAATGAATAAGAGAATCACAAATAGCTTGAACAAAATTGGGGCCAAGTTTTCACTTGAGTCCTTTTATTCTATTGGAAGTAGTAGTTTGGCATGATAGTCCTTGCAAGGCTATTAGTTGTTGTTGGTAAGCCTTTGCATTGCATACCCTAACTACCAATATAAACTTTAAATTCTAAGCCTTGGAAACCCTAATGAAGAAATTTAAACATAAACTTTACCAAACAATTTAAACACTATACTCTAACTATTTAGACACATAGATCCCTTACCCAAGATTTGGACTTGAGTAAACACTTTTAGCCCAACTAGTACCAATTTTTTGAAAATTTTAGTTCATGGAATCAATTTTCAAAGGCCAAAATAATCATTTGAGTGAGAACCAATGGAAAGATTATTGGTCCAAGTATCACATGATATAATGTTCATTAGTTTCCAAGTATCACACAATATGATGTTCATTAGTTTTTAGTGAAAGAACCAACTTGTCAACTAGCTAGTGTCCAATTTTCTTCGTGATAATCACCTACACTAGTGCAAATGAATAAAAAAAATTCAACAAGATGACAAACTATAAACTCCAATATTATGATGTTAATCATTAAATGATGTTATTACTTTGTTAGAGTAGTACATCACTTCACACTCCCAGTAAATTGACAATAACATTTCACGTAATTAGCCTACAAGTAGCTTACATTAAATTAATTTCACACATACTAAAAGAAATTTGTTGCAAAAAAACTAGATTATCATGGAAATCTACTCAAGGGCAAACAAGGGAGAGAGATTGCATGATTTTTCATGCTTGTGTACAAGTTGTATGAACCATAAGGCCAAAGTAATCATGTATTAAATGACTAGTAATTATGTAAATAGAAAATTCATCAAAAAGGTTGACCAAATGTTGTATGAAGGAATTCAGATGATACCTTGAACAAACATTGAAATATTTCAAATCATAAATGACATCATAATGGCATATTATACGAGTTTTATGATCAACTTTTCAATATCATCTTATAACTAAGGGGGAATTTTCATTTATTGCTAAAAGAGAGTAAATGTTCTTGTTTTTGAACTTCAGAATCACAATTACACATTTTAGGAAATAAAAAATCAAGAGTTAAATACAAAACTTGCATAGGTAATTGAAAATCATTGCATTTCTTTGTATGCATCCTATTAGCATTATCCATAACCTAAGTAAGCACCACAATCTTGAACATGGTGATTGGTTTTAGGTGGTCAATTAATCTTCACTTTATGGCAAAACATTGCATTGAAAATAATTATCAAAAGTTGTGACATGTGCATGTATGTGAAACATGCAAAAAAAAATTCAAATAAAGAGTTGAAATTCTATTTTAAAAACATTATAAATAATGACAAGTAAGGAAACATATCATAAGAATAAAAAACATCAAGGTTCTTCCCAAGATGTATTTTTGAAACTTTTAAAGTCAAAACAAGAATAACATTGGAAGCAATCATGTTTGTAAAAGTAAACATTCCACTCCTTAAACATGTCTATATAGAGACTTGAACCTACTTTTAAAAAATATTGTACTTTGTGTGTATATATATATATATATATATATATATATATATATATATCTCGCATTGAATGGAATATTTTGACCATATGACAATATCGCAACATGAATAATCTTTTTCAAGTATTTAAATTTATCATTTAATTAAAGGTATGAAGTCAAAAGGAGAAGCATATTGGAAGCAACCATGTTTGGATGATTAACTATTGTTGAAAGTAGTCATGTTTTGTACACAAGTTGAATTACATTACAATATGTTTTTGAAACATCTGATAGGTACCTAATGGAAGACCTTGAAACTTTGAACATGTAATTTCTTTTGTGTTGCAACATGTGACAAGACAAAACTATGTATCATTTTTCAAAGGTATTGTGTGTCCAAGTGAGTCCTTGTCACATTGTCAATGACAATCATTACTTAACGAATATTTGAAACATTTAAATCATCATCCATGACCACTCAAATTGCATTGAAAATTTTAATCCATGGAAGCATGTACCATTGTTGAACATGTTGCAACATGATTGTTTTTTGTCTATCTAGAATTGACACAAGATTATCCAACAAATTTTCCATTATCATTTGATTTAGAGATACATTAAAATCCAATTATATTGTGAGGTCATTTATCTATTCTCCAAATGTACATATTGTTTTGAAATCCTTGCCATAGTTGTTACAAGAACATACTTTTTATTGTGGTTACAAAAATGAAAAAGTTGACTTCACAACATGCTTAATCCACCTTGGGTTCCACCTTTTGATAACCCATATTTTTTGACTTTGATTGGCATGTTTATTTTGCCAAGCCTTCTTAATTAGGGTTTAGGGTTTAGCTCAAGAAGATTGCAATGTCCAACTAGACTTTTCATGCACAATTTTGTTTATCTTTGGTGAGGAACATGGCATTATCTTGAAATAGTGATGTATCAAGAAACAATGTGTCATGTTTCCTATGCCTTTTTCAAGGGTGGGAAGAGTTTTGATTATGATAGATTGGCATTTTCCATCAACCTTGCATTTTTCAACCAAGGTTCATTGAAGTTCCATTACAAGATTACAAATTATGAAGCCATCACTACTGTGAAGTCCCAACCTTCAGTTTTGGTGATCAGCAATAGCAGAAGCACCAACTTAGCTGCAGATGTTTCAAACCTTGAATGTGTGAGTGAAGCACAGGGTACATTTGCCTGTTTTGCCAAGAGTACCCTACAGTTCCTAGATGAAAAGGAAGCTGTTGTTTCATGTTTCAAGCTCAAAACGCTGTATATTCTATCATATAACAAAACAGCTCAAAAAAGTTCATGGACTGTGAGGTGGGATGTAAACTCACACAAGACATAAAGAATAGACTTATGTATTACAAAAAGTAGCACTATAAATTTCAAGGATCCCTTTGGTAGGCACCCAGAAAATCAGACGTGCTGTTACCAATAAGAACCAATTCATGACTTCTATACATAATACCCTCAGCATTGATCACTACTTACAATTTCCAGTTTGAGCTACCTATGATCCATTATATCTGGAGCCGCTATGTAATAACTTTGAGGCAGCAAACCTGCCTTGCTAACCCTACTTTTTCTCAATGATCAGTACTGTTATCTTGGGTCATCATAGTATTCAAGTCGGAAAAATTCTTGGGAAAAATTCTTGAGTTTTGGTGAGGAATTGGCACTGCAGATTTCAAGGTCAGGCAGAGGAGGATTGCAAAAATTTCTGTGAGGATTGCAAAGAAGAATCCTGTGAATTTCCATGAGAGGAATTGATGTGGTTAGAGCTAGATCCAGAAGTTTCTGTGGTTGGAGGAGGAGCTTCTGTAGCCAATGATTCGTGCACCATGTGAGGAGCCTGGGCCTCATTTGCAATGACTTCAGGAGGCTCAGGAGGGCCTTCAATGGCTAGGGCTTTGCCAGCAGGAGGCCCTTCTATTGCAAGCTTTGGCTCAGGAGCTGCTAAAGCTTGTTGTTGTGCTGCTGCTGGTTTGCTAGGAGATTTGGGTCCCAAGGAGTAAGTGACAAGAGGTTTTGATGAAGGGAGAGGTGGAAGAGGAACCTCTGAAATGAAGTACTGGCGAACAAAGCTCATGGGTGGTCTTGCTTCTGGATCCGGGTGGCAACAGAACAAGCCGATTTTCATGATGTTGGTCAGCTTGTTGGCGTCGTATGCATTGCCGAGCCTGGGATCCACAAGACTGAGTAAGTCATTGCTTTCGTGAGCTCGCCAAGCACAATCCACGAGTCCTATGTGATATTGATCAGGCAAGTTTCTATCTAGAGGTCGTCTCCCGCAAACAACCTCAAGGGCCAAAACTCCGAAGCTAAACACATCAGACTTGGTTGAGACTTTGCCTACTTGTACTAGCTCCGGTGCAAGATAACCTCTTGTTCCAGCGATGATGGTGGTTTGCACATTCTCAGTTCGATGATCTATCAGACGCGCCAGTCCGAAATCCGCAAGATGAGGGTTGAATTTAGCGTCCAGAAGAACATTGCTGGGCTTCACATCTCTGTGCAGCACACATTGCTGGCAATCGTCATGAAGGTAAGCGAGAGCGGCAGCTACTCCCTTGAGTATCTTTTGTCGAACGTCCCAGGGAAGGAGACCACCACCCGTAGCAGGAGCATCCTTGGCCACGGCACCACCACCACGACCTTCCAGAAGCTTGTCGAGACTACCATTGGGCATGTAATCGTACACTAAAAGAAGACTTCCCTTCTCGTGGCACCATCCTTGCAACTGCACCAGATTCCGATGCCGAATCCTGCTGATGATCGAAACCTCGGCAAGAAACTCGCGCTCGTCTTGATGCGAATCCTGCGCGATCTGTTTAACCGCAACCACGGATCCATCACCAAGGGTTCCCTTATACACGCTACCGAACGCCCCTCTCCCCAGCAGCTCCTCCGCACTGAACTCTTTGGTGGCGGCAGTCAGTTCCTTGAGCGTGAAGATCCGCGGCCCCTGGTACGCGGATGTGTCCTGTACTGTCCTAAGAGCGGCTTCTTTCTTGGCTTCCTTCTGCTGGCAGCAGCCAAAGCAGCCGCAAAGAAGGAAATCCCAACAGAAAGTCATACAGGAAAGCTTTTATTTACCACCTCCGTCACAAATCTCGCACTGCAGCAGCACTCTCAGGCAGGACAACTCGAAAATGCCAGCAATAATTTAGTCACAAACCTCCCAAACTGCTTGCTTCCTCCCTCGTTGCAGATATTCTCAAAACCCCCGCCAAAAAAACCCCGAATTCTTAGGGTTCCTGAAGCTGCTTCTGCAAACTCTGTAATCCCCCCAGCTCTCTCCCACCCCCTCCCTTTCCTCCTCCTTCCCCAATCCTCAAGTTTCTCACAACCAAACTTGTCACCGATTTTCCTTCCTTCACACACAATCAACAAAACCCCACTCTCTCGCTACTCATGCCTGCACAAAAAAGAAGCTCTGGTGACAAAACCTCATTTCTCTGCAAATCAACAAATGAACCATCTCCAAAACAAAAAGCCCAGTGAAGGATGTCTCTTATTATCCCCCTGTTTGTCACTGAACTGTATATAATAAGCTACAGAAGAAAAAACTTCCAGCAAAAGCAGCAGACCTGCACACGTCAAAGCTGCCTGCTTGAACTAAAGCTGTACAAACAAAATTCGATGAATCCACGAGATGGGTGTGTGCGCGTGTGTATGTTTGTGAACAACTGAGGGTGGAAGTGACGGTGCCAATAACATTCTTTGAAATTGCGATGCTGAGGAGGAGAAGGAAGTGAAGGGGGAAAGGAGGAGGAGAGGCAACATCATAATAGAGAGAGAGAGAGAGAGAGAGAGAGAGAGAGAAGAGAGCGCGTTGCGATGAGATGGCGAGGAGAGCAGCGGCAGCGCGCTGAGGCCAGCAGCATTCTCGGCCTGGCTTGCACGCTGCCTGTGAATTTGCTTCGTCAAAATTCAAAAAGTCAAGAACCCAAGCCTTTAAAAGCCCATTATTAATTAAAACCAAATAAGCAGGTCTCATCGCCGTAATGGCATCGTTCCTTACAGCGTTTTTTTTCTTTTTTTGTTGGGGGTGGCGACAAAAAACATTCCGAAAATTTTGGAAATTTTGGTTTTTTTAAAGAGTAAATTCGAATTTCTTTAGCTAATTTCTTTTTTAAAATCTCAAAATCGAAAAGAAAATAAGAAGAAAACTAGTACCGAATGGTGAATTCAAACAAGCAACAATTTAAATAGGAAATGTAATCCATTGAAGTTCTTTATAAAACAAATTTGAACTCCCTAAAAACTGAACTTGTAGATTCACATAGGAACAACACCTGCTGAACAATCCTCAAAATGTGGGAGCAAATGAAAACTAACTACCACATTGTTGCCGTAGTGTAGGCTAAAGCATGTAGACTAGACTAGACGACAAGGGCTTTACATACTGCTCCAATTTCTCTTTCCTTTTTTGTTCATGATACCCAGTGGGTACCCACCACACACATCGCAGGAATAATGAAAAAAAAAATTGTTCAATTTTATTTCAAAAAACCAAACACTCACTCTACGTTTCAAAAACCAAAATGTTTTTCCACTTATTTCTCCCCCTCTCCTTCCACAACTTGCTTCCTGCTACTGGTGATGGGTTTAGGGCATGGGTTACTTGGTTTCTCCTCTTGGGACTCTCCATTGTGCAGTTTGCGTTTTTGAGTGTTGTCTTTTTTGTTTAGACTTGGATCCTTTCCTTTTTTTCTTCTCTTGTTCCCTTGCCAGGTATATTTCCTCTATCAATTTAATTTAATTTAATTAATTAAAATATTTATTTACAGGTTATTTATTTATTTAAAATTGTCCATCAGAACCAGCTCTGTTGGATTGGAAAAACCAAAATGTCTGTCAAAGCAGGCTTTGTTGGCATTCCATTTTTTGAAAAAATAGCTTTTTTCATATCAAAGGTAGGTAATAATAAGTGAAGTTTATTTTCTTTTGTTAGCGCACGTCCAGAAAGGCGGCTGTTATGTATGTAATGTAGGTGGTGGGATTCTACCAACTTTGAAACGTCCAGCGGACGTTTGGCTGGCTACACTTTACTCGGTTTCTGCTAAGTTTGGGGGCACCGCCTCCAGCCAGAGAAGTCTGCCAATTTTGGCAAAGGTTTGATTGAATGGCCAGATAAGCTCCAGACAAGGATGATGATGATGATGATGATGATGGAGGATGGGTGGAAAACCTGGCTGGCTGGGTTTTGCCACCATAGCTACATTTTTTCATTTTCTGACCAATAAAAAATAATTTCATACGAGGTTTCATTTTTCTTTCTTTTTTTAATAAATGTTCACCTATAAAAAATAATTATCCTTGGGTCCTTGAATGAACTTTGTGTCTTTTAAAGGAAAAAAAGAGGCAAGGCAAGGCAAGGCAATGGCTAACCTACATTCATTCGTGGTGTATTTGAGTAGGCGTAGGGGTGGATGATTTGTTGGATGGAAACTAGTAAGGTCCTCCATAGGTTTGTGATAGGTGGTCACTCTCAATTTTAACACTTACCAGTTCTCATTAGTTACCTGTGCCAGCCACAGTGAACCAGCAGCACCCACAGCACACCATCCATCCATCCATTGGATGCCTGTTATTACTCAGTTGTGGATGAACTTTAACTGAGTTAATATTTGGTTTCACCTTGATAACCAACTCTGTAGGAAATAGGTCTTGTGTATAGGTAGATAGGTTTTTTTTACCAAAAAAGGTAATTATTAGGTAAGAATATGGTTTATACATAGGTAAGGGCTGCTTTTATTTTATACCTGCTTGTGGGTGATGATTAGTAGATAGGTAGAAAAAAAAAAAAAGGCAACCGAGCTAACCACCATGGGTAGCTAGGGAAACTCGAACTGAACAGAAAACTGTTTCCTGCTTACCATCCATCCTTCATGATGCACTGGTTCACTGTTGCTGTGTTTGAGGGCATAACCAGTGTGACCAATGTTCCCCACCGGTGATTGACAGTGGAACTGGCATAACCATAACTGGAAACAGCAGATGACCACCTCTAATGCCCAGCAAAACACCTATAAGAATGAATACCTGAATAAGAGAGCAAATCCAGTTAGCTAACCCACTGGCTAAAAAACACAACATGTAGGTTCCTTCAACTGCCATCTTTAAGGTTCATTCACACTTGGTGTTAGGGACTCTAGTGTTGAGTCCCCTAACACCATGCTAGTCATTTAGGACTTACACCTACTTACCACATGAACATTTTATGTTAAGTTAACAATCACTTATAATTAAATTAAGCTATCACCCATTTAACATTGGGTGCCACCTAGGATGTCATCTAGATTTTCATTTAACACTGAATTAACATCAAGTGTGAATACACCATAATAAAGTGGTACATCACTAACAATTCCAATTTAAGAAGAACCAAGATCTCTATGTCAAACTCCTTGGCCAAACCCTAATCATAGTAAGGTAGTGTTGCACCGGCTGTCTTGTGTCTTTGACCCATTTGGCCACTGAACTTGTGCAAAGGGTTCACCCAAGTGGTCTAGTTAATCTCACTAGGTTCCCATTTTTTCCTGTTTGTTCTGGTCAGCCCTATCCAGGGTTTCTAGTGAGCCCTATCCAGTGCTTTTAGTGAAGGTTAACTGCCGGATTAGTTCTTGTGATGGTTCTTGTGACAGTTCTTCACTCCCCTCAAGAACCAGTGGACTGGTTAGTGAGGCGATTCTTGAACTTGCAAGAACTGTCAGTTTGAGTTTCAAGAAGTGAAACCAAAACTGGCTGTGGAACTGAAAGTGGGCAACACCCATTGACACAACTTACATCTAACCCTTACACAATGTCTTGATTCCCAAAATGATTAACCCTCAAATTAGTTCCCAGTAATAAAAAGAAAAATTATGAACACTAAACTTTTGGCACTTGAGCACAAAAGAGATTTCAATTCGTGATAGACAGAGGTTATGCTCAAGAAAGTAACAGAATGGGTGGAAGAGAGAAAGAGACTCAGCAAGAGAGCTAGCTAAAGAGAGAGAGAGAAAAACAAGGCATCACAGACACACTAACCCTGCCAATAGATATGATGTTGTACATCTACCTACTATGTCCACACTCTGAACACCAAAACAATCCGTTCCAAACTAAACAGTCTAAACACTTTCACCAAAGAAACCAGTTCACTAATGTGAAACTGGTTCTAATAAGGTAAAACTTCCAAAAGTTAGATCCAATGCCATAGTCCCAGAGCCCAACAAATCAGGTCTCATGATCTCAAATTGGCAGGAGTGATGTGGCCTCACAAGCTCTGTCCCGCACTTGTTTTTTTGGTCTTCTTGCACATGTCTTTACGCCATGCATGGTTCTGCATAGAACCAGACAGCATGGTTCAACGCGTTTTTTTCATTCTGCAAAAAAAACTTAGGTAAATGTTCTTTTATTTCATAAGCTATTTTATTTTTTGCAGCAGCCCAGCGAAATCGGACTCTGAACTTTACAGGTATAGAATAAGCTTCAGACCACTGGGATGTTTTCTTTTTTATTTCATTAACTTTCACAGTCAAAAACTCGCACTCTGCGGCCGAACCACACGGTTCCCCTCAAACACTGGTCGCTAACTTTTGACCGGATCACTAATAACTCACTAATTTTTAATATGGACTGCGTCAGTAATGGGTCGGGTCGCAGTTGATTCCCAGTAACTTCGTACAGGTGAAAATTCCTTTCGTGCTGTGCTCACCAACGCCTGCGTTTTCAACACATCCACAAATTTCTCTTGTGTAAAGATGTGAGGCCCAGCAAGCGCTCATTATCGTGGGTTATAAATTTTTTAACATGGGCATTTGATATTTCTGAGAATTGTGATTATGAACCTTAAAAGCCGCCATGATACCCAACAGGGGTTTGTGCGGATTATAATACCCGCCCAACAATGGTCCACATCCCTAGTGAGTCATGACTCATAGGTCTTCTCAGGACTCTACCCAGACATCATCGGTACATTTACCTCCAAATTGGTGGGGGGCGCATCTTAGGAATAGGCTTCTAAATCTGGTAGCATCACCCCTCGTACTAATATACAACGTAGATTCACACGTTTCAAACCCATGGTCCCATCCCCGACCACACATGTAGTACAAGGCCGTGGGACCAAGGATAGTATCTTCCAAAATTTCCACGATTTGTCTCAGTCGTTGGATCCAACATTTTTGTGCAGCAACTCAATTTTCCTCGCCCTAGTTTTCCTCAACATTGCAACAAAAGACCATTAGGGACCTTACACATGGTACCAGTGTATGTGCGGGGTTTACCACGGCCACCCACCTGTGTATAACATATCTACCTCTCTACAATAGACTTTTTCCCACTCTAGATTTATTTGCTATGACCATCCATGTAACTTCCTTCTCCCTCAAATGCTCAGCGCTACTGTAATCATCGTCACCCATGTCACTGAGTAAAAGATGACTTGTGCAACATGATGGGCTATATACAGACACTGGGTGAAATCAGCAAACAGGAAACGTGTGGATGTAAAACAAGAATCGTGCAACGCTTGAGCCTGGACTGAACCAATAAAACATGTCTACCAATCAACCCTACATCGCCAACTCTATCCTCAATTGTGAGATGGAAATCAACTACTTGTGTCCCAGACAGAGATGAACGAATGGTTGAGTGGGCACGGAATCGATAAACGTGTACCTGCGTCAGGGGTGGGTTCTAGGGGAGGAGAAAACAAATCAAAAAGATTTGTGAAAGAAGAGTTTATGAAGAAACGGGAGGAAGGAAAAGGAGAAGAGTGTGGAAATTTCAGGGAGATCGTGAAGAGAAAAGGCATCAATATGTCCCCAGAGCTATAGGAAAGATCAGGTTCTGTGATTCTGTGTTGTGATGGAGACATTTTATAACATGTATGCTTTTGAGAAGGTAAAGGACTTCTAGCAGGTTTTACGAGAGCAGAAAGGCAAGAGAAACACATACGAGAGGAGTTAATGAAAGGAATTTGAGGAGTGGGAGGTATGGGAAATTCATTCTCTCACCTTAAGAGAAAAGATGATGTTTCACAAGGGCCACCAAAAAAAAGAAAAGGCGATGTTATGCGGATCCATGGTGTGATCAACACACCTCCAGTCCTGGGTGAAAATGCTCCTTCAAGCTCTAGACAAGCCACCCATGTGGTGCGTCCTCTTGATTTTATGATTGAACTTGTTTTGCACAATCTTTTTGTTGGGTTTTTTGAAGTTACATGTTGAAATTTGATATTAGTTTATGAGCTTCCTTGTTGAATACCAATAATTTTGCTCACTTTTTCATTGCATCATTTAAATCAACCAATATGAAATGAAGTGATATCAAAACAAATTCTTACATTTGGAATTCATTTTGCTATAACAAGTAAAATTGGTGAGAGGAAAATTTGTCAATCAACATTGACTATGTTCATATATAGAATTTGAAAGGATTGCAACTTTTGATGTAGATTGTGAGTTACTCCAAAATGGTTTAAATCCACCAACACAATTATTCAAGAATTCTCTTGGACATTATTCTTGTGATTGTGTCCCAATTCTTTAGGAATTGCAACCCTTGGTGGTTAGAATTTGTGAAAAAAATAGTGAAATGAAAATGAACTAGACTAATTAAGTGGTTTTAATTAAAGAATCCAAAATTTGAAGATTTCAAATTTTAGCATCAATCCTTAAAGTTGTTGGCTAATATTCCATCATACCATTATGTGATGATAGTCAATTATTGAATTATATTTTGAAATAAACTTTGCATGTAAATGATCTACTTTTGTGACTCCCTTGACTTTTTGAAAGAAAATTAACAAGCCTCAAAAAATTGCAAATATGGGAAATGAATCAAAATTTAAATTTAGATGATTTGCAAGATAAATATTGTATTATTTAATTCATAGATTAATTTCTTTTTCTACTTTACATTTTCAATTAAATATATGGATTTTGTCAATATTGTGATTGTACACTTTGGGGATCTTACATTTCTTTGTTTTTATGTATAATCAAATCATTTTCAAGACGTATTTGATGGATCTTGTTGACATTTCTTTTTTTTTCTTTTGTAGAACTATCCAGTGCATGATTTAAATCCTAATTGCACTTCAAAGAATCCGAATCTGACCATAATTTTTTTCCATGGGATTGCTTATGGGAGTGATGACGATTGGAAGCAAACATGGACAACACGCCCCATCAATGGTAAGGAAGAATGCATATGCTGGCCACAAATGTGGATCCCAAAGGACTTGAATGATAATGTTAAAATTTTGTCACTATCATATGATTCTAATGTTGTGGCAAGTGTCCATAATGATGTGACTGAAATTGGCCAAAACCTCATTCAAAGCTTGGTTACAGATTCAAGGTGTGACAATTTCCTTATTTATGGGCATTTTATTTTTCATTGTGTGTTTCAATTAAAGATAATTGAGTGCATTTTGACATCTTTGAACAAATTGTTAATGTGGAACATTATTTTGGTACATACTAAATCTTGAACAGTTTGGAACTTTCAAATCCACTGAAGAGAACATGAATGGGGATTTGGTGTTAATTTTCATATTGAAATGAATTATTGACAAATTTTATGTTCACATTATCAAGATGTTGGACTCCAATTTGGTCATATTAACATGTTGTGACGATTTTTTTTGAAGTTTCATCTTTACAATCGAACTAAATTCAATCACTTATATAATTTATTGAATTTGAATCCACTTTGTACCTATATTAATTTCAATATATATATATTACTTCCAATTTCCTACATTTTATTATTTGAATAAATTGTCCATGTAATAAAAAAAACAACTTATCTATACATTAGCACTTGAAAGTAAATGCCTACATGCTTGTGCATAATAACTTATTTACCCACATGTGATCTGAACATTTTATACATAAAATTTTAAAAGAAAATGAAAAAAATTGCAAACAAATATGTTATGGACTTATGGTTTAGGTTGTTCTGTTAATTGACAAATTTCACCAAATACAATATATGATGTTGTGATTATTTATACATGTACATTACCATTAAAAATGTTGTTGATGCATTTTGAAATATTTTGTAGGTATGAAACTCTTTGGGATGGACCAATGGCAATGGTTGCTTATAGTTTCGGAGGTCTTGTCCTCAAAACCTTGGTGGTTGAAATGCACAAACATGTGTATCAAAAGCAAACGAATAATTTGGATGTTAAAGTACAAAATTGTTGTGAGAATTTTTTGAAAAATCTTAAAGGTGTGGTGTTCTATAGTGTACCACATGCTGGTGGTACCCAAGATTTATCAAAGTATTTCAAGTGGCAATGTCAACGAATTGCCAAGGATCCAACCCAATTAGGTCTTTTGAGAAATATGGAATCTTTCAACCTAAAAATGGAACAACTTTCCATAGACTTTAACAAATCTATTTGTGAAGACATCAACATCTACGCATTTACTGAAGGATTACCTATTGACAATAAATGGGTAAGATTTTCATCTAAACATATTGATTATCCAACTAAGTTCCATAATTGGACATTTTTAATGTTATAGAAACTTGTGTTGGTTTAACTTTTGAAACTCCTAATGTTAGAAATTGGTCTTAGTTTTCCGTTTTTTGTCCACCAATCCATTGCAACATGTATTCATAATAGAGATTGCAAATTCATTATGAATAGAATGTCAACTGAAAGAAACACCTTTGTATGTTGTTTGAACATAAATTTTAAGTTATTGTTCCAATCATCATTTGGTTACTACATTACAATTGAGAACTTGAATATTAGGATAAATCTAATCATATCAAGGAGTTCCAACTAAAATAACTTTTGCACATGTATAGGGAATTTTAGTGCCAACGACATCAGCTATTCGATTATCGAATAATAACAATTACAAAGTTGAAGATGCTAATCATTTGACAATTTGCAAGCCACCATCAAAGGACCATTTAAGCTATTCCAAATTATTGGAATGTTTGAAGATTTTTATGAAGGTAAATAACATTGGTTTTAATTTTTGAAATTATGTATGTCCATCTAATTTGAGGCAAACATTACATCATTTCACTTGAATTGTGTGCCATAAGTTTTAGGGTATTATCCATTATTTGAAATAAATTTTATTCTTTTGGTGTGCTTTGACAGGAAAAAAAAACACCAACTATGCCACCTTTGCCATGTTATGAAGTAACATTGGAAGAAAAAGCAAATGCCATCAATAATTTGTTTCAAAAGGAATCTATTGTTGCATTGGTTGGAATGGGTGGGATTGGGAAGACCACTTTGAGTAAAAAAGTGTATCATTTGTTCCACAACCAATATGAAAAATCTAGCTTCTTGGAGGATGTGAAATCAAAAGACATCAATGATGTCAAAAAAAAACTTCTACAAGATTTATGTGGTATAAAATTACACAAGCATGAAGATGTTGATAAATACTTTCGTGAAATCAAACAATGCATGATATCAAAGAAAGTTTTGGTGGTTGTGGATGATGTTGGTATGACAAAGAACCTTGAAGCCTTGCAACTTCCTATTGACAAGCATGCAACTAATTTAGATTGCAAGAGCAAAGTGCTTGTAAATTGTCGAAATTGGCAAATATTGAAAAATCATGTAAGGGGGTCTGCAAAAATAGACATGACATTCTTGGAGGAAGAACAAGCAAAGGAACTTTTCATGTTCCATGCATTCGAACATGCAAATAGTGTGACAAATGATTTTAAAAACATTTCTATGCAAATTATAAAAGCTTGTGGGGGCCTCCCTTTAAGCCTTGAAATATTGGGTTGTTATTTGCGTGATATTTGTGATTTGGAAATATGGAAAGATGCATTGCACGAATTGAAAGGTGGGCAAAATATAACAGGGGGCTCTGACAATGAAATGCTTTGGAAAACTTTGCGGATTTCATATGATCACTTGGATAAAAAACATCAAGACATGTTTTTGGATATTGCTTGTTTTTTCGTCGGTTTGAATAAAAGTACATTTTGTCGAGTGTATTGGAATGGAGATGATTCATCAAGCCCTATGCTTAGGTTACAAAACTTGAAAGATAGATCTTTAATCAAATGGGCAAAAGATGGTAGCTTGTACATGCATGAACAATTACGAGACATGGGTCGAAATATCGCAACAGAGGTTACAATGAGTCGATTTATATGGAAACCAAATATATCTTTACAAAAGAATCAGGTTTGAAAAACATGTGCTAATTCAACCTTATGGTATATATATATATTGTTAAAATTTTAAATGAAACCATAATTTTAAACTTTATTTAAGAAGGTGTAATATGTTTTCATTAAAAACAATGCATTAAAATGAAATTTTATTTTTATTAATGTTGAATTATGATTTTTAATTGTTTGATGTGATAGGTGGTGAAATATTTAGAAGGCATTTCCTTTAAAGAATGTGAAGTTTTGCCTTCATTTTTCCAAAATGGCTCAAAGGAGTTTCACAACCTTAGGTTACTTGACCTAACAAAAGCCTCAACAAATACGGTGGAAAATTTCATCCAAGGTCAAGATTTGAAGAACCTTCGATGGTTGTGTCTCCAAGAATGCATGATCCAAAAGTTGCCAAATAATTTGTTTAATTGTTGTCAATTACAAGTACTCCATTTAACAAAATGTATTTTTTTACAATTTTTTGATATTTTAAACCCTAGATTTAATATGTTAATATGCGCTGATACAAAATTATCTACATTTATTAGTAAATTGAATGCACTCATAGAACTTAATCTATCGGGATGTTCAAGCTTGCAAGAATTACCTACATCTATTGGTCAATTAAATGCACTTCAAGAACTTAATTTATCGAAGTGTTCGAGTTTACAAAATTTACCTACATCTATTGGGCAATTAAGTGCACTTCAAAACCTTGATTTGCACGATTGTTCAAGGTTACAAGAATTACCTACATCTATTGGCCAATTGAATGCACTCCAAAACCTTCATTTAGGGAGTTGTTCGAGCTTGCAAGAATTACCTACATCTATTGGGCAATTGAATGCACTCCAAAACCTTCATATGAACAATTGTTCAAGCTTGCAACAATTACCTACATCTATTGGCCAATTAAATGCACTCCAAAACCTTCATTTGAACAAGTGTTCAAGCTTGCGAGAATTACCTACATCTATTGGCCAATTGAGTGCACTTCGGAACCTTGATGTGCATGATTGTTCAGGTTTGCAAGAATTACCTACATCTATTGGCCAATTGAATGCACTTCGATACCTTGATTTGCATGATTGTTCGAACTTGCAAAAATTACCTACATCTATTGGCCAATTGAGTGCACTACAAAACCTTTATTTGACTAAGTGTTCAAGCTTGCAAGAATTACCTACATCTATTGGCCAATTAAGTACACTCCAAAACCTTTATTTGATTGATTGTTCGAGCTTGCAAGAATTACCTACATCTATAGGTGAATTGAGTGCACTCCAAAACCTTGATTTGAGTGATTGTTTGAATTTGCAAGAATTACCTACATCTATTGGCCAATTGAATGCACTCCATAACTTTAATTTGACTGATTGTTGGAGTTTACAAGAATTACCCACATCTATTGGCCAATTGAGTGCACTCCAAAACCTTGATTTGAGTGATTGTTTGAATTTGGAAGAATTGCCTACATCTATTGGCCAATTGAGTGCACTCCAAAACCTTAATTTGTGGGGGTGTTGGAGCTTGCAAAAATTACCTACATCTATTGGCCAATTGAATGCACTCCAAAACTTTAATTTGACTGATTGTTCAAGTTTACAAGAATTACCTACATCTATTGGCCAATTGAATGCACTTCAAGAGCTTAATCTATCAGAGTGTTCAAGTTTACAAAAATTACCTACATCTATTGGTCAATTGAGTGTACTCTTAAACTTTCATTTGTTGGGGTGTTCAAGGTTGCAAAAATTACCTACATCTATTAGCCAATTGACTGCACTCCAAAACTTTAATTTGTCAAGTTGTTTGAACTTGCAAGAATTACCTACATCTATTGGCCAATTGAGTGCACTACAAAACCTTGATTTGTCAAGTTATTCAAGATTACGAAAATTACCTACATCTATTGGTCAATTGAATGCATTGCGATACCTTGATTTGCACGATTGTTCAAGTCTACAAGAATTACCTACATCTATTGGCCAATTGAATGCACTCCAAAACCTTGATTTGACTGATTGTTCGAGCTTACAAAAATTACCCACATCTATTGGCCAATTGAATGCACTCCAAAACCTTGTATTGATTGATTGTTCAAGCTTACAAGAATTACCTACATCTATTGGCCAATTGAATGCACTCCAAAACCTTCATTTGGGGGGTTGTTCGAGCTTGCAAAAATTACCCACATCTATTGGCCAATTGAATGCACTTCGATACCTTGATTTGCATAATTGTTCAAACTTGCAAGAATTACCTACATCTATTGGCCAATTGAGAGTGCACTCGAAAACCTTTATTTGACTAGGTGTTCGAGCTTGCAAAAATTACCTACATCTATTGGCCAATTGAGTGCACTCAAAAACCTTTATTTGACTAGGTGTTCGAGCTTGCAAAAATTACCTACATCTATTGGCCAATTGAGTGCATTCGAAAACCTTTATTTGACTAGGTGTTCGAGCTTGCAAAAATTACCTACATCTATTGGCCAATTGAATGCACTTCAATACCTTGATTTGCATGATTGTTCGAGTTTGCAAGAATTATGTACATGTATTGGCCAATTGAGTGCATTCCAAAACCTTGATTTGATTAATTGTTCCAGTTTGTAAGAATTACTTACATCTATTGGCCAATTGAATGTATTCCAAAACCGTGATTTAATTAATTGTTCGAGCTTGCAAGAATTACCTACATGTATTGGACAGTTAAGTGCACTCCAAAACTTTCATTGTTAAGGTGTGCAAAGTTACAAAAATTAACACTATATATTGGTCGATTCAATGCATTCCAAACCTTCATTTGTCGAGGTGTTTGAGTTTTTTAAAATTACCTATATCACTTGGGGAATTCTATGCATGTCAAAAGTTTAAGTTGTTGACTACATGTAGATTATACTGTGTAGGATTTTAAGCAAAATTATATTATATATTATTTCAATAAGATTTGGTTCATTTTGAATTATTGTACAAATCATACAGAAATGATTTGGGTTTGAAAACAAAAATATGTTATAAAATAATGAATAATTAATTGATTCATAATTGCACTTTTATATTATAAATGTAAATTTATAAATTTATAAAGGTTTTTAAAAAAACCCTTGCCTGACAACATGTTTTATTAATTTTGAAAACCCAATTTATTGTTGTCAAATGATTAAAAACATATTTAGCTTCAGTAGATTTTTAATGGAAGGACATTTTGCAACATCAAATATTCATAATCGTCAACATTATCATAACATAATGTAATAATGAACAAAAATTTTAATTCATACGATTGATCTCCATGACTTTAAGAATTTGGAAAACTTTGATGGGGAAGATTGGTTTTAATGGCTGCCATTTTATATGGGTAAAATTTCATGGACACATTTTCATTAAAATTGGTATTTTCAATTAATTTATTATAATTATTATGATTCTTAAAGGCCATATAAATCAAAATCATATTTTTTGAAAAAAAAATTCATTTATATGTGCACAAATTCCATAACATAATGATGAATTAAGATATAAACCATCATCTATTACAACTTTTTAAGGTTCATTCACAGTGAAAGTTCCAAAAAGGACTATTTAACTTTTAAAGGATTTTAAAGGATTTCTATTTTATCAAAATGATAACAACTGGAGTGGATTTTGTATGTTAATAAATAAAATGATGTTTTATTATATTAATTAAAAAATTATTTTGGATATTATGTAAATGCCTTTTTGAGATTTTGAAACTAAAGATATTAATTGTTTTTAACTTCATTTTTTGAGTATTCAAAAGGAATGTAAAAAATGATCCAAATTGATTTCAACCTTTTCATACAAGAAAAACATGTTTTGTTTAAAGCAAGTATTTGTTCATTGGGTGGACTTGATGAATAAACAAATCATATCTACATTTCAAAGGCTTGAAATTTTTAACCAAATGGTTGCACTGGTAACTATTGTTTATATTAATTTGCTAATTGTCTATATCCATTAAGCTAAAAATTTCTAGCTCAAAGCACATGTCATATGGGTACTTATAAACCAAAATATTGATGCACAATTATGTATGCATGTGAAAAATCACTAGCACCACATGAATTATCTTATATTGGGCTATTCAATTTTGCTCATTCAATTTTTTTCCATGTAATTGTTATTTAAAAAAATAACCTTAAGAAATGTTGGAGTTTTATCTCTTTTTTTAGAACTCAAATTGTGAATGAACCCTTCATAAATTTTTTTTTCTAAATATCCACTATCATGCATCAGATGTGGACAAGTGTTGAAATTTGTCAAATTGTGATAATATTTTGTTTACATTGTATACGTACCTTGTATTCGCCTTGTCCAATTGTTTGAGCTTGTAACAACTACCTACATGTATTGACCAATTGAATGCCCTCCAAGAGCTTCATTTGTGGGGGGTGTTTAAGGTTGCAAGAATAGATGTATGACTATTGACCATTTGAGTGCATTCTAAAAGTTCATTTAATAGGGGGGTGTTCAAATTTGCAAGAATTAGTTTTACATCTATTGGTTACTTGAATGCAACCCAAAAGCTTCATTTGTTAGTACATGCATTCAAAGTGGACCAAAAATAACACATTAATCAACACACAAAGGCCTATTGTGGATGTCGTGTAAGAAAATATTAATCACATGATCCAAACAATGCAATTTACATATGGGCATTTTGTAAGTATTAATTCGACAGAACTTTTATATTATAATATTCTTACAACAAAATCTATATATTTCAAAACATACGTTCTAAATTTTATAAAGAGAAACATATAACAACTAATATAATTTATTATTGCAACAATGATTTTGTACTTCCTACACACGCATAGTTTTTTTCATGATTGAAAAAACAACCATTGTTGTTGTAGATGAATAGGATGATAGGTGGTAATTAGCATGAAGTAATGAAAGTAATATTTGTTGCAACGCCCATTTTCATGATCTTAAATCATTTTTACTGCCTTTGTTGGCTTGTAACAAAGTAGGTGGTAAGCAATAGGCAACATGCAGGGCTACAACAATAATTACAAGCCTTGTAACACCTTTCCTTGTGTTTTTATTTTCATTCTTGAGGTATATTACACATGATGTAGTTTTTTTTTTTCCATATTATGTTTTTTGAACAATTGGTTTTGAACCCATTTATTATAACCATTTAGGACCCAATAAATATTAACAACCCAAGGACTAACATCCTAGGATTCATGCACACTTGCACAAGTGTGAGATGGAAATGAGCCCCAAGCATTTTAAAGTGAAAATCATTTTGAAATTTGGAATTTTGAAGTGTTTTGAATCTTTGGAGCAAAAATGTAAATAATAAATTAAGTCCCCAATACATTATTGTAAAAGTCTTGAAGTGTAAATATCAAAAGTGGATTCGAACTTTGCAATATTTGGAATTTTGAATTGAAAGTTATGGCAAAAAAAAAGGTCACGAATCAAATTCACAATTTGATTCTTGACCATTAAAACCTAGGAACATGGATCAAATGACCTTTGATCAAAGTGTGCAACATGGTATTGGAAAGATCTTATAAAAAATTATAGCTTTGTAATGTGAAATTTTTTGATCAAAATTCATATGAAATTTTTTAAACCCTATAAAATCATGGTATTTATAACTTGGGAATTCAATAATTACACTTGGGAGTTGCAAGGATTTTAACCATTTTGATGCAACCTTCACCACCAATCAAAAAATGTATTTATAACAAGGGTGGTGGTTTATTTCCAAAATATGGGTCATGTGAATGTAATGAGTCCAAAATATGTTTGTGACTAAAAGCCATTTGGATTAAAACCACCTACATTATTTTGATTGTGGAGGTGACTTCTCCATGAGATTCTTATGATCACATTCTCCTAATCCCATTTCAAATCTTTTCTAAGTGCAAGGACTAGGGAGCATGCCCCCAAATTTTCCTTATTTTTCCCCTTTTTAGAGCTAAACCATCAACTTGAAAGTTTATTCCCAATACCTTAGGACAAGCTTAAGGGCGTGACAAGTTCCAATGTTGGCAAATGTTTTTGTTTTTTCTCATAACATAAAGGGGGGAAAGTTAGGAGAGGGGGAAGTTTTCAAAGGCATGAATCTTTTTTTGGTTTGACATAGGGGATCAAATAACCAGATTTTGATTTTTTTGAAACCCAATTATATTATTACATTATTGCTTAAATGATATACTTGGTTATCAATTTCCCTGGTTATTTTGTTGATAACATGTGTATGTTATACGTAAGGGTTGGCTTTGAAATACCCAACTTAATAATTGTTTGGTATTATCAAGGTAGAATTTTGTATGTAAAACTAAACCTCCAAAATAAAAATCTTCATTCTTGGTGTAGTTCTCATAATTTCCAATAACATTGATCAAAATTTGAAAGTTGAAGAACAACCAAAAGTGAAATTAAGATTGGAAAAATGTAACCAAACAAAAAGTAACAATTGAAAATTTGGTTGCAATAAAACATGGAAAGGTACAAATCATTTTTTGGTTTTAATTTGAGTAATGAGTGGGTTAAACATAACAACAAAGGGTGTAAGAATTGAAATGACTCATGGAATTAGCATTTTTGATGACACACCTTTGATCGTCTTCAAAATTTCATTAATAGTGAGATGATCATTTCACCTATAGGTTTTGGAATGCACCTTGTTACATGCTTGTTATAATATTTGATTCATTTAAAGTTTTAATTTAGTCATATTGGTATATTTAAACAACTTCACATCGATTATGTTACATCTAATTATACATTTGTTGATTGGGTTGAACAAACTCAATCAATTATTTCATAAGGACATGGTTGACATTTTTACCATTGGCTCTTCTTTGGAAGCAACCATTTTTGTGTTGAGGAATAATTTTTAAAATCCCAATAACTTTGCACATGGCACCAAGGACCTTGACCTTTTCATAACTATTTATTTTGTTAAGGGCTTTTTAAATGAAAAAAAAAGATTATAATATGATGCATTACATGCACCACACATACATATTTAACCTTTTTTGACTCATTAAAAAAGATGAAAACAATGATTGGAAAATATGTGAAGTTAATTGTAAATAATTCTGACAAATGATTTCTTGACTTGTCAATTTTCAATGCTTGAAAGTTGTTCAATCCTAAGCATGATCTTGATAATGCGCCTCAATTTCTCTAATTTATTTATTTATTTTTTACAATTTCACTTGCAATATGATCATTATTCAATAATTCATGTACTATATGTTTAAACTTTAAAAATTATGAAATTACTTTTCATGGTTTGGAAGATCATTGGTTGAAAAACAAACTACCTTTTTTAATAGATTGGTTGTATGCTTGCAAAAATATATATCCAAATTCAATGATGCACTCTTCAAAGCTAAATTATTTCATGGTGAACAAAAAGGTGCAAATATGTGCAAGGCAGACTTGGACCACAACATCATGGCACAACAAGCATCCAATAATGAAATGTGGGTCGTTATAAAATTAGACATTGGCCCAAGGTAAACCCATAATGGTACTTTAACCTTTTTGAATGAGGCCTCTCATTGTCTATATTTAACTTGAGAAATGTGAAATTTAGACTTAGAGACCTCGATTTAATCTTGGGAGGAGGTCTATATTAATCTTCAATGGTTTTCAAAATGAAAGATAGATACCCAATAGCTATCAATTGGGTATAAACCCACTTACTCATTGGTTCTCAATATTTCTCAAATAACCAATTTTGATACAATAACCATGGTTCTTGAAATTTTAAAAAGTCAAAGAACTTTCCAAAGTTCCATCAGTTTTTTGGGGTCAATTCTTTCATGAAAATCATTTGTTCCTTGGGTTTACCCAATTCTTGAAACATGGTCATAATAAATTGATGATTGCACGAACACAATGTTCACAAGGATATCAGAAGTTGGTAGAGAAATATTGATTAAGAAAAATTTCTTGTAAAAGTTACTAGCTATGGACTATGGTTAAATGTAGACTTGAACTTCAAAGTTTGGATGGGAATTGTGTGTTTGGACAATCCTTCCTAGCTATGTGCATTTTTCCTTTTCATGAATGCTTGCCATTCCCTCACCTTAAACGGGGAAAAAATACACACACTAGAACCCTGTAATTGAGAAAAAGGCTTGGATTAAACCAAGGTTATATAGTGTCAATTCAAAGATTTTTATTTAAATATAATTATACCTTAGGATTTATAGATTGTAAAGAAACCAAAATAAATAAATAAACAAATATTTTCTTAAACATTTACAATGGTAAAGAATGTACTCCTATCCTTGTTACCAACCCCCAGGGTAAGGTGTGAAAAGTTTCCAAAAACATTATGAGTTAAAATCTCATTAGTTCGTCTAATGATCCTTCACAACAAGGGTTTCTAAATTCTCCCTTTAAGTTCCTTTGTTATAGGAATATTTTTTATATCTCTCCAGTCCCCCTCCTACCCTTTCCTTTTTCCCTCTCATTTCTCATCACTTGTGTATATATCACAAAAACCAAGCTCCTTTGGATCACAACTAATTGGACTAAATAACTCTGTTGATGGGGTGGTGGACCCAAAACCAATTGGCAAGAACAAAAGAGTGAATAAGTGGGGTTGGATTAATAGGAAACCTTCACAAAAGACTGGGGTGGGGTTGGACAAGCCACCATTATGGAATTCCAAAAAGGCCATGTATGTAAAAAGATTAAAAGTGATAGTTTTGGCTCCAGCCTAAGGGCAAATCATGAAAAATTATCTTGGCTAGGTCCCTTTGACATGAAAGATACCTTGTCAAGCTCTTGTTTTGGGCCCCATATTATTTTATCTTAGGCCCCTAGCTACCTAGGGTATTTGGGAACACATAATGGGAACAAGCTTATAATTTTAATCCATATTATTTATATGAACGTATTTGCCATTCAAAAAAATCATCTGTGAAGGCATGGTAACATTATGAAATTCGGCTTAAGCTTGGGGCAGGCCATAAAATATTTTCGTGGCTTGGAGTCCGGGGACATGTTCAATACCTTGGGTATGTTCTATGATGGGCACTATCCCACCATGTTTAAGCCCCCAAGTCGTCAAAGGTCATAAGATGGTTTGAACCCCATGCCACCCATGGCCATAATGTCCTAGACCTTGGGCTATCACATCCCAACCCCTGGCAACCTAGGATCATTCTATCCTAAGCCCCATGTTGTCGTGTCCTAAATCTTGGGCCACCTTCTTCTAACCCTTAAATAACTTAGGGTCCATTCCATTTGTCATGGGCCCATATTGTATAGTGTCCTAAACCTCAAACCACCTTGTCCTAGCTATCAAAAAGTTTTAAATATTTTTTCATAGACAATAGGCCATGTGTCCTAGGCCCCAAGCAAGTTATTGGGGCCTCTCAAGGCACCCGTTTTTGACCCAATCAACCATGGGTCTATTATTGTCATGGCCCCATGGCATCCTATATTGGCCCTCAAGGCACTTGTCAATGGTATGGAACTTGTACTAGGATGGAATGCACGTAGGAAGGGCCATTCCACCCAAAACAACAGGGGGTCTACAACTATGATTTTGAAATTATAAAGACAAAACATGGATGTGGGTTCTGAGAGCACTCAAGAGTGGTAGACAAGGTTTGTTCAAATCATATATTGGAATGAATAAAAGTAAAATGTTAATACAAAATCACATTAAATAATAACTATAATTTATACGTTCATCATACATCAAACATATTTGCAACGTGCAATTACTTATATGCAGAAAGATGGTTTCAAAAAACACCCTTTTTATTATGCCCACCTCAAAATAATTATTTTTCCTCGAAGTAAGAATAAAATTTCTAAATATACCTCCCATGGTTTTCTTTGTCAATTTTTGTCAAGTATGTGGACTAGCAATCACCCACAAGAAAAACAAGCCAAATTTGGCTAGAGGTCAACAAACAAAGTAAAAAATAATTTTGAATCCCACCTTCAAATAGCATAGGGACTAGGACAAGTGGCTTGGGGCCCAAGACAAGGTACCCTAGGGCCATGACAAAAATAGACCCTTGTTGTTTAGGCCCAAGAATGCGTGCCTTGAAGCCCCCTTAGCTTGCTTGGGGCCTAGGACAAGCGGCCTACCACCTATGAAAATCGATTTGAGACCTTTTCAAAGATAGGGCAAGGTGGTTTGGGCTCTAGGACATTTCACAACATGGGCCCATGACAAAATGGAATGGACCCTATGTTATTTAGGGGCTAGAAGAAGGTGCCTCAAGGTTTAAGACACGACACATGGGGCCTAAGATATAATGATCCTAGGTTGCTAGGTGTTGGGATGTGATAGCCTGGGGTTTAAGACATTATGGTCATGGGTGGCATGGGGCTTGGACATGGTGGTACAATCCCCATCATAAAACATGCCCGATGTATGGAACATGTCCCCAAACTCCAAGCCACAAAAAAAATCTATTGCCTACCCTAAGCCTAAACCAAAATTCACAATGTTACCATGTTTTCATAGAAGATCTTTTTGGATGTCAAATACGTTCATATAAAAAACATGGCTTAAAATTATAAGCTTGTTCCCATTATGTGTTCCCAAAGACCCTAGGTAGTTGGGTGCCCAAAACAAAATAGTTTGGGGCCCAAGAGAAGAGACTAACATAGTATCTTTCAGGTTAAGGGACCCCAACCAATATAATCTTTCATGATTTTCCCCTTGGCTAGAGCCAAAAATTTTATTTTTAATCTTCTTACATACATGGCCTTTTTGTAATTCCATACGTCATATGATGAAAATCTTAAAATGGTTTGTTTGGTTCACTAACTTTCTCTAGGTGGGGATTGGGGTACTTGCCCTACATTATTACTAGTTTGAAGAAAAGCTTCTAGGTAGGGAAAACAAGGCCATCCTTCCCACATACTATGCACTCATTAGGGGGTGTTTAGCGTCTTGCTAAATCATCTAATGAAAATCTTCAAATGGTTTGTTTGGTTCACATACTCACCTCTCCTATTATTAGATGAGGTGCCTCCTAGGTTTTTTTTTTTTTTTTTTTTGGTGACATGCCAATTTGATTGGCCCATCACTCCAAAAAAATGAAGCTATGGAGACTCCCCAAATAGAAGGCTCTATTTTGAAGTATATAGTTCCTCCCCTTTGGCCCACCTTTATAGGTGAAAGGAGGACACCATTTTCCAAGGCATATGAGATAAAAGTGTGGTGGTATGGAAAACATGTTGGGGAAAACATTGCAAATTTGGGGAACATATTGGGAACCCATTGGGAACTTGAAGGGAACATAGTGCAAACACATTGGAAAGTCATGAAAATGAAAAAAGAAATGAAAGTTAGGAGCTTAAGCATCTGTAGGTGTTGTGGTGGTTGTTGTTGCAAGCAATGTCACAAGATGAAAAAGTTGACAAACCAAACACTAAAGATGCAAGGTGAGTTTACAATATCCAGACCTTTTTGCATCAATGCAACTAGAAATATTCTTTTACTTCTTACAAAACAAGTTGTTTGTCTAGTAATGTGAACAAGGCCATGATGTTTGCATCTTAAAAAATCATTGCCTTTGAAAAAGTAAACACCATCTTTTCATGGATTGCATGCATTTGAATTCACGTGATATTCTCATTGATTTTGTCCAATTTTTCTATCTATTTTACCTTCTTTGCCCCATGTGGGTGTTTTATAGGTGTGTTCTATTATTGCTAGCAGCCACAAAATGCATGATCTCAATGTTGCTCTCAATTGAAGGCGCACAAACTTCACACAATTGTTCATTGATGTCACTTGGGAAGGTGAACCTTTTCAATGGCACTAGTTTCTTCAAGTTGTCACACATATTTGCCCACTTGGGCACATCCTTGAACGCCAACCAACAATTTATGAAGGTGAAGTTCATGTGTTTTGGATGTTTCAACTTGTAAAACTCCATTGCCTTCAACAAGGCGTCATTTTGAGAGCTCTTAAATTCATGGATTGCCACTACAACCATGTAACAGCCACAAACCTTGGCAACATCATTTTTTTTACCCCCATTATGTTTCCAACGATCTTGCAAGTCTTTCAAAAATTCTATTTTTTTGGTAATCTTCAAACACCTTGTCCCAAAATGTGTTTTTTTTTTTTACCATTCCTTATTTTTGGGTCTTGGTTAAGGTGCATGAAGCTTACACAAAGTTGGCATTCTTCTTCAATGACAAAGTTCTTACCCTTCTTTGATATGGATGCTTATCAATTGGGGTCCACAATTGATGTTACAAGAGTTGCTAGCACCACATGGATGTTAGTGCATTGCCAACATGATGTCATTAATTTGTCATAAATATTGATTTGTGAGTTTATATTTTATTGCAAATTTTCAAATGAAATAAGGTTTTTTACAAAGACTAGTTTGGTTTTGAAAGGTTGGAGTGAACAACCAGGAAGGCAAAATAGTTATTAACATTAAGTTATCATTAGTGTTGTGTTTCATGTACCCTAGCAGAAATGCTTTAAAAATATTGATTTTCCTTCCATATCACATAATGTGGTCTTCAAATTATTTAAAGGCGTCCCTTTTAAAGATTTCCAACAATAGTCACACCTATTGTTCAAAGACTTTTGGTATAAGGTTTTGAGGTAAATCAACTTATTATAATTAAAAATACATAAGGATTTATATACCCAAACATGTCACCTCATGAAGATGGAGGTGTTGGGAGAGATGGTTATTCAAGATATACTCCATGACTAAAGAAAACTTGTTAATTGACTAAATCTTGGTGGCAAGTAAGTATGACAAATTGTAATTTTGGATATAAGTAGAATGAGTTTGCAAGAAGTGGCATCCTAGATATCTAGTCACTCAAAAAACATAAATACATTGAACTTTTTTTAAACCTTTTTATTTTGGGCTTAAGGTTTGAAATTCAAACTTATCGTGTATTTGATGTGGAAGATCAATGTTGACTTACTAATTGATACCAATGGAGATGAATTTTTTAGTGTGTGCAAATGAACTATTTTTTCGTGTAACCCCAAGTAATATTTAAATGGTAGGTTATCTTTGAATAGCCTAACACTTAAATGCATGTGTTGGAAACTTAAATGCATCTCCTTCTTCTAATAACAAAATGTATCGTAAGCCCCCTTTACAATATGGTGAGGGATTGTCATCATGGAAATGTTGAAAGCTTTCAAAACACATCCAAGGGTTAACTAACTCATGGAAATTCAAATTTTAGACATGTGTATGCCCTTGTTGGTAAATGTAATGCAAAATGATAAAATATTTCACCAAGGTATATTAATGTAATAAAATTTAAACCAATTGAGGTTTTTTGGGGTTCATAGTTTAAAATATTTTGGAATAGGCCACCTCAAAAAGGTGGGATTGGCATGAAATATATTAAATTGTGAAACATTAACAAAAGTGCATTTAATGTCCATTTTTCATCCATTCACATTTCATTGATCCCTTAGGTTTTCAACCAAGTGTGTAAAGTAAACATGTACCTTGACATATCTCTTCCTCCAATCAAAAAATTTCAATTTCAATTATCATGGGATTGCAAGTTCTAGTGTAAAATAAATGCTGCCTTGAAAACTTGATTAGAGACTACAGACAATTGGGCATATACAAAAGTCAGTGAATATCACCAATTTTTAGTGATTTGATCATACAAGAGATGACTAATCAATATTTATAAATAATACCCATTCAACCCTTTTTTTGGGGTGTGAAATATTGCACTATTGATTTTTTTAAAGTTCAAATTGTTGTAATTGAAAAAATCTTTGAAATTATACATGATTCAAGTAGGTAGTCTTTTTAAAAGGATATTAAAGGAATCATTTTCATATTTTCATTATTAACCAAATTTGCTACATTTGTTTGTGGATGACCCCTAATTTAGTTACATCACAAATTTGAAAAAGAAATAGTGTGCACATTAAGCAAATGTTCATATCACTTAAAAACTGAAATAATCCCACAAATAACCCACGTGGAAACATAAATTGAATAGGTTCATGCTATAGGCTAGACATCATGGCCATAGAAAAAAATTCTAAAAAGGATTAAAAGTAATGACAAAAGTAAAGAGGAAGGTAGCAAGTGGCCAAACTTGGTCTTTGCACACATTTGATGAGATTCTATGCTAGTTGGCCCACAATTCAATAAACTACATAAGTTGTGTATTTTACCTTAAAGAAGATCATTAGTCAATATAGTATCATGTGGTTTTTATTAGTTAGTTATTAGTGAATCCAAGTTTTTAATTTTTGGGAGTGTGATGGGCTCATTGATTATCACAAAAAATATATTGTAAAAATATTTGCAAATATTTTTAGTGTATTTGGAGGTATGTTCCCAAAGTGTATTATGTCACAAATAATCCGTCGTGCATTTTGTTTTTTTTGACACCATGTATTACATGGTTTTCTTAAAATAAATTTTTGTGTCAACTTTTATGTTTAGTAATGCCTTCAAATTAGGGCGAGTTTGGAGGTAAACGCCCTTCCACCTCCACAAAAAAAACATGGCGAAACGTATTGAATATAATTTTTTTTAAAAAGGAAACAAATTGGGAAGACCATCAAGAACATTACTAAGAACATGTTGGGGAACAAACATTTTAATCAAATAATCAAAATTTTATATTTATCATGACAACCAAACTTTACACCCTTAGGTTTGTCAAGTTGCAATGGTGTAAAAAATCCTATCAATTTTTTGTTTTGTAACAAAACACAAATATAGGGTGCAATCTTTAATCCCAACAAGCAAAAGGGCATGGGTGTTTTGGGATGGGACTAGGATTAGCTCTTTAGTTAAGCTCACAACCATGTCATTCTATACAAACCAAGTAGAAAAGGCAATAAGTCTAATTTGGAGTCAAAATGATGCATACATAAGCCATGGGCTGATACATATTCACAAGATTCACTATAGGTTAAACTTGGAAGGTGTCATCATTTTTTTACCTATGGTATACTATGTAGGTTTTCACATAGGCTACATTAGATGTTTTTGCTCAAGATTCCCAAGTAGGAGTCCCAAAATTGTCAAGTTATGTGGCCCGCCATTTTGTGAAGTCATAACTTTTTCAAATCCCCTTGATTTGAGAGCTCGAAGACAAAATTATAACTTTAAAAGAAACTCTTCAACAATGTATTTCACTCCTCAATTGGAATTGATTTGATCTCTTTGTTGAATAACTAAATGGTCAAGAGTCATTTTGGTAGTTTATTTCTTTGCTTTTCAAATGGTCATAATGTGCATGTTAGAGGTATTTGTTAGAGGAATAAAACCTCATTTTAACATGATGATCTTTGAACTTAGACCTTTCCGATGGTCCAAAGAAAGCCAAAGTTTGACAAGGTTTGGTTTCCAAATATTAATTCAAAGATTTGGGACACCCTAGGACTCCTAACATGGGAATCCATTTTGGAGTGTCGGGACTTGCTCCCTTGCACTCTCCCACACTTGTGGAAGTTTATTTGAATCAAGGGGTGTTTTAGCTTCACTCCAAGCTCCTTCAAAGCTATGGATACCTCCACACTAACACATGAACCAACCTTGCCAATGTGACCAAAGTGAAATGGACTACTTTTGATGGTTAAATAAATGGAAGTGCATATGAAGATGATGTGGTAGATTGTCATTAATTATAAAAGGTAATTGATTATAAATTTATGATTTTTATAGTGGCCAAAAACATTATTTTCTTTTATCATGACATATTATACTACTATGTAAAGGTGTGGATATTAATTTTTGTACATGATTATGTAATCTTGAAGGCATTTCAAGTCCATTAAAAAAAGAAAAAACATTGAATAATCATTTTATAATCATTAGATTTAATCTTAATTATTCCACTTGTTTCCATAATATATTACAAAATAAATCATGTAAAAATGTTGTAAAAACTTATGCAACTTTTTTAATAAGGACAATAAAACAAGAAAAACCAAGCATTCATGGTTACATGTGTTGTGGTCTCTATCAGTGTGAATGCACCCACATAAACTATGAAAAACACAATAAGCATGGTATGAGAAATATATTATTATATGTGGGAGAATGAGGTATTAAAAGAAAAGTTTAAAATTACAATCTATGTTTTTATGATTGAAGATTGAAAATAATGATCCTAGTGTTATTTGTTGACAATTTACTAGTCATAAGGAATCATGTTACTAAGATGAATTGGTTGAAAATTGAGTTAGGAAAATGTTTGATCAAATTAATTTAAACAATGTGGATTATTTCAACATAAAGTGAATTTGTTGCAATATATATATATATATATGTTCATGATGATATTTAACAATGTGGTAGCAAAAATATAATTGCATAGTTTATGTGTCTTGCACATAAAGTGTAGGGTAAAGCCCTAAGGTGAAAAACCTATGCAAAAAGTTTTGCATTGACATAGCCTCATTAATTGGACATTTAATTCCAAAACCCACTTTGAAGTATGAAGCAAATTATGAATTAAACATTCATAGACCATGGCACATAGACACAAGCTTAAGTACCTTTCATAACTAGAGGTGGCATTATGCATAAATATAAGGTGCATTCCTCCAAAACAAAACAAAATATTGATGTCATTATATATTTCTATTGATAAGTCTTTCGAGCATGTGATGAACATAAGGGATTATAATGTGGGTTAATATATTTTGAGCTGTTAAAAAAAATATTTATAAATTAAAGAAGGTAGTTTGTTTGTTTCTCATGTTTAGATTTCCCAAATTATCACACCCATTGTCATGTTTTGATATTGTTGGAGAATTCTCAATGGGTATAGTTCGTTAAGGTGTTTTCATAATGTTTAGATCTACAAAATATAGTTATTGAATATAGAATTTTTGTGTCAAATAAATAAAATAAAATAAAAAACTAATATTTTAGAGAAATTGAGGTCAACTTTTGGTATTATTGGAAAACTCATGATGAATGATATTTTTAAAAGGGGTTCAAAGTTTTTAATGTGTATCAAAATCTTATCACAACATCATTTTTTAGGTCTTTTTCACCTATCTTTTTTTATCATGTAAAAACACATTTATGGATGATTATAATGGAATCTAAAATTGTAATGGTCTAAATACAGTCTTTTTGAAAATTTTAACAACTGTTGACTCATTGTTTTTATAGGGATAAAATTATAAGATAAAAAGGATTGCAAAAAAAGATTAGACCATATTCATCCCATGTGGTACATTTGAAAATATTTTCACTCAAAGACAAAATTTTAAACCTATGATAAAGGAGGTATTAAATTTTGAATGATTTAAGTCATTGGAAATTACTTTGAAAATTTAAAATATTTGGTCAAAATTGAGTTTAACTGTTAAGTTATTCATTGGAAAAAATCGCTTGACTAAATTTTTAAAGAAAATAGTTATCTTGAGTGAATTAATAATTAAATGTTTAACATGGTTTGATAGGTTTGTGAGAATTTCAAAACACGAATGGAAATGTTAGAAAAGGGAACATTATTTTCAATGTTCAACAGAATAAGGTGGTTGTGTGTAGGCTTGCGTTCCTATGTGGGAGAGGCAGTCATCTGCTGATTCCACTTTTGGTTTTACCAGTTCCGCATGTAATGTCAGTCGACTGTCATCACAGAAAACTGTTCTGATGCGAATCAACGGTGGAGAATACGGTTAAGTTCCGGAACGTGTCTCACCTCTCTGCAGGCTGGCAGCGTCCTAACCGTTATGAATTCTGGAATTGTCGTCTTCTCCGGCAAAGGTAGGGTTTGCACCAAGGCCGGAACGCGTGAATGTGTTGTCTCTCTCGGCGCAAGAAGACGCCACCCTTCGAAAGAGTGTTGCAGGAGATTGAGGGTCCTGGGAGATACTTTACGGGTATCCTATCTTAGCTTCTTCAGCACGCTGATGTGGTTTTAAATCTGTCTTTTCCCTGCCATTTTATTTGCATTTCATTTTCTTAAGCACTCGCGAAGAAGAACGGTTTTGTTGTGGTTGAGTCTCCACGAGGACGCTTCCTGTGGACTAACGCAGAAACAACTGGGTATGCATTGTTGGTTTCTTCTTCTGTTTTCTTCCCCCCCCCCCATTCCCCCGGAGAGTATCTGTTGTGTTGCTGAACTTTTTTTCCCCCTTTATGCATTGTGTTCTGTAAACTAGGGTTTGGCGCTCTGTGGAAACGGAAAGTTAGTTTGTAGATGCCGGTTTGCAGTGGTGCTTGGTTGCGTGGACTTTTTTGTGAAGCTAGAGAAAATTGCTTTGCAGATCCCTTGTGGTAACCTTCTTGGTTGAGGTGTTCGTAATCACTACTGTTGTGGCGTCTTCTTCTGGTGATAAATTGCAATATCAGATGCAGGTGAAGAGAGTAAGAAACCGCGAATGGCTTTCGTGGATGTGGGGTCATTTTTCTGGAGTATGAGGGAGAGGATGTGTTGTCGATGACGTCGAGTGGGCGTTGGGGAAACGATCGATGCGTGGCTTGAGGGTACGGGAGAGGCGGGAAAGCAGTTGAAGTTGAGAGAGATACGGTCTATCTGTAAGCCACAGGTAAAAGGGGGAGAGGAATGACTCGATCAATTTCAAGGTCGCCATCTCGCAAGGTCAGGCGGCGATCACCAGCACGGTCTCCATCGCCTGCAAGGGACCGGCACAGCAGTAGAAGGAGGCGGGACCGTAGAAGCCGCTCTCCTGCCCATCTTCATGGACATGGCAGGTGTGTTACAGTGAGCAAAACAATGGCCCCTGCTTGGCGTCTTTCTCAAAACCTTCAGCTGATGTCGTTGTTGGGCTAGAAAAAGCCAGGTGAGAGTGAAGTTGTCGAGAATCAGATGAGAATTTGTCAACAAAATTCTTGAGAAGGAAAAAGAGTATGAGAATGAGGTGGAAGCAGACAGGCTTGGAAGGAGGGGTTTTGATGACGCAGCCGCTGTTTTGGAGAAAAGCATGAGATCTTGCGAGGGTCTCTTCAGGAACCTTATATTCGCTACTTGTGCCTCTGCTGAACCCTGATGGTCGCCCTCTCACCTCTGGTAACGGTACCATAGATGCGCCAACCCTGTTGTTTTGATCTTGGGCGCCGTGTCCGTTTTTCAGTGTAGGGTATGGTTTCTCAAGTCAACTTGTGTCAGCGAAGTCTATGTCAAGGGTTAGAGTCAACTTTCTTGACTAAAGAACACGGGTTGAGGACTTGAAAGTGGTAGATGGCGAGAAGAAAGTCTCCACATCTTACAAGTTTTAGGGGCAGATGGTTTGGGATCATAACCAATGACCTGCCTAGTGAGAGAAGTTTGCACTGAAATTGGTCTTAAAAACCCAGATGACATGGAGTTGACACTCTGCTTCTTGTTCATTTGAGAATGGCATGTCAATTGTGGTATTCTCACTCACTAAATGTACCTTGTGTACCAGGCACAGGAGTAGATCTAGATCACCTCGGCGAAGGCGGCACAGTCCCTCACTATCCCCTGATCGTAGGTCTCGAAGTTCCAGTTTTATCTCCTTGGAACGAAAGCGAGTCCTTGGCAAGGCTCGTGAGGAGGAAGAGCTAGAAAAGAAGAGGTATTGCCTTGCTTTTATTTAGTGTTGTACCTTCGATTATTTTCTGAATACTGGGGGACTGTAGAGTTGGTCTACCCAACATCATATGTCCTTGATTGTAAGGGTTTCTTTATTCTGTCCTCTTTTGCTTACTGATTGAGTTCCTGTATTAATCTGGGTCACAGGTGGCAGCAAGAGGCTGAACTGAAACTTATTGAGGAAGAAACTGCCAGAAGAGTGGAGGAAGCCATACGAAAGAAAGTCAATGAGGCTCTGAATTCTGAAGAAGTAAAGAAAGAGATTGAAGCAAAAATTAAAGAGGGTCGTAACAAGTTATTTGATGAGATTGCCCAACAACTAGCAAGGGAGAAGGAGGATGCACTTGCTGAAGCAAGAAGAAAAGAGGTAAGACCAGTGTTGGCCATGTATATGGTCTAGGATGTTCATGCCACATCTGTGTAAGTCTAATAAGGGAATGTAGGGAATGTACTTACACTAAGTCTATAAAGTCCCTACCTACATTTGTGTGTAAGTGTATACCATTGCATGTGTGAGTGGATAACCATGTAAGGCCATTTGATGCTGTGTAAAACAGATACACTTACACAGACAGTTTAATGGCTGTGTAAAACTGGGTAAATAGATAACCCAGGGAAAATAATAAGTGTAAAACATTTAGACATGGTTTTCTATCATGTCAGGTGCTTCACCAATCTTTGAGTACACTTCAAGAATGAAGTACACTGCAATTTCCAAAATCAAACATGCATTTGTGATGTAAAATGAATGCATTGAATTGACATATTTCGAAGTGTCAATGTGAGCTTTGGGGTTGGATTTAAATACACTAATTACTTACATGTGCCCATGTAAGTGATGTGAGACTGATTCAGGCTATGTTTATGTAAAGTGTAATGAATATGGCCATGTGGTTATAGTCGGACATTTACACTTTACACAAACACTGGTGAGAACTCTAAAATTTGTCCTGCTCTGGTTAATCCCTGGGGGGACTCTTGCTGTTTGAGACAAGCCATTTTGCCTGGATTTGCAATATGTTACTGGTGGTTCACTTGATAGGATCAAGGGTTATGAGATGTGGATTGTCATGCAGGATTTGTAGGAATCTGGTCTTTTTGTAGATGTAAATGGAAAGGGGATATCTTTGTAATGGACTGCCTTTGCTGCTCTTCTTGTCTCAGGAGCAAGCCCAGAGGGAAAAGGAAGAGTTGGAACGAATGCTGGAAGAAAATCGACGAAAGATTGAGGAGGCACAGAGGCGTGCAGCAGAAGAGCAAGCCAAAAATGAAGAGAAGCGTTACAGAGAGTTAGAAGCTTTACAGCGACAGAAGGAGGAATTCCAACGACGCAGAAAACTGGAAGATGAGCAAGGGCGTGCTGAACAGATGAAGATCCTAGGCAAGAAAAACACTCGGCCAAAGTTGTCATTTGCCTTTGGGTCAAAGTGACACTGCAGATTGTTCTTCAAGATTGCTAAAAGTTTTCCATTTTCCTCAGGTCAATATCCTGTTATGTGCTTTGAGTTATGACATTGTTACCAGGGTAAGACAAATTCTTTACCCAGGTAGAGCACATGAGCCCATTTCCATTCATAGGTTTCACATGCAACTTGGTTGCAAAGGTAGGGTTTTCAACAAGTCTAGCAAATTCTTGCTACAATGAATTTGGAATTGCTTGTTTGTGGTTGGTAAATTCTGTTCCCTTTAAGCAGTTTGGTGGTTGTTATTCTCTGCAACTTGTCACTCTGACAAAATTATGTTTCAGGGTAAGTTCTTTAACCCCCATGATCAGTGTGGTTTGAGTTGTTTGAAGGAACTTTCTTGGCCTAGAACTCTGATCGGGACTGGTGACTCTAATGCTTGCATGAGAACATGATCATCAATGAATGACTGGCAAGAGGTTGGTGGGAGTTCTGCCTTCTCTCTTGAATTGTTATTTTCTTGAGGATGTTAAGAGTCACTCACTGAGGCAGGACATGGATTTTTGGAACCCTGCCTGGTTTGCTTATTACTTTCTGTTCTAGGATGTTAAGAATCACTCCTCACAGGAGAGTCTACCTCAGAGCTTGCCTGATCATGCGGATGCCTGACCCAAATCTAAATCCTATACTAGTAAACCTGTGACTCCTGTTTGCTGTCATTTGGAAGTGGCCAATTCAGGTTGCTTGCAGATATCAAAGTGGGAAGACCCCTGTCTGCTGCCTTTTCAAAGAAGTCAATGTGGGTTACTTGTGAATACAGTTGTGGTGGGAATACTTGTGCTGGACAACCTGTTGAATACTAACTGTGATCTGAACCCTAATCCTGGATCAACTAGGAATTGGCTCCTCCCCCAATCTCCAATATCAAGTTCTTGAATATTCAGAACACAGGTTATTTAGTTGGGGAAAAAAAGCAATTACCAGCTCTGGAGGGTCTTTCAACAATTAAGGTTAGAAGTAACTAGTTCTTACTATAATCAAATGCCCTCCAAATACTGACAGTTTCCAGAAATTGACATGTTGCCAACAAGAAGGGTTTTAGAGCTTGTGTATTTCCTTTAGAGGTTGTAGTGTAGGGCAGGGTCAAGCACATTGGCGAAATTTTATTTTATTATTTTCATTATTCCAAAAAAAGTAAACAAACCAAGACAAGTAATGTGCTACAAGTCTGTCTATTACATGTGAGGAGCACCTTGAGTAAAATCAGGATACTATATGTAAAAACTTCAAATTCTTGTTGAAAACTCCTCAGTATTTGCATCTCCTTTGCATGCAACATGTAAGTACTAGTTCACTAAGACAACTCTTCAAAAACAATGCACTGAAATGAACAATCTCATTAGCCATAGAACTTTTGTTTGCATCTATGGACAAGCCTGCGATGCTATTACAGTATTTAGGTGAGAGGCTACTTTAAACAATTCAAGGCTCCCATTCTAAACTATATGATTGGTCAGATAGACTTTTTTTTCATCCGTAGGCACAAGCCTATTCCATGGACCCCATATATTTGTGTATATTTTTGTGCTAATCTTAGAAAGAGTTAGGGCATTCTGAAAAGCTAATACTCATTGGATTGGGCATTTTGTTTTTTTGGAATACCTCACCATTTGTGTAGGACAGATTCTGCTTAAATAAGGTGCTCTCCAGATCCACTGAAAACATTATCTTGATGCCTTATGATTTGCAAAAGCCCTTGTTGGTCTTTTTTAGTGTTAGATGAGAGCACCTCATATTCTAGTGACAAAATGTCCTTCCTCTTGGAGGGTATGTGTTTTTTTGAAATGTGCCCCGCTTTTGCAGAGGCAAAGAGGATTCTTGTTAATAACATGGCCTCCAAAATACACAAACATTCTACATGTAATCTGAGGAGATGGCTGTTCTCAAAATAGGTGCTCGGGTTTAGTGTTAAGGTGCCCTCTACATACATTGTAAAGTTTTAAGCCAATGCTCTACAATTGCCTAAACCCTGTTAGAAATTTGTTTAGGATATTTGTAGATGATTTTACAGAGCACAATTTAACCTCCGCCATTTTGAATCCTATGGGCATTTTTTTGCATATTGCAGTATTAGCAGATATTCAGAATATTCCCATTTGTGTGATTTTTTTTCCAAATTTCAAAAATAAAATAAAACATTCATCACATTTGAACTCTGATTTTTGTTTTGGTAGCATTTTGAGAACTAGTTTTCTTACTAATTTAGATTGTCACCATTTAATGCTAAGTCCATCTTGGATGATGCAACATTAGAAAATTGGAAAAAAAAATTCACTGATCCACCTCTTTTTAAAAAAACATTCCCATGATACTCGATCTAATAACCTTGGTGGGAGTGGGTACAACTAAATTCACACCAAGGGTTACTAGCAGTGCTTTTTTTTGGGGGGAATGAAATTTCCAAAATGTGAAAAAGGCCATATTCTGCCACAATATACCCCTTTTTCTGGAAAAATCACCACATTTCAAGATTATTATTATTATTTGGGTTTTTTTTGTGCCACATTTGGACTTTGCTTTTAGTTTGGTAGCAGTTTTGTAAACTATTTAGACAGGTTCTAAAAATCTGTCACCATAATGCTAAATCCCTCTTGGGATGCTAGTCAATGGTGCAACATCTGAAATTTGAAAAAAAAATGACTGGACCTAGTAGGGATATTTTTATTCCATTTAATCCTTCCTTGATTCGGGGGTTGAAATGATTAAAATATAAGAACAAACACACACGGATAAAATAGTATGATGGGGCTAATTGAACCCTTTGTCAAACCGTTCACATTAAGGGGTTTTCCCAAACCACTCAAAAAGTTTGGGCAGTTTGCGGAAACTTAGGATTTTTTTTTCCCATGCTGCTCAAAAATTTTGCGCACTCTCGAGAATTTTTGAGAAATGTTTTTCAGGATACTTGAAATTATTTCGGCAATTTGAGAATCTTTGTTCTGCCTGAAAATTTCGGGCAGATTATATAGGTTTGAAAAGTTTCATTTCTGCTTAAAAACTTTGGCAACCTCGAAAAGGCTTGATGCTCGAAAAGATTTAGGAGAATGTTTTCTCAAGATCCTAGAAAACTTTTAAGGCGGTTCTTGGAATTTTCTGGATGCATGGCAAGACCATAAGGGTTGAAAAATTCATTGCTGCCCAAAACTTTTGGACACTTTGGAATATTTTATGCTGCCTGATAATTTTGGGCCCCTTATAAAGGTTGAGGAAATTTTTCATTTTTGCCCAAAATTTTTGGGCACTCTGGAAAATCCCAGACACCAAAAAAAAGATTGGGCAATTTGGGAATTTTTATGATGCCTGATAATTTTGAGCTGATAATAAGGGTTCAAAATAATTTTTGTTGCTACCCACCACTCCAGGTCCTCTCTCACATGTTCAAGAGTATGTTGGCCAAAACAACATGAGAAGCTCTTGTGAACATGAGGGGGTAGTCTAACCCTTTGAAATCAGGGGGTCAAACTAACCTCCTTAATCCCCCTAACTTATCCCAAATTTAGGAAAAGTGAAGATATTTCTTCTTAGGGTTAAGATATCCCAACACATTTATCCCCCTCTTAACCCTAATGCCATGTCATTTGGCACCTTGTGTGAACCAGCACCCATGTTGGTACCATGGTGAAATTCTCAAATTTTGTTTAAATTATTCGTAAATATAAAAAATATTCCATGCTAAGGCTAAATCAGCGTCTCAGAGTTCAAATCTAACATTTTTTGGGATTAAAATGACCAATAAGAGGCCTCACTCAGGAACATGGGTACAGATTCACCCTGGCCACCATTTGCCAAGTCAGTTTTAACCTCTTTAGTGTGAATGTGATAGCATTAGGGTTAGTTTATTCTTTTTAGTTTATCCCTTTCATCACCTCTGTGTGAATCCAACATACATGTAATAACTGATGATGTTGGTGGGGTGCATTTCAATTGTCAAATATGGTGTGAGTGGGGCTCACCCAATACATCAAATCCTCCACCTCTATGGGGGAGCCATGTTTATTATGCCATGTAATGCTTCATCTTTACCCTACTCTTTGCGGGCATCAAGAAAGGCGCAAAGTCTTTTGTCACATTTGTAATAAGTCATTTCATACCAAACTTGTTCTTCTTTTTGGAGGGCATGCAAATAGTCTCTACTCTAGAAGCTATGAATTCATATGTGGCCATCCATTTGCCTTATGCACTACCATGCACAAATTCACAATTGCTAGAAGAGAGAACAATTTGCATGTTTGGTTGTTTTCATAATTTATATAGACAAGTGTGATCGGGTTCATATCAAGGTGGGGCATTATTATAGGCATAGTAATGCAGGATTCTCAAGATTCTCAAAGTTCATTGATCTTGGTTGTAACCCTATGTCCTTATTGGGCATGGACCTATAGGCTTTCCTTGGGATGGCTTGTCTCATTCATCATACAAGATCATGAATAGGATTTAGAATATGGTTGAGAGTTTTGACTCAAGGAGCTTGTAGAAAGCATGGTAAACAATTTCCTACGTGGATCCAAAAATGTATAGGAGGTGCCAAATTTGCTCACATTGTTCTTATGGAGTTTCATGAACTTTCTATTTCCCAAAGATTTGACAACTTATGTTTGAAGGATTTTCTCTTTGTTGGAGGTTTGAACCCTAATTTAAATTGTGGAAGTTTTAAATAGAGAGAGAGAGCACAACATACATGTTGTTGCCACCACTAGTACTTGCTACAACGAGTGCACTTATTTTGACATGTGTTTGTGTATGGGTTTGTATTGGTGTAGTATGGCACCACCATCTAGACTTGGTGACTATCCCTTTGCACTGGTGGATCATGTGTAACCCTCACATTCACCTTCTTTGCCTTTGTGGATTTTTCATTTCAAGGCATTTCATATTGTTTTTGAAAATTATCAAAAAACTTTAGGACACTTTGTTTTTCAATGATCATTCATTCTAAATTTTGAGTAAATTGTAAGGTATTCATATGTACCTATCCTAGCATAAAGAGCTATTGAAGGTAGCAAGGGGCTATGGTAGCTTTGACCATTGTTGTTTCAAGATGAAAATGATGGTTTGATATTGGGAGAGGTTATGCTTTATGACATATGATGGCACTCATCTTGGTGTGTTTGCTTGGTTGGTGGAACTAGCATAAAAAGACATTTGATTGCAAAGTGTAAACGGGTGGGAACCACATCATGCTCTCAAAACGTAGTTGAAGGGGAGAGGATAAAACTTTCTTTGAAAAGGGAGAAGACCTCACAGTACGTTTGGCCTTCAACTTAAATGAGCATGAGGAATGGCTTTTGGGCTTTGTGCCCTATGGTACCCCAACCCTAACTAGTACAGCAATGTAGTTACCCAACCCTCCCCAAAGGTTTTACCCCAAATACAAAAATGGTTTTTGGTGACCCAATGACTTTATACAATTGCGTAGCTATAAATCACAAAATTTCAAGAGATTGTAAATAATTGTTCCATGATGTGAATGCAAAATTACTTTATTATAAAAACATGAGAAGAACAAAACAAGATCATGATTCAAATATTTATCCAAAACTAGTGTTGAACAAATTGAAAGTAATGTGAAATTCTACTTCTACTTATATCCATTGGGTACTTATTTCAAGAAAACTTTCAAAAACATTTCAACCTACATGTGGCCCATATTCACCCATGGGCACCCATGTGTGGCCCATGTCCATCCTTGTAAGAAGCAATAATGAATTATGAGTTAACTAAAAGAACTAGATGTGAATTGAAATTTAACTATAAGTTAATTGAAAGTTAATGAGAAGTGAGTTAATTTTTAACTGAAACTTAATTCTGATTTAATTATAAATAAATTGAAGTAAATTAAAAAATAATTACAAATGAACTAAAAGTTAATTGGAAACTAATTTAAAGTGAATTAAAAGTGAATTGAAATTGGGTACAAGTTAAATACAAGTCATGAATGAAAATTTGCATGAATGAACTTCACAATGTTGACATATGTGATAACCATGGGTTTCAAGCCCCAACCACTTGGAGTGATGTTGAATCAACATAACATTTGTTTGTTTACCTTACCAAGTAATGTAGTGCAATCACATTGTTATAGCTAAATGATGTGAATAGTTGAGTTATTATAAATGAAGTTCATACTTTTTTGTCCTTTCTTTTTTCCTTCCCCTCTTTTTTTTCCTTATATTTTTTATGACATTTTTTTCACTAACAATTTCTTTGGAGAACTATAAAATTAAGAAATTGTGGTAAAAAAATGTAGGTGAATTGTTTTAACCTTAGGAAGGTTAAAGGGTGGGCACAAATCCTTTTTCTTTTCTTTTTTTTTGGGTGGGTTTTGTGTACAAGTCCTCTTTTTTATTTCATTGTTGGTTTTTGGAAGGTTAGGGGGTGGGTACAAGTTTTTGTTTTTTTTGGGAAGGATGAGGGGTGGGAACAAGTTTTTTTTTAAATTTTTTTTTTGGAAGGGGGGGGCAGGGGGGTGGGTAGGTACATGTTTTTTTTGAAGGGTTGGGGGTGAATATAAGTCCATCTTTTTTGTTTTTGAAGGCTTGAGGGTGTGCACCAAGCTTCCATGACCCTCCAAAAACAAAATGAAATCCCAAACCGTCCACAAATGTAAAAAAAAATGGCAAGTAGCTAAACACCATATAAGAAAAAAATTCGATTTAAAAAATGAAAAATGTCCATGACATATTGCATACACTTGTACAATTTGTGTTCTCATGATGTGCATATAAATGTTTAAAAACCTTTGTATGTACAGGTTTTCATGTTTAACATTTGGTAATCGCAAAAGTATTTAATAGATGAACAAATTAGCATTGTGCTTGTATATCACTACAATTTCATGGGTTAGAGAAAGGTCTGAAGTCTATATCATGTTTTTTTTAAAAGGAAAACTAAATATATATATCATCTTTGTGTGTTGGATGATATTAAGAGATATAACATCAATGTTTAACTAATTGACAATTTCTTGGCAAAGAGGAACATTATAAAATGTTTAGATGTCAAATACCCTATTGAAGTTATTCCCAAGGTTCTTTCTCCCTTTATCACATACTCAAGTGGATCATGAGTAGTCACATGCAGTGAAGGTTTAATGGATTATTTACTTTTTGAAATAAAACATAAGTTGTGAAAAAACCTTTGTTTGAAAGGAGGAGAAGAAATATGTGTATCTTTATATCAAAGTTGTTTGATAGTTAGTTATACAAAGAGTTTTATGTATGAAACCTAGGAAGCCTCCACAAATGTTTTATGTTAACATAAGTAGGACTACTAAAATATTAACCACTTTTCTGTTGCCTCTTGATCTCACCATTTTAGTTTGTGACCCCTTTTTGTCAACCATGATGTGGGGCCTATGGGCAAAATCCCTAAATCTTATGTGTACATTTGAATCTTTTTTTATGTAGAGTCTTTGAATTGTATTATCAAAAGTAGATTGGGTTCAAGATCTTTCTTCAAGTAAGTGGAACAATTAACAATTTAAGATGGCATGGAATGTAACTTCATATTGGAAGATAGCCCCATGTTGATTTTGTTTTATAATAAAATAATTTAAATTAAATTGAAATTAGCTTTGTTGGTACTTTAAAATATTGTACTATTGTTTTATATATTAACATTTGTCAAGGTCTCTTCTATTGCAACTTTTTGTGTTGTATCATTTGTGGAATTTTAGAAATGATAATCCACTATTGAAATATTGTTTTCCTATTATATTGTCATTTCATACAAGGGCACCATGATATTTCATCACAATAGTTGGGTGTAGACTTTCATGTTCACAATAATATGCATTTAAATGTTCATATGTATTCATGAATGAAATGTATGAAAAGTTTTTGGACACTTATTCATCTTGTTGTAATAACCTTTTCTTGAATAATTTTTTGAACCTTGAATGCAAAAAGAGGTTAAATAATTTGTCAAAGACATGTTTTAAGGTGATGATTCCTTTGTAATATTTAAATGGTCAATTATTATGTATTGAGTCCAACCTTCTTTAATTTTGGAAATTTGTATTTCCACCTTTTAGTCACTTTATGTTGAAAGGGTGGTATAAGTATGTTAGTCATAAATTGCTTTGTTACAAATCAAATGCTAAAAATTATGATAAGTATAGTGGGTTATGAATGCCTATTGTACATATAGGACTATTAAGGCACTTGCTAAAGAGCTTTGTGCTTTGGGTAAAATGCATGTTTCATTAGTATGAGATGTGACCAAGTTCATTAAGAATTTCATTAGATTTTCAATGAATTGTCCTAATTACACTACACAAGCAATTTAGTTAGTTTATTATGTCCATTGGTTATCAAGGGTTGGTATGAAAATAGTGAATTCATTCATTAAATTTACAATAGTGAAATAATGAATTGGCCAATAGTGAATCCTCCATAATTCAAGACTAAAAGGTTCATGATAGAGGGAGTAGGTCAAAAACAAGCTAATACAATAAAGGAACCTAAACACATTGTGAGAGTCAAAGGGAATCGCTCCTAGGACTTTTGGCATGAACTATCACTTTAAAGTTGGAAGTCCAAAAGTGTTTCAATTTTTTGGGATGAAAGTGCAAGTGGTAAACTTTGTCCAAATCAAAAGTTATTTACACCAAATTAAAGCATAAATATGAAAGAAATCTTACATTCTCCGTTTGGAGTTATGAATTAAGAATTGTAGCCAAAGGAAAGGTCAGGAATCAAATTGACAATTTGACTTTCAACCATTAAAACCTAAAAAATAGGGGCCAAATGACCTCCAATGCAATATGCAACATGGAGTTGGAAAGATTTTTTTGAGAAATATAGATAATGGGTTAAAACAAACATATTTTGAAAAAATTAGGAGGCTTCAAAATTTTAAGACATTATGTGTCCCAATTTTGGGCCTCATGGGAATTTTGGCCATTTCAATGCAACCACCATGATTATTTCTAGAATATATTATAGGGAGGAAGTGATGGCTCCTCCTAAGTTTGGGCCATATGAATTTAAAATGAATTTGTGACCCAATTTGGTCCCAAGTGCATAAATTACCTTTTTTTTTTGGTTAATGCATTTTGACATGTTTGTCAACTCAACTGAAGAGTTTTTCCTAGTCCCATCTCAAAGCTCACGTAAACCCCTCTAACCCCCAAATGTGAAGAATTAAAAAACATGCCCAAGGTTTTCAAGTTTTTCACATCACATTGTATTGAAAAGTTACCCTACTACCTTATGGTAAACTTTTGGGGGTGCATCACCTATCACCAACCAAGACGTTTTTATTCATATTGTGTGTTTCCAATATTATTTGTAATATGTTCTACCAAGCCCAATCTACCTAGGGGTGTAACTATCCCAATAGTGTGAATTATTGTTTTATTGGATGGTAATAGGTTCAACCAAGGCCTATTTTAAAATGTAGCCAATTTTCCCCACCATCAATTCATATTTCAAGGATTAAATTTTCCCATTATGATTCACATTTCAAACATTTCCTTCATTATTGATTCACATTACAAGCCAAATGATGACAACAATTACATATTAATAGGTGGTTGCCTATCCTAATTAGGAAAATAACTTTAAAATATTCAAATTGGACATTGCAATTTGTGACATCCTAGAGAATAGGTTGCCAAATTACATAACATTCTACCACATAAACCCTACTTCAACAACCTTAAAAGGACTAGCCTAGTTATGTTTCATGTAAGAAAATTGGATGTTTTTTATAGGCACATTCATTAATGTGTATTTTAGTCATTAGAAGAACACAATTTTTTCATAGTTGGATCAACAAGGTTTGGACGTTTGAATGAACATTTAAAGTTGGTATTGGACTTTTCACAAAAAGATTTGTCGTTGGATAGGTATGTTTAGAAGTTGGAAAGAGTTTAAAGTTACTATTGGGATTTCAAAAATATCTCTTTTGGATTGAAAAGGTTTGAATTTTGAACCATTTTTTAGTATTGGATATTCCCACATTGGAATTTGGAAGGACTTGGGTATTGGAATTTTCAAACCCATAATTTTCATACCCAAATGGGTGTAATAGATATAAGGGTAGGCAATATTATTAGTAGCTTCCACTTTGTGAATAAAAAGTGGAACATGTGGTCTTAGGTGGAAGGCATGTATAGCAATGTTTTCCCCTTCATAAAAATCAAGGTGTGCACTATCTCAAGGATGACCTAGATGCATTCAAATGAATGTTGCAAATCATTTTACAACAAGTTTCCATTACCCTAGACATATCACACGTAATTTCCCCCACCTTCAAAAAAATTATGATAAATATCCAAGATTGGAAAATTATGGTTGGGGAGGTCCCCCAAACTATATTACGACTTTCAATGAAGGTTTTTATAGTGAGGAAATGCATGTTTAAGCTCCCCCATGAACTTGCTATTTCATTAAGAAGTATATGTGTTGATTCTAATGGTAGGTTTTTATGTTTAACTTGGAGGAATATTGATTGACCATTTGCCCCATGTAGATGAATTTTTTTTGCATTTAAATGAAAGAAAATTGTTAATGAATACACTTGTTAACACATTATTGGTAACTGGAAGTGAACATATAATTTCTTTCCCAACCAAATTTGTTTTGCCTTAACAAAACCAATGTAATTTTCTTTCCCACCATTAAAAAATGTGTCTTTAAGGGCCAAAACATCAACCCACCAAGATTGCCTCTAATTCTTCCCTCCATTACAAGAAAAGGTGTCCATGTATGCCAAATGAATTCACTAGTTGTAGTGAACAAGGACCACTGAAGAAACAATGAATTCACTAGTTTAATGAACGGGGACTAGTGAATTGCACCCACATTTTGTAGTAGTGTTCCCAATGTAAAGAATTTATAAAATGACATGTTCATACATAATGCACAATGCAAGTTTTATGTTGCAGAACACATTAATGCACATAGAAATTAGGGTTTAAACATTTCATTCTTTATAGTAATCATGGAAGATGAATCTTATTTGGCATCAAGAATATTAACAGTGATCTATTCTTCCATAGTGCAAGTTCTCTAAACACAAATGCAAGTCCTTCACAATGCAAATTCTTTATGCATAGGACAATTAATGCACAACATGATGTAAAAAAAAACTAAGGTTTAAATTTTTTGCTTCTACCAATAAGCATGGATGGTGAATCTCTTCCTTGAATAATTTTGTTGGTTTTTTTCTAGAAGGGCATAGAGGTTCTTCTTTTGTTACAAAGGTTGTGAAAAGACTCCAAAACAATCGCAAATATATTTCACCATGACTTGAGTGCTTCAAGCTTGTGGAATTAAGAAAAAAAACAAATGTATTCATAAGAACAAAATTTCATTCCATATATAGTGTGAACCTCAAATCTCCCTAAGCTTTTTTGGAAACCTTTTTTTCAAAGCCTCTTGAATTTGTAGGTTGTACTTTAAAGTTGTTAACCTTGCCTAGTTTACCATGCCCAAAGAACCCCTTGTTCACATGCGGGTTTAAGTAGGTTTTTAAGTGTGAAACTATGCAAATGGGGTTAATTCAAACATGTTACATGTGCATGGCTTTTGCTAATTGCTAACCAAGCAAATTTGTGACTAGTGGGGGTGTGTCGTGGAAAGTTTGTTAGGAAGCTAATTTTTTTGGGTTGAAATTTCACCAAAAGGTAAGTTTTTTTTTTTCAAATTGGTGAAAATTTAATGTTTATTGAATTTCTTGGTCACCAATCTTTTTTTCAAAAAATCGCCAATTTTTTTTATTAAGTTACAACATGTAACCAAAAATGTTAGATTTTCTTTTATTTTCATTTTTTAATTATCAAATTTAGCTAAATCTTTGTGTGGATGATCACCACTTCGACTACATCACAAATTGAAAGATAAAACATTGTTCATTAAACAATCTACTTAACTAATGATGACCATGTTCATGGGGTAATAGTAGCGAACTTTATTACGTGAATTGGGCTCATGATACAACTAAGGGTTTACTTGGCATAATTGGCCACATCTTGTTTTATAGTACATGTAGTTTATTTACTAGTTTCCCTTATTTGGCACCCTTGCTTATTGCCCTTACTTATTAAACCATTTGTAGTTGCATTGTTGTAATTGTAAGGGATGATTATAAGGAAACATTAAATGCCCCTAATTGAGTTTTGTTTGGTGCATTGTCTAGCCTATTTTTACAACACATGCGGTCTTGCATTGTTATATGTAATTTGATTCACCCACTATCAACGTATACACAATAGTACAAAAGTGGGGTGTAATTCATTAGCCTAAATCACTATGGGACCTTAAAAGTGAAATAAGTTCATTGCACTTTAGTGATTTCACCCTGGTTAAGATTATTTCACTATAGTATCACTACGTAAACATCGTGTTTCATTACTAATTGACAGAATTCATTATTATAATTTAATGTGAGAAATATGTTTATTTTTATGTTGTTTTAAATACCTTATGCTACTTTATGATATACCCTATATTATTTTATATTACTTCAGTTATTTTAACTTATACCTTAAGTTATTATAAATTATTATATGTTATTATAAATTGTTATACCTTAAATTATTATACGTTATTCTACTTCAAGGTATCATAATTAACTTATTATAAGCTTTTAAAGTTACATTAAATCAAATTATTCAACTAACCTTAGGCTATACCTTATGTTATTTTATTTTAAATTATATTTTAAGTTATTCAAGGTCATTCTACTTTTTTATGTTATTATAAGTTATTTTATTTAAAGTATAGTAACTTAAAATAATCTAAAATAATATAGTAACCTAATGTAGAATAACATAAAATAACCAATAATACCTTATGAAAAAAAATTTGAAATAACCTACAATAAAATAACTACCAATAGCGTAAAATATTCAACAATAAATCATAATAAAATAACCACCAATAATCATAATATAACCAAAAATAACCAAAAATAGCCACCAATATAATAGCCACCAATAGCCATTAATAAAATAGCCATTAATAATCACAAATACAATAACAATTAGTAGCCACAAATAAAATAACCACTACTGGCCTACAATGAAATAGCTAACAAAAGCTACTAATAAAATAAACACCAATAAAATAGTCACAAATAGCCTATGGTAATATAGCCTAAAATATTCAATAATAGCACAAGGTGAAATAACCTTCAATAACCCCACATAGTTGAAAATGACATAAGATAAAATAACCTAAAATAGCGTAACATAATTTATAATAATACAAATATCTAAAAGTCAAATAATTTACAATAGCCAAAAATAACTTATAATAGTTGCAAATAATCTAAGTGAAATAGCCTATAATAGCCAAAAGTAACATACAATAGTTGAAAATAACCTAAGGTGAAGTAACCTAAACTAGTTAGAAGTAACATAAAATAACCAAAAGTAACTGAGAATAATCGAAACTAACCTAGGGTGAAATAACTAAAAGTAGCCAAAAATAACTAAGAATAACCATAAATAGCCGTAAATAATGTAGGGTCAAATAAATTACAACAATGTAATTTATTTTAGGCATTCAATAAGGTGAACAAATATATGTAGAACATGAAAAATTCTTGCAAAGTGGGACCGAGGAAAGGACAAGGGGTGGGGGCAAGAAGTTGGAACCTTGAATATTGGTTGGATTTAGGGTATTTGTTCCCCCACATGTTCTTAATAATGTTCTTGATGGTGTTGCCAATTTGTTTCCTCGTGTTTTAAAATTATATTCAATATGTTTTGCCACATTTTTTTTGTGGAGGTGGATGGGCATTCCCTTAATTTGAAAGCACTACTAAACATAAAAGTTGACACAAATTTTTATTTTAAGAAAAACCATGTAATACATGTCAAATTTGGCATTTCAACAAACAAAATGCACAAAAGATTATTCTTGACATAATACACTTTGGGAACATACTTCCAAATACGTTAAAAATATTTGCAAATATTTTTACAATTTTTTTTTGGTGATAATCAATGAGCCCGCCACACCCCAAAAAATAAAGAAATTTGGATTCACCAATAATTAACGAATAAAACCACATGATACTATATTGAGTAATGATCTTTTTAAAGGTAAAGTACACATCTTATGTACTTTATTGAATTGTGGGGCAACTAGCATAGAATCTCATCAAATGTGTGCAAATACCAAGTTTCGCCACTTGCTACCTTCCTCTTTACTTTTGTCATTACTTTTAATCCTTTTTACAAAAACTTTCTATGGCCATGACGTCTAACCTATAGCATGAACCTATTCAATTTATGTTTCCATGTGGGTTATTTGTGGGATTATTTTAGTTTTAAGTGATATGAAATTTGCTTAATGTGCACACAATTTTTTTTTTCAAATTTGTGATGTAACTAAACTAAGGGTCATCCATAAACAAATGTAGCAAATTTGGTTACTAATGAAAATACGAAAATGATTTATTTAATATCCCTTTTTTAGTAACTATCTATTTGAATCATGTATAATTTCAAAGATTTTTTCAATCCGGATGCCACTTCTTGCAAACCCACTCTACTTATATTCAAAATTACAATTTGTCATACTTGCCACCAAGATTTTGTCAATTAACAAGTTTTCTTTAATCATGGAGTATATCTTGAATAACCATCTCTCCCAACACCTCCATTCTCATGAGGTGGCATGTTTGGGTATATTAATCCTTATGTATCTCTAATTATAATAAGTTGATTTACCTCAAAACCTTATAGCAAAAGTCTTTGAACAATTGGTGTGACTATCGTTGGAAATCTTTAAAGGGATGCCTTTAAATAATTTGAAGACAACATTATGTGATATGAAAGGAACATCAATGTTTTTAGAGCATTTCCACTAGGGTATGTGAAACACAACACTAATGATAACTTAATGTTAATAACTATTTTGCCTTCCCATTGTTCGCTCCAACCTTTCAAAACCAAACTAGTATTTGTAAAAAACCTTATTTTATTTGAAAATTTGCAATAAAATATAGACCCACAAATCGATCTTTATGGCAAATTAATGACATCACGTTGGCAATGCACTAAAATCCATGTGGTGCTAGCAATTCTTGTAACATCAATTGTGAACCCCAATTGACAAGCATCCATATCAAAGAAGGGTAACTTCGTCAGTGAAGAAAAATGCCAACTTTGTGTAAGCTTCATGCACCTCGGCCAAGACCCAAAAATAAGGAATGGTAAAAACAAATATCACATTTTGGGATAGGGTGTTTGAAGATTACAACAAAAATAGAGTCTTTGAATGACTTGCAAGATTGTTGGAAACATAATGGGGGTAAAAAAATGATGTTGCCAAGTTTTGTGGGTGTTACATGGTTGTAGTGGCAATGAATGAATTTGAAAGCTTTCAAAATGACACCTTGCTGAAGGCAATGGAGTTTTACAAGTTGAAACATCCAAAACACATGAGCTTCACTTTCATAAATTGTTAGTTCATGTTCAAGAATGTGCCAAGTGGGTGAATATGTGTGACAACTTGAAGAAACTAGTGCCATTGAAAAGGTTGACCTTCCTAAGTGACATCAATGAACAATTGTGTGAAATTTGTGCGCTTCCAATTGAAAGCAACAATGAGATCATGGATTTTGTGGCTGTTAGCAATAGTAGCGCACACCTATAAAACACCCACATGGGGCAAAGAAGGTAAAATAGATTAAAAAAATGAACAAAATCAATGAAAATATAGTGTGCATTCAAATGCATGTAATCCATGAAAAGATGGTGTTTACTTTTTAAAAGGTGATGATTTTTTAAGATGCAAACATCATGGCCTTGTTCACATTACTAGACAAACAACTTGTTTTGTAAGAAGTAAAAGAATATTTCTAGTTGCATTGATGCAAGGAGCTTTAAAAATTGTAAACTCACCTTGCATCTTTAGTGTTTGGTTTGTCAACTTCATTTTCTGATCTTGTGACATTGCTTGCAACAACCACCACAACACCTACAAGTATTTAAGCTTTTAAATTTCACGTCTTTTCCATTTTTCATGGCTTTCCAATGTGTTTGCATTATGTTCCCTTCAAGTTCCCAATATGTTCCCCAAATTTACAATGTTTTCCCCAACATGTTCTCCAAACCACCTCACTTTTATCCCACATGCCTTGGAAAATGGTGTCCTCTTTTCACCTATATAGGTGGGCCAACGGGGAGGAACTATATATTTCAAAATAAAGCCTATTGTCTTGGGGAGTTTCCATAGTTTCCTTTTTTTGAGTGATGGGCCAATGAAATTGGCATGTTGCCAAAATAATAAATAAATAAACTTGGGAGGCACTTCATCTAATTAATAGGAGAGGTGAGTATGTGAACCAAACAAACCATTTGAAGATTTTTATCAAATGATGTAGCAAGGTGCTAAAGACCCTCTAATGAGCTCATAGTATGTGGGAAGGATGGCCTTGTTTTCCCTACCCAAAAGCTTTTCTTGAAACTAATAATAATTAATGTAGGGCAAGTACCCCAATCCCCACCCAAATTACAATATATATATATATTTTTATGAAGGGTTCATTCAAAATATAAATTCCAAAAAAAGAGATAAAAAACTCCAACATTTCTTAGGATTACGTTTTTAAAATAACAATTACATGGAAAAAAATTGAATGAGCAAAATTGAGTAGCCCAAGATAAGATAATTCATGTGGTGCTAGTGATTTTTCACATGCATACATAATTGTGCATCAATATTTTAGTTTACAAGCACACATACGACACATGCTTTAAGCTAGAAATTTTGAGCTTAATGGATATAGACAACTAGCAAATTAGTATTAACAAATGAGTATTTACCATTGCAACCATTTGGTCCAAAATTTGAAGCCTTTGAAATGTTGATATGATTTGTTTATTCATCAAGTTACTTGCTTTAAACAAAACATGCTTTCCTTGTATAATTTTTTTGAAATCAATTTGGATTATTTTTTACATTCCTTTTGATTATTCAAAAAATGAAGTTTAAAACAATTAATGTATTTAGTTTAAAATCTAAAAAAGGCATTTGCATAATATCCAATCTTTTATTATTAATATAATAAAACGTCCTTTTATTTATTAACATACAACAATCCACTCCAAAATTGTTATCATTTCAATAAAATAAAAATTTAAAGCTGGACTTCAAAATCCTTTAAAAGTTAAACATTCATTTTTAGAACTTTCATTGTGAACAAACCTTGGAAAGTCGTAATAGATGATGGTTATATCCTAACTCGTCATTATGTTATGGAAGTTTTGCACATATTAATGGTTTAATTGTTCAACTTTTTTATTTATTTATAGAGCTTTTAAAAATCATTGTAATTATAATAAATTACAAAATATCAATTTTAATCAAAATTTGTCTATGAAATTTTACCAATATAAAATGACAACCATTAAAAACAATCTTCACCATCAAAGTTTTCCAAATTTCTTAAAGTCATGGAGATCAATCATACGAATTAAAAATTTCATTCATTATTGCATTATGTTATGATAATGTTCATGATTATGAATATTTGAGGTTGCAAAATATTCTTCCATTAAAGATTTACTTGAGCTAAATACATTTTAAATCATTTTTCAACAATAAATTGGATTTTGAAAAGTAATAAAAAATGTTGTTAGGCAAGGGTTTTAAAAAACCTTTATGAATTTATTGGTGTACACTTACAATATAAAAGCGCAACTATGAATCAATTAAATATTCATGATTTTTATAACATATTTTTGTTTTCAAACCCAAATCATTTCTATATGATATGTACAATAATTCAAAATGAACAAAATCTTATTGACACAATAAATAATTCTAGTTTTGCTTTAAATCCTACACATTATAATCTACATTTAGTCAACAACTTAAGGTTTTGACATGCATAAAATTCCCCAAGTGATGTAAGTAATTTTAACATCTCAAACACCTCGACAAATGAAGGTTTGGAATGCATTCAATTGACTAATATACATAGGTAATTTTTGTAACTTTGAACACCTTAACAAATGAAAATTTTGGAGTGCATTCAATTGCCCAATAGATATAGGTAATTCTTATAAGTTCAAACAATTAGTCAAATCAAGGTTTTGGAGTGCACTCAATTGCCCAATAGATATAGGTAATTCATGTAAGCTCGAACAATCATTCAAATGAAGGTTTTGGAGTGCATTTAATTGGCCAATAGATGTAGGTAATTCTTGCAAGTTCGAACATTTGCACAAGTAAAGGTTTTGGAGTGCATTCAATTGCCCAATAGATGTAGGTAATTCTTGCAAGCTTGAACAATTATTCAAATTAAGGTTTTTGAGTGTAGTCAATTGCCCAATAGATATAGGTAATTCTTGCAAGCTTGAACAATTAATCAAATCAAGGTTTTGGAGTGCACTCAATTGGCCAATAGATATAGGTAATTCTTGCAAGCTTGAACAATCAATCAAATCAAGGTTTTGGAGTGCACTCAATTGGCCAATAGATGTAGGTAATTCTTGCAAGCTTGAACAATTCTGCAAAACAAGGTTTCGAAGTGCACTCAATTGTCCAATAGATGTAGGTAATTCTTGCAAGCTTGAACAATTCTGCAAATAATGGTTCCGAAGTGCACTCAATTGTCCAATAGATGAAGGTAATTCTTGCAAGCTTGAACAATTATACAAATCAAGGTTTTGAAGTGCACTCAATTGTCCAATAGATGTAGGTAATGCTTGCAAGCTCGAACATCTAGACAAATTAAGGTTTTGGAGTGCACTCAATTGCCCAATAGATGTAGGTAATTTTTGCAAGCTCGAACATCTTGACAAATTAAAGTTTTGGAGCGCACTCAATTGCCCAATAGATGTAGGTAATTGTTGCAAGTTTGAACAATCATTCAAATGAAGGTTTTGGAGTGCACTCAATTGCCCAATGGATGTGGGTAATTCATGCAAGCTTGAATAATCACTCAAATGAAGGTTTTGGAGTGCAATCAATTGCCCAATAGATGTAGGTAATTCTTGCAAATTAGAACATTTGCACAAATCAAGGGTTTGGAGGGCATTCAATTGCCCGATAGATGTAGGTAATTCTTGCAAGCTTGAACAATTATACAAATAAAGGTTTTGGAGTGCACTCAATTGCCCAATAGATGTAGGTAATTTTTGCAAGCTTGAACAACTTGACAAATTAAGGTTTTGGAGTGCACTCAATTGCCCAATAGATGTAGGTAATTGTTGCGAGTTTGAACAATCATTCAAATAAAGGTTTTGGAGTGCACTCAATTGCCCAATGGATGTGGGTAATTCATGCAAGCTTGAACAATCATTCAAATGAAGGTTTTGGAGTGCAATCAATTGCCCAGTAGATGTAGGTAATTCTTGTAAACTATAACATTCTAATAGATTAAGTTTTTTAAGTGCATTCAATTGGCCAATAGATGTAGGTAAATTTTGTAACCTTGAACACGCCGATAGATTAAGTTCTAAGAGTGCAGTCAATTTGCCAATAGATCTAGGTAATGTTTTCATATCAACACATATTGACATATTAAGTCCATCACATAAAATGTCAAAAGAAAATTTTAGACAATTACATTTCATTAAATGAAGTACTTGTAGTTGACAACAATTAAACAAATTATTTGGTAATTTTTCGATCATGCATTCTTCAAGACACAACCATCGAAGGTTGTTCAAATTTGTACCTTGGATGAAATTTTCCACCATATTTGGTGAGGCTTTTGTTAGGTCAAGCAACCTAAGGTTGTGAAACTCCTTTGAGCGATTTTGGAAAAATGAAGGCAAAACTTCACATTCTTTAAAAGAAATGCCTTCTAAATTATTCACCACCTATTACATCAAAAAATTATAAACAATTGTCAACATCAATAAAAATAAAATTTCATTATAATGTTATGTTGTTAATGAAAAAAATTACATCTCCTTAAATAAAGCTAAAATTTATGGTTTCTATTGGAATTTTGACAAAATACATATACCATATGATTGAATTAAACATGTTGCTCAAACCTGATTCTTTTGCAAAGATATATTTGGTTTCCATATAAATCGACTCATTGTAATTTTTATTGCGATATTTCGACCCATGTCTCGTAATTGTTCATGCATGTACAAGTTGCCATCTTTTGCCCATTTGATTAAAGATCTATCTTTCAAGTTTTGTAACATAAGTAAAGGGCAGGATGAATAATCTTCATTCCAAAACATTTGACCAATTGTACTTTTTTTGAAGTTGGTGAAAAAACAAGCAATATCCAAAAACATGTCTTGATATTTTTTATCCAAGTGGTCATAAGAAATTCGCAAGGTTTTCCAAAGCATTTCGTTGTCGGAGCCCCCTATTATATTTCGCCCACTTTTCAATTCGTCCAATGCATCTTTCCATATTGCTAAATCATGAGTATTACACAAATAACAACCCAATACTTCAAGGCTTAAAGGGAGGCCCCCGCAAGCTTTAATAATATCCATAGAAATGCTTTCGAAATCATTTGTCACATTATTTGCATGTTTGAATGCATAGAACATGAAAAGTTCCTTTGCTTGTTCTTGCTCCAAGAATGCCATGTCTACTTTTGCAGTCTCCTTGACATGATTTTTCAATATTTGCCAATTTCGACAATTTACAAGTACTTTGCTCTTGCAATCTACATTAGTGGCATGTTTGTCAATAGGAAGCTGTAAGGTTTCAAGGTTTTTCGTCATACCAACATCATCCACAACCACCAAAATTTTCTTTGATATTATGCATTGTTTGATATCATCAAGGTATTCATCAACATTTTCATGTTTATGTAATTTTCTACCACATAAATCTTGCAGAAGTATTTTTTTGACATCGTTGATGTCTTTTGATTTCACATCCTCCAAGAAGCTAGATTTTTCATATTGGTTGTGGAACAAATGATACATTTTTTTACTCAAAGTGGTCTTCCCAATCCCACCCATTCCAACCAATGCAACAATAGATTCTTGTTGAAACAAACTATGTATTGCATTTGCTTTTTCTTCCAATGCCACTTCATAACATGGCAAAGGTGGCATAGTTGGTGTTTTTCTTTCCTGTCAAAGTTCACCAAAGAAAAAATAAAATTCAAATAATGGATAACGCCCCAAAAATTATGGCACACAATTGAAGTGAAATGACGTAATTTTTCCACTCAAAATTAGATGAACATACATAATTCCAAAAATTAAAACCAATGTTATTTACCTTCATAAAAAATTTCAAGCATTCCAGTAGTTTGGAATAGCTTAAATGGTCTTTTGATGGTGGCTTGCAAATTGTCAAGTGATTAGCATCTTCGACTTTGTAATTGTTATTGTTCGACAATCGAATAGTTGAAGCCATTGGCACTAAAATTCCCTATACATGTGCAAAAGTTATTTTAGTCGGGACTCGATATGATTGGATTTATCTTAATATTCAAGTTGTCAAATGTAATGTAGTAACCAAATGATGATTAAAACAATAACTTATATTTTATGTTCAAACTATATACAAAGGTGTTTTTTTCAACTGACATTTTATTCACAATCAATTTGCAATTTCTATTATGAATACATGCTACAATGGATTTGTGAACAAAGAAGGGAAAACTTGAGACCAATTTCATAGTTGACGCTAATAGTTTCAAAAGTTAAACCAACATAAGTTTCTACAGCATAAAAAATGTTCAACTATGGAACATAGGTGGATAGTCGATATGTTTACATGAAAATCTTACCCATTTGTTATCAATAGGTAATCCTTCAACAAATGCATAGATGTTGATGTCTTTGTGAGTATAATTTATAAAGTTTGTGGAAAGTTGCTCCATTTTTAGGTTGAAAGATTCCATATTTTTCAAAAGACCTAATTGGGTTGGATCCTTGGCAATTTGTTGACATTGCCACTTGAAATACTTTGATAGATCTTGGGTACCACCGGCATGTGGTACACTATAAAACACCACACCTTTAACATTTTTCAAAAATTTCTCACAACAATTTTGCACTTTAACATCCAAATTATTTGTTTGCTTTTGATACACATGTTTGTGCATTTCCACCACCAAGCTTTTGAGGACAAGACCTCCGAAACTATAAGCAACCATGGCCACTGGTCCATCCCAAAGAGTTTCATACCTATAAAATATTTCAAATTTTCAATGGTAATGTACATGTACAAATAGTCACAACATCATATGTTGTATTTGGCACAATTTGTCAATTAACACAACAACCTAAACCATAAATCCATAACATATTTGTTTGTAAGTTGTTTTTCATTTTCTTTTAAAGTTTACGTAAATAATGTTCAAAATCACATGTGGGCAGATAAGTTATTATGCACAAGCATGTAGGCATTTACTTATAAATGTTAATGTATATATAAGTTTTTTTTTTGTTACATTGACAATTTATTCAAATAGTACAATGTAGGAAAGTGGAAGTAGAATAAATATTTTTTGAGATTAAATATAGGTACAAAGTGGATTCAAATTCAATAAATTATATAGGTGATTAAATTTAGTTCGAGTGCCAAAGATGAAACTTCAAAAAACTCTCATCACAAAATGTTAGTACAACCAAATTGGTTTTTTAACATTTTGATAACGTGAACATAAACTTCATTAATAATTCATCTCAACATGAGAATTAATAGCAAAGCCCCATTTCATGTTCTCTTTAATGGATTTGAAAGTTCCAAAGTGTTCAAGATTTATTGTGTACCACAATAATGCTATACATATTCAAAGATGTCAAAATGCAGTCAATTATCTTGAATTGAAACGCACAATGAAAAATAAGTTGCCCATAAATAAGGAAATTGTCACACCTTGAATCTGTAACCAAGCTTTGAATGAGGTTTTGGCCAATTTCACTCACATCGTTATGGACACTTGCCACAACATTAGAATCATATGATAGTGACAAAATTTTGACATTGTCATTCAAGTCCTCTGGGATCCACATTTGTGGCCAACATATGCATTCTTCTTTACCATCGATGGGGCGTGTTGTCCATGTTTGCTTCCAATCATCATCACTCCCATAGGCAATGCCATGGAAAAAAATTATGGTCAAATTTGGGTTCTTTGAAGTGCAATTAGGATTTAAATCATGCACTGGATATTTCTGCTTAAGAAAAAAAAAGGTAATGTCAACAAAATTCATCAAATAAGTCTTCAAAATGATTTGATTACACATAAAAATCAAAGAAATGCAAGTTTCTTAAAGTGTACAATCACAATATTTGACAAAATACATATAGTTAATTGAAAATGTAAAATAGAACAAGACAATAATCTACGAATCAAACAATATAATATTTCTCTTGCAACATCATTTAAATTGAAATTTAGATTGCATTCCCATATTTGCAATTTTTTGAAGCTTGTTAATTTTCTTTCAAAAAGTCAAAAAGTCACAAAAGAAGATCAATTACATGCAGAATAAGTTTCAAAATGTAATTCAAAAATTGACTATCATCACATAATGGTATGATGGACTATTAGCTAGCAAATTTAAGGACTAATACTAAAAATTGAAATCTTCAAATTTTGGATTCTTTAATTAAAACCACTCAATTAATCTAATTCAGTTTCATTTCACTACTTTTTTCACAAATTTTGGTCACCAAGGGTTGCAATTCCTAAGGAACTATGATAGAATCACAAGAATAATGTCCAAGATTTTTTTTAATAATTATGTTATTGGATTTAAACCACTCCGCAGATATTCAAATCTACATTGAAAGTTGCAATCCTTATAAATTCTATATATGAACATAGTCAATGCCAATTGACAAATTTTCAGCTCACCAATTGTACATGTTATAGCAAAATGAATCCCAAATGTAAGAGTTTGTTTTGATATCACTTCATGTCATATTGGTTGGTTTAAATGATGCAACAAAAAAACAAGCAAAATTATTGGTATTGAACAAGGAAGCTCATAAACAAAATCAAATTTCAACATGTAGCTTCAAAAGACCCAAGAAAAAGAGTTGTGCAAAACAAGTTGAATCATAAAATCAAGTGGACATACCACATGGGTGCCTTGTCTAGAGCTTGAAGGAGCATTTTCACCCAAGACTGGAAGTGTGTTGATCACACCATGGATCCGCTTAACATCTCCTTTTCTTTTTTTTGGTGGCCCTTGTGAAACATCAACATCTTTTCTCTTAGGGGGAGAGAATGAATTTCCCATACCTCCCACTACTCAAATTCCATTCATTAACTCCTCTGGTATATGTTTTCTCTTCCCTTTCTGCTCTCCTAAAACCTGCTAGAAGTCCTTTACCCTCTCAAAAGCATACATCTTATAAAGTGTCTCCATCACAACACAGATTCACAGAACCTTATCTTTCCTATAGCTCTCTGGACATATTGATGCCTTTCCTCTTCACGATCTCCCTCAAATTTCCACACTCTTCTCTTCCTCCTTTCCTCCCGTTTCTTCATAAATTCTTCTTTCACATAGCTTTTTTGATTTGTTTTCTCCTCCCCAGGAACTTCGTAGAAGGATTGTGCCACCACTGACGGCAGGTACACGTTTACCGATTCCGTGCACACTCAACCATTCATTCATCTCTGGCTTGGACACAAGCAGTTGATTTTCATCTCATAATTGAGGATAGAGTTGACAATGTAGGGTTGATTCGTAAACATGTTTTATTGGTTCACTCCAGGTTCCGTCGTTGCCACGATTCTTGTTTTACATCCACACGTTTCCTGTTTGCAGATTTCACGCACTGTCTGTATTTAGCGCATCATGTTGCACAAGTCATCTTTTACTTGGTGACATGGGTGACGATGATTCCAGTAGCTTGAGCCTTTGAGGGAGAAGGAAGCTACATGGATGGTCATAGCAAATAAATCTAGAGTGGGAAAAAAGTCTATTGTAGAGAGGTAGATATGTTATACACAGGTGGGTGGCCGTGGTAAACGCAGCACCTAACAAAATTCCATCATTGTAAGTTCTGGCCCTGGAAAAGGGAGGGGAGGGCCCCTCAAAGTTCATATTACGGTCGTATAATAATGTTTGGATGGAACGGAAAGATTCTGGGCAGGCCGGTTTATGTGGGAATGGGTTGTAAGAATATTGCATGCTGGCCAGCGCAAGCTTGTACTCTAGTGGATGGATGGATGGAGCAGCTCAAACTTATGAATTGAGGGCTCTCTGACTAGGTTAAAGGAAAAGATGCTTGCATGCATGCATGCATGTTTCAGATGTGTAGTCACCTCCAGGCTCAAACAAATTATGCTCACAACCACAAATTTAGGAGGGCCATATATTTGTAGTCAGTGTGGTGTCATCATAAAGGATGCCACAATGATATTCACTGGGGAAGCATGGACAACAAATGCCGACAACAAATTGGCAACAATTTTCAAGAGAATATAAGGAAAGATGGGTTGTAAATAGTGTGATCCTACACATTAGGATTATTTATTTATTTATTTGTTTGTTTGTTTTTGAACAAATGAGAATACCCATTGTAAGAAACAAAGAGGGTTTAGGGTTTACCCTACACATTAGGATTTTCACCTCTTACACCACAGTTCATATATTACAAATTTTCTGAAGTTTAGGGAATTCAAGAGAATTCACACATGTGGTGGGTTTTAAGTGTGAAAGTCAAGGCAACCATACCACGAGTTCAAGACCCTTCGCCAGTTTAATATTTTCCATGATGAACATGCTGGCCTATTGCCAGATCTGACTTCATGTTTGGGACAACAGACTAAGAATACAGCTTGTTAGTAGCAGGCAATCATCAAAACCATGCAAAACTTTATTCATAAACACATTGCAGATTTGGAAAATGTACAAAGGTATCAGAAAAAACAAAAAAAAGGAGAATTTAAAGGACGTCAAGTTAGCACAAACTAATGTCAAAATCTCTCAATTTTAACAATCGGTCATCTATAATAGGTGAGTCATGATCATGGGAGGTGTCGGTTGTCTATGATAGGTGAGTCGTGGCAATGGGAGGTGTCGGTTGTCTATAATAGGTGAGTCGTGGCAACGGGAGGTGTGTTCTGAAGGAGTGGAACTAGGAGAATAGTTAGGCCTATCACTATTGCTTGACTTTCTTGCATCCTTTGCAACATAATTGAAATTTTGTGATGGAAAAAAGTAACCAAGACAGAAGGGGGGAAGGGCCAGGCAATGGTCCTCCCTGAATCTGCTAAGTTCTTGTCACTTCTAGGTTCTGTTGCACAATGTGCATTGAACACCTGTATTTACAAATTACCAGCTTGTAACACATGAACAAGGGTAATGCAGTTGGTAACTGCTACATAGGCGGATACATGTGGATGGTGAGTACATAGTACAATCAGTATTGGACAGGAATACAGGGAAAAAGAGTTCCTGTTCACACATCATCCATCCAGCATGGTCGACTTTCAGGTTGCTGCTTCACTCTGGCCTTAAATTTGGACTCAGAGACTGTGATTTAGAGCATCTCCACCAGTGCTCAGTATGTCATTCTGGATAATGAAATTAAATGTCTAAGTTTAGCTGTTTATTATTGGCAACCCCACCAATAAAACTGTATAACTGGAACTGCATATATGTGGGGACTACTGATAGCAAACCACCTGGACCAATCTTATGATCGCCCAATCAGAATTACTGATTAAAAAAGTGACTATAAAATTCATGAATGATGAAACTCAATCGACGGAAGTCATACATGGACATAAAAAATTGATTAAAAAAACCTGATAAAACATATTTCTACTTGCACCAATCCAGGCCAAACTTTTTTGAAAAAATTGTTTTCTGGATGGAAACAATAATCTTGGACATCAATGCATTTCAAATCTTTTCAGCCACGCATTCTCAACAAACTGTGTTGGAAGATGGTTTTTAATAATTAACAATGCTAAATCTTTCAAAAATTATTTTGATTGAAGTTCATCTTTATGAAAGGGATTGTGACCCTAAAAGAACTTGAAATTGAAATTGTAGAAGTGTTACATCTATTTTTAATTGGTTGTTTGGTGATTACTGCTCTATCAAAATTGTTTAATCCTTTTTCAAACTTCTTTATAGGAACAACATGATCAACATTCACACGTTTTTTAATGCTATTATTTCATTTAAAAAAGAAGAAAAAATAATTCCTTTCCTAATTGTGTTATGGAATTTGTAATTGGTATTTCATTAGGCTAACACACATGGCATCTCATTAATTGAGGAACTTTGTTATCAACTTTTACACCATCATTAATGCAGTAAAAGACCAACACAATGAGTTTTGATTATGGGCCCATTATATATTTCTTTGTTCATGCAATTGTGCTAATGTTTTTTGGTTTTTTCATGATCAATTTGATAAATTCTATTAGTTTTTGTTTAAGGGTTTGAAATATTATCATATCTTTTTTCAAATGGTTCATTGTTCATTTCAGCTTCATTCATGAAAATATCCAATGACCTATTTTCATTCCTAGATGACAATTCTATTTTTTGTTCAACAATCACAATAATTTTGCCCAAATCAGTGGAAAAAAAGAACTAAGCAATACCGAAAAAATGAGCAAAAAGAAAACATTTACAGGGACAGATAATTAGTTCTAAAGAAAAACAATGCTCAAATCCTATAGAATAAGGAGACATTGCCTTGTAAACCTACAGAAACATAACAAACAAAATTTAAAACATGCAAAAACAAAAAATAATGATGAAAACTATAAACAATTACAAAACTAAAAAAGAAAAAATCAGAAAAAAAAAGAATTAATGATATTAGTTACCAAAAATCTGCTGACGTGCTCTAAAGAATGCAAAATATCAAGGGAAAATGAAAAATCAAGACACCTATTCTACATATAGAAGAAATAACAATAAAGAAAAAAAGAAGAAATCTAGTAAAGAAAAAAACCAATTCTACATTTACAAGAATTTTTTTGAAAGAAAATAAATAAAAAATCCAGGAAAAAAAATAGTGAAAAAACTACAAATGATTACAAAAGAACAAAGAGAAAATTAAAAAATATTACCAAAGAAGAAAAAAAGAACGAAAAATTACAAAAGAAAAAAGAAAAAGGAAAAAACAGTTACAAAAGGAAAAATAAAATAAAATAATAGTTACAAAAGAAAAAAAAATTAAAAGGAAAAATAAAAATAGTTACAAAAGAAAAAGAAAAAAAGGAAAAGAAAATTACAAAAGGAGAAAAGAAAAAAGAACACAATAATTTTATTGACAAGATGAAAGCGATTGCATTTCGATACAAAAAGTTATAAAACAAAAAAATTAAAGTGTCATCCTCATTGTCACATGATGTTAATTTGGAGTTAATGGAAATATTCAACCTTGGAACAATTTGAATCTTCTAGAAATTAAGATTTACAAAATGAAGTTCATTGTTATGTAGGAGATTAGAAAATGGTGCTATAAGTGGATGTTATGCAAAATCTACCATCCTTTCAACTTTGCCATTATCATTTTCCCCTCCACATTCTTTTAACAACAATAACAACTATAATTCCATAACTACCATGTATATGTTTTGGACAACGTTTTCACAATTCAACACTTTCAGCAAACATCTCAATAAAAGTAATAATCTCTTCTTGATGCATTTGAATCAATTCTTGAATTCCTTGAATTTCATGCAATCAACAACAAAGAATATTCGAGTCTTGCATTAGTATTGAATTTCATAAACATTACAAGAAAGACAAAATCAAATAGTAGAAAGTGATGTAGATGTACAAATCATAAAAGATGAAAGATGTTCAATGAAAAAACCAAACAAAGGGGGAAAAAAAACTTAATCAAGGCTTAATTCATCATTTATTGAAATGCACACAAAAAGGTTGAGATACTTGAACTGGGAGCACAAGGAAATCATGGCACTCATCAAGGCAAAATGAGATGATCATATAGCATCAACGGACAAAAATAACCCACATGATCAATTTGAAACGACATTTCTAAAATGAAAAAAAAATCAACAATGATGATTGTAGGTTTTTCTAAACACATGAGAAATGGACTAGCATGCAAAAGCAAGTGGGGAACAATTTCTAGAAAGTTCAAGATCTTTGAGTACACATTAGGAACTAGTCACAATGAAGACTACTAGATCATAAGCTCCCAAGACAAGGCTACAATGCATTAGCTTCAGTTTTTTCAACAAAAATGTCTATGGGAATTCTAGAGTTCATCGAAAATCAGCCAATCTTTGATCTACCACATGTCCACAACCTCGCGAATGATTCAAAATTTATTTTCACTAGACTAAATTCAGAGGATACATTCAATGATACTAATGAGTTAAGGAGAAAAAATGTTCATGGGTTTGGACCACATTTGGAAATTTTGGCACCAAAAGTTGATCAAAACTCTCCAATAGTTACAAACAATATGTGACTGTTAAGTACCTCTTGGAAATTTTCCTATGCACCATATGATGGATGAATAGACAAATCTTGCTTTGTGTTGGATTTTGCTACATTGCTTTAGATGATCCATTTTAAATGCTTGGAGATCTAGATTTAAAAATTTAAGCTAATGGTGGCTATTTATTTTTGGAATTGGCCCATCATAAGAAACAACAATCAAGATAGAACAATTCCAAAAGAGATATGACATTGTATCCCCTTTCTTTGGGTTGTTCATATAATGTACAAGAATAGAACTTAGGGCAAAATATATGGGATATAAGTGAATAGCTATCAAAGTTACTTTCGTGTTTTCCAAACATGCAAGAAACACCTTTGACTAAACATGTCACACATGCCATCAACTGCTTTAAATAGTTGAATTCAAACTCTTTCCCATATCCCACTCCCCCTACTTATTCATGTTTCTATTAATTAATGTAGGGTGCACCCACAATTGTTTTTTTTTCTCCTTTAGTAGGAGCCACTTGGTTGGCCCACCACCAATATTTTTGGAGCAAGGGGCACTCCCCTAACATAGAAACCTGAATATGCTTCCCTCTCCCACAAAATAGAAGCATGCTTTGTCTAGCTTCCATCCCCCCCCCCCCCCCCCCCCCAATTGTGTTTTTTATTGGGTAATGCCTATGGAGCAAGGCATTCTTGGAATAAGTGCCTACCCAAGGTGGAGCCCAGGTGCTTATTTTGTGGCAAGCACTAATTTTGGGAATGCCCCACTCCACGGGCATTGTTTTAACACAAAACACAAGGTGATATCAAGGCAACATGTATTTTAAAGAATTGTCGAAATAATTAATTTTTTGAAAGAAAAGGGCTAAGGGTTAGAGAGGGTTGACAAACCTCCCAATCTGAAAATATTTCAGAATTTCACCAATAATATTTAATTATACTAAATTTCACTAATAAGTTTTGAAGTTATTTTGTGTTTAGAGCTTTGATCTGGGTTCAATTTTTAAAACAAAATTTGACAAATTCCTTGTAATTTTTTTTACTATTATTTTTCCAACTAGCTCGATTGGGAATTAATTAATGTCAAACATCTGTCATAGGTATGGTAATAGGTGGCCACCACCCTATTTTCCTAACTATCTATCTATATATAGGGCCTACTTCTTTCTTACAAATGAATTAGCAAGGGTGAAACTTAACCAAATTAATTAACTGAATTGAGGTTCATTCACAATTGAGTTATAAAGCATCGTTGCATTTTTTTCAAAAAAAAAAATTCATTTTGGTCTGTCATTGGGATGAAAAATTCTTGTTAGTTAAGTTAACATCACAATTTTGTTGCAAGAATAATAATTTTCACAATTCAGAAACTACTCTCCAATCTATTAAAATAAATTTCACTGGATGAAAGTTACCCACCAATCCGTCCATCTTTACTGACCCTACCGCTAGTGCTGTACCTGTGCAGGCGCTTTATTTAGGTCTGCTGATAGACGACCCTTCTCCTATACATAACTGACCCTACCGCTAGTGCTGTACCTGTGCAGGCGCTTTATTTAGGTCTGCTGATAGACGACCCTTCTCCTATACATAACAGCCATCCGGTGGATGGTGCGTTGGTGGGTGCTGGTTCAGTCTGGTCCCATTGCAGCAGCAACTGGTCCGCCACTGCCGGTTCTTCTTCTTGTTCAAGTGCTGAGGTTTCTAAGGTTTCCCATTTTCTGCAAGCGCTTCATATATTGTCCATATGCTCCTGTGCAGAGGAAGCTGCATCTGAACACTGCTGTTCCTTTTCCTTGGAATTCTCATTCCGTCTCTCCCTCCCCCCATGAGTGCTTGTTTCAATCCTGTTTGTGGCGCTAGTTGATTGTCCCGTGTGTGTCTCAAAATCAATGTTACACAAGTCCTTTCACTTCATGTTTTTTGTACCCTGATGTGGAAATTTTCTGGATTGATCTGAGACAGGCTCGACTAGTCTTCTGTTTCTCATTGTAGCTTGGAAGGATTTTTGTCACGTTTTCGAGTCTGTAGTTTTGCAGGTTGTTGGGGGAGTTTTAATATTGTGCCAGACTTAGAAATTGCAGAACTTATAATTTCTATTGCTTCTATCTTGAATCATGAGAGACTTATATCGTAACATGACTTTATGTATGTATGCCGACAGCTAGTTTTGATAGACTGGCATATACTGTTGTGACTGAAGATCAACAACTTGCCGTCCGTCAGACACCAGAGATCGGATGCAACTACGTTGACAAGTGAGGAACTGAAATCGGATCAGAAAGAATGCATAGAATCGGTGCGTTGACTGGATAGTTCTTCTACAAACAGGAACACAGACTCAGCCTGTACTAAAGAAAGAAGAAGATGATCCTGGAAATTTTCCTCGGTACTGAATATTCTTGCTCTAGATAACTTTAGAGTCGTAGGCCTCTGTGATGCTCTTCTCAGGTCTCATGACTCTTGAGCGTCTTGCAGTAGTGAGACATCATCACAGAGCCTACGATTCTATAGCTAACTACAGCGAGATCTGCATTTCCACGTAACGGCTATTTGCAGTCAATGTCGAAGATATTTTGAGATCGTCGACTTAAGCATCTGCAATTCACCGACATCGAGGTAGGACGTAGGACTGCTCAAGTTCAGAATCTGCATGTCATCAAAATATTCCCCTGCGATAGAACTCAAATTGTCATGAGTTTTGGTGTCGCAGAATGCTTTTGAGATCTAAGGAGTAGTCCGGCAAAGAAACTTTGAAACATGACAAATTCTGCATCTAGCACCCTCCGATTCCTGCTTTCTCCTCGCGCTGTCTCAAAAAAAATTTGGTACGACTTGTAGGTTATCGAAGGCCTTACAGGCCTCAAGAGGAAAGAGCGGTCACGGATCAGTTGAAGGAGATTTGGAAGAATGCTGGAGGGAAATTTGTGTCTGGAGCGGCGCAGAAGGCGTGAATACAACACCCCAACAGATCTGTAGTAATGACGCTCGCCCCCATTGATATATCGCGTATCGTCCGATGCGACGACTTCAGCCGCGCCATCTCCACGCCCTTGGTACGCTTTCTCCAGACTGATCTGTGTGCCCCATGCCTTTCAAAGTTTCCACCATGAAAAAGGCAGTCTACACACATGCAGTTTAATCATTTCTGAATGACGCTCATGGCCTTTAATTGGATTGTGTAAAAGAGGTCCACAATTGGTTTGCGAATTTTCTGTCTACCATCGCAATCACAGTAGTAGACAACGAGGTTATCATCACAGCTATGGATGGCAACCTCGTTATCATCTTTGGAAGTGCACCAGGGAGATCACAGGCACATGCATGTGATCAGGATTCAGAACCCACGCAAAGTAATGACTCTCAGATAGGCCGCAGTGATACTCTATTTGAGCTCTACATGCACAGCATATCTTAAAGTCTCATCTACCAGTACAAAATTTAGAAAAACTGTAGTCGTCTGTCACAAGCATTCATGATCGGCCGTATATGTCAGAGTACTAGAAGAGCAGGCATGACCTGCAGGTTACCATTCATTGAAACTTCTCCAGGAGGTACAGCCAGTTGGAATTAGACCTGCATTTCTAAGTACATTAAGGTATGGGGTGGCAGATTATGTCATTTTCTTAATCACAATATATCATAAAATCTTCAGGTGATGATCACATTCTCAGAAAGACCTAGCGTTTAGTGTATTGGGACATCCCCTTACAGGACGAAATATTTTGTCCATTTCTCAAGTGAGCTTCACAAAAACCGTAAAGCTCCTTTCCTGTCTTGTCACTGCCACACAACTACACAGCCGCAGTCTTTACATTTTGTAAAGCCTGTGGACTCAAGCTATACATACCACATAGGAACTTTGTATTTATGTCATACCGCTGACATTATTGAGCTGCATAGATCTGATTAGTGTCTCTTTTAAAGTATTGGGTGTGCTCTTCAGGTTCAGCAATGAGCATGGAAGGAGCATTGGATCTTGCAAGGGCACTGCTCATTAAGTAAGAGCTTCAATCTTGGCAGTTCATCTTGAATCATAATTGAAACTCTTGAAATTATGTGACCACTAAAAGGTTTTTTTAGTACCAGTCTGGAACTGGTATCTGAAATTTTTAAAGAATCAGGTACCAGTCTTGTATAAATAATAGAGGGATGTGAATGGGCTATGCAATGGTATCAATATAGGTATTTCTATCGCTATGCCAGCTGATATATGCAATGAGGCACTGGTATCAATGTGACACTCAAATGTTCAAGGTCCTCATTGACAACTGTAGATGCAGGACTTTCATATGCATATGTGCCCATTGCTATGCAAATATGTATAGATTACAAATATCTACAATTTGAGAAAAATCATGGATCAAATTGAATGTGAATTGCAAATTTCATCACATATTTCTTGAATGTAAAAAGTAATGAGTTCAAGCACTCCATAGCACAACACAAAAGGTGAAATGAAGATAGATAAGGTGTTGAAGGTGCAATGAAGATACATAAGAATTCCTAAATTTTCAACTTTGAAATGCTAAATTAAGAATGCCCTACATATATGTGTGTGCCAATTGTTATTCCAATTTATACAAATGTTTACATTTTATAGCACTTGAGAATTCTTATGAATCAATCCCAATGTAAAGAATCCAACCATCCCATGACAAAGGAAGATGCATCAAAGACATAAATCAAGTCTTAAATCCTATGTCCTACCTTTGAAATGACCAACATAGGCCTCCACTACACATATGTGTTTGTCACTACTTGTTACTTTGATATGTACTTTGATTTGAAGCCCAAAACAATCCTACATGGACTTAAGAACTATATTAGGTGTAGCCTTCAAAAAAATAAACACAAAAAACATGGTAGTCAAGTCCCAAAAATACCAACTTCCTCAAGCTCATCCTCATAGTCATCAAACACATCCTCTTTAATATAAAGAAGTCATCCATGCCCCCAACAACAAAAAAACAACCAATCCTTGTATTACTTAACCAATTTTTTAATATCATCACCAACTTGTCTAAATTCTACACTCACAACCAATAATGCTAGAAATTGGTGAATACGTTAGCAATGTTGAATATCTTTTCAATTTCAATTTGTGACCTAGGAATACCCAAAAATGCACAAACCAAGAATAATACAACATTTGGAAAAAAAATTCATAGTAATGACATTCTTCATTTTGCACTTTAAAATTCGCGAATTTTAACGAATTTTTCGCAAATTTTAACGAATTTTCACGAATTTTAAAGTGCAAAATGAAGAATGTCATTACTATGAAAAAAATTCATGTATTTTCCACCACATGGATTTCACATTAACATCCTTGAAAATTATGCAATGGTACAGTGATGACTCAGTTTTCACCAAAGACAAATTAATTGCTTTGGTTAAAGTTGCAACCTCTCCATAAACATTTAGCAACATTGGGTACCAAGACTTGTTGGTCATACTCATCCACACTTGTCCTTGCTAATTGTTTGTTTGCATATTCCATTATGCATTAAATTATTTTAAATTGACGGTCCAATTAAAGAGCACACATATTGTATGCATGAGTAGAACTTAATGTGTGTGCAAATGTAAAAAGGGCTCCAAAACATTGATGATTACAAACCTAATTTCCAACTCATTTTTAAAATCCCAACATTGTACAGGTGGATCTACTAATGACCAAGCCTGATAATCTACACACAATTTGGTACTAATAGAAAAAGAAACAAAAAGGACATTCGACAATAACCATTAAATGTTAGTATGATTTTAAATGTTGTTTCACTATGAGACCCAAGGTTTTAGTCGCTTGCCCAAGTTGAATTTGAAGGCACACAAATTTGCAATTTGAAAGTTTGCCAACTATAAGAGAGATTTATGGCTACAACATATTCCAACATTTCTTGGACCAATGCAACATGGGAACCAAATCTTATTTTGACCAATTTTTTTAATTTCCTTGGCCTTAAAGCTAACTCCCAATCTTGCCTTCCTTTCTTAGATTTCTTCATCCATATGATGGTTATATGTAAAGAATTCTAGACTTCCATCAAACTTGCCTCCTTCATCCCAACCCCCACCTTAATTTCATTTATGGCATATTGACATGCTTTAAACATAAGATGCCCAAAACATGTGCCAATAAATGTGGTGCAATTTGCAATGTTGCACAAAAAACAACAAATGTCAATGCAACAACAAAAGTGTTTAAAGTTGTGCCCTCATCCTTGACATAGGTAATAATTTTGTTTAGTAGTTCATATTTGGCCAAAAAAGATTTCAATTATTTTTCCAAGATTTTTCTAGATGTGTTAAGAATTTTAAATGGACCAATTGTAATATAACAAGGTGCCCACACTTCGTTAATGAATTTGATTACCTCGACACAAAGGTATTGAAACCAATTTTGGACATATAGAGATCAAACGTGGTGGTGGCTATTACACATTGTGCAACAGAGGGGAGCACATATGGCTCCATTGTTTTCACCACCATTGTCAGAATATGTTCTTGGACAAGTTGTTTATGGAATGGAAATCTCAATCTATCACATTGTTGCATTATGAGGTGTCACAACCATGAGTTTTTCATAATTAACATTAACATGTACCTTTTAACAAAGAACAAGACCATGTTTTCAATGAATCATCATTCATTCAGGTCATGGGTTTTGGTTTTTTTTTTGATAACGGTTATAAATGCCACTACCTTCCTTTTCTTTCCTTTCTTCCTCCCACATACAACAATCATTTTAGCAAGCTTTTGTTCTTTTTCCTAAACTACAATCATAACATGTTCATCAACAACATGATTTTTCATGCTAATGATACCATGTGTAAGAATGTAAAAAACAATACCCTTCTTGGATTATGTTGTGTTGTTGTTATTCGATGTTTGACCAAATGGGCAATAAATCACACACTTCATCACTTGGTGGGCTTGGACCATAACAACTACCATTGGATCATTCAACACAATGAGCACCCATGCAAACGAAGTTTGGCTATGGGGAAGCCAATCATTTTGCTTCTTTTGCACCACTAAAAATTAGATGTTGGACACATAATAGTTTTAGCTCCCTACCTTATAGCAACCTCTTCATTTGCATTAAGTTTTGTGATTTCAAGTTTTTGAATTATCTATTGATTGTTGAGTTTAATTGTTAGTCACACTTTTGGTTGTAATTTTTTTCTTCTCCCCATTAGGTTTTTCATATTCAAAGACATTACAAATGTTAGAATCCATATAGGTTAACAAACAGCAACCCCCAAACCCTAAACAATTTACTGAATAGGACCCAAATTACAATTCAAGTACATTAAAATTTGGAAGCACAATTGTAAAAAGCTTGAAAACATAAGATATGTTTTTTAGAATATCACATAAGGAAATAAAATGAAAGAATAAGAAAACCAACATTGGTTTTTGTGTTGTTAATGCATAGTTCCAAGATCATGAAGATAGAGGATGACAACAAAATGCAAAGCAATTGAATCCATAATGCCTTTTGAACCCTTGGGTTTACTTTGGTTGTTTTTTTGCACACATCGTCATTAAATAAAATCCATATGGGATAGCACAATGAAACCAATAGGTTTTTTAGCATCAACAAAAATGAAAGGATGAATGCATGGTTGAGTGGTTTGCTTTAGGTGTCAAAATGGTCATTTCTACAAGGTGCATTGCATTTAAATGCTTGTGGTGAATAACATGATCTTGAATTTCTTAATTAACAATTATTAATACATCACCATGATGATTATGAACATTATATACAACTACTTTTTGAAAATAATACATTCATTATTAGTAGTGAACTTTTGAAATTCAAAAATATATATGGACCTATCAATTAACTAGATTATTAATAAATTGAAGAATTCATATTAAATTCCACCCCAAATTTTTTATAGTGATTAAATATGCCTTAAAAATAAAATAGTAAAATAAAATGTGAAATCATTTTTAAAAACCTTAACCAAATGGTAGTTGTGGATTTTTTAAGTGTCAAAATTAGACTTCATTTTCAAAAATCCTTTTGAAATCGATTTTTTTTTTTCAAATTCTTTGTGCCTAATGACCATGTTTTCAAAATATTTACTTTGGCCTTCATTCATGTGGACTTTATGAGTTTTCTTTTGAAGATTTCCAAATAGCATCCACCATAATAAATGACAGAACAACTTTTGGTATAGGTTTTGAATTAGTTTTAAGAGGTTTCTTAAGTGGGTGAACATTTAATTTTCAAATATTACAATAATGGAATTTCAGAAATTAATAATCATGTGACATGTCCATTTGACCACTTTTTAAAAACTTGTTAAAGACTTGTATAAAATGTTTATCTGCCAAAAATGAACCACTCAACCATGCATTCACTTGAAAATGATTAAAAGAAAATCCATTTTAACTTCAACTACAAAATACAACTTCATATTTTCTAACCTAAAATAATATAAAAATAACAACGCAGAAAACCCAAACCCTTGAAAGAGAAAATTGAACAAGGAACAAGTTCACATCTCATGTGTGTTCAAACCTTGAACTAATCTTGTAAAACGAATGCAAACACTTTTAGCTTGAAAGAGAAGTTGAAATTTAACAAGTGATATCACAAACTTGAACAATAACAAGGTCACATACACTTAAACCTTTAAAATAATAAAATTTGTTTTAAAAACAACATTGTAATAACCATCACAATCTTAAGGATACACCACAACAAAGACATTAGCCACCAAATTAACATGATAATCAAAACAAGATAAAACATTTTGATTGTAGTATGAGGATGCACAATTCTAGATATGGATTGAAAAACAAAGGTAAGAGGCATACAATAACCAATGTATATATCATAGATGTTTCAATGGTAAACAATAAACAATAGCACCAAAGGATGAGCTTACCAACAAAAACCTTGAAGCATCAAGACTTTCGCCCATAGTAATGACATTCTTCATTTTGCACTTTAAAATTTGCGAAAAATTCGTTAAAATTTGCAAATTTTAAAGTGCAAAATGAAGAATGTCATTACTATGCTTTTGCCCCCTACCATAAGCTCAAACTTGTAGCAAGTAACAATGATTAATACTAGAGATAGAAGAGGTTCAAGCTTTTTGCTATGAGTATTGAAACTAGTAGCAAAACCGTAATATACTAGAAAGTTTTGACAAAAAGAATGAAAAAATGACATTGTGCACTTCTTAAAAACAACCATAATAACAATGAATGTAATGCCTCTCAAAACACATAATCCCAAGGATAATTAATGGGAAAGAAAGCAATGCTTCCCCATCAAAAATGGAGATTACCTAAAAAGAACTAAAAGTAACTAACATTTTTGTTTTTAAAATCTACAAATTTAAGAATTATAATTATTAGAAGTTAAAATCCTATAGCTTAAAATATAGTAGTAAAAATCTAGCAATAAAATTCATATATTAATTTTCCTATAATAAAATTCTTGCACTAATTTTCATGTAGTGGAAAATCTATGTATTACATTATGGGTTAAAAATTTCTAATGTGTCATGTAGTGATCATCTTTTTTTGTGCAATGGACTATTAAGATCACAATGGACAAAGTATGCAACACCCATATTCATGTTAGTTTTTGTGCAGGACATTAAATTCATGTGTATATAATGAGAAGGTTTGGAGAGCCATAATGGCATTGGGAATTGCCTCAACTTGTGTCTGACAAATGAACTAAATGTAAACGATATTAACTAAAGTTATAAGCACAAAGTGTTAGGATTGTGAATGATCTAGGTTAGAAAAAAGTTGATGAACACTTCAAAAGGAAAAGACATGGCAACATCACTATAGCAATCTCAATACACTTCTCCAAAACTAATGAACCTTACTCCACTTGTCTATTGGGTGGAAATGGAAACAAGTCCATTTTAGTTCTTTTGTTTTTGATTCCCACCCCATTTTCGGGTGTTGGAGTTTCAAAACCTTATTATTTATTTTTGGAAGGAAAGGACTTTCTTGTTCCTTAATTTGGTCATTTTTTCCAAAATAAGAATGTGAGGTGTGAAATGGTATCTTGTCAATTTTGTAGTCCCTATTCTAATGTGGGTAAAAAATGAATTACATGTTACGTGCCCCATGCAATGACAATGTTATGATGAGATATTTATATTCATTTCATGTCATAAGTTTACTTTAAAAACAAATATCATTTTGAATCTATCAAAGATTTTGTTCCATCAAAATAGTCTTCAAAAGCTCAAACATATATAAATAATGACCAACATTAACCAATTTTATTAGGCCACATAACATTTTAGGCATTTAACTTAGAGTAGCTCTAGTAATGATTATGAATATGCCACAATATATGTACTGATTTAAACCCTATTGATTATGGGATCACTTAATTATTGAAGAATGGTGTGTTGAATTGTCCAACCTTGCTTTAATATCAAGTAGCAAAGGATTATCCATAGGGCCTAATCGACCCCAAAGTTCCCACACCCTAATTTTTTTTAATCTTTGATGAACTTTCAATTTGAACTATGGTGTGAAGCTTCAACATAGCTTTGAGATGAAACACACCAAATTTCTTTCTTCAATGAACTTTCAATGTGATGTTTTGACCCTTGAAGCTCTAACACAATTCCAAGGTGAATGGAAATGGATCACCAGAAGCATGATCTGAACAATTAAATTCACAATTGTTTGATGTGTCCAAATAGTCTACCTGCATTATTTTGCACAATATGATAATTGAAAATAAATGTGATTGCAATCTAGAACTCATGTTTGAAGACAACTTGTGGAATTGGTTCAATGTTTTAAAGTTTCAAGAACTTTTCTTCACATTACAACTATAGAGGAACCTTTTTTGTGCATGATTCTATAAGCATAGTGAACAATTGAAAAACATATTTGACACTCAATTTTATTTCCTTTTTTGGAATGACTATTGTGATATTGATTGTTTGCCTTTGCTTGAGCATGAATTGAACATTCTCAGTTTTTGCTTGTCTTTACTCTTCTTTCAACACCCTAGACCATTGTGGCCACTTCATGTGCAAAGCTAATGGTATATTCAAGGTTTTTACAATGTCTACATCACCACCCACCTATCTCACCCATGCATGCCTTGCATTTCATGAGTGGTATTTTTTAGGTTGTTCCTTAAAATTCACCTATGACCATCATGGAACATCTTTCAAAATTAACCAACAATTAACATGAAACAAAACAAGTTACCTTTAAAATGCCTTTTATCAAGTAGAAATCTAGTGCATTTTTAAACACATTCTCCAAAGAAACATTGCTTTTGCATTGTGAAATAGATAGTTGATTCTTTTTGTTTTTTCTCCAACCCACAATCTATTGTTCTATCATTACAACTTTTACTTTGTTCTTTTGCTAATAAACCCAAACCAATATCATGCTTTATTTGAGGATTCATGTTTTCATGACTTGTCGTAAATGGATTGCAATGTGTAGGCTAGGCATTGGGCTCCAAAATCAAAACAAAAAAAATTGTTTGGTAGGTGGGCCTCATACCTTTCTCCCAATTAACCCAAAAAACAAGGTAGCATATTTTTAAAATGTAACTACACAATGAATCAACAAACAAACAAAAGGAAATAAGATTTGTCAAACTAAAATTAAAAATGGTATGGAGCTAAAGAGTTTACCCGCATAAATTTGATGAAGGTGATAATAAAAAACTAAAAAAGAAAAGGATATTCTTACCTATTCAAGTCCCACCACACTTACCTTAATGTTTGGTTCCTAGGAGAAAGCAATTATGTCCTATTTTTTGTTTGTATCTTATAGTCTTCTCATTTATTACCATTGTCCCAATACTTTTCATAAGATTGGACACTTAGTGAATTATTAAGTGAAATGATTAGCACCATTCACACCAGTGGGTAAAATTGTTTATGTAGTACCAAAAAGGTCATTGTCAAATATACCAAGGGGCTAGACTTGCCTTAAATAGAAAGGTTGAAATAATTGTTTTCCAAATTCCCTAGAATTATAATTCACATGGAAAAAAAAAGGTTCTTTACCAACATCTTACAAGATGCAATCAATAACATCTTATGTTTAGCATTGATATGGCTAACATCTAGTAAATTACAAATACATTGTGTTTGCTTACAAAAATGGTAATTTTGTCAAATCATGTTTGATCACAGTCCATTTAATCTTCGTGCTTTGAAATGGCCTCTTTGCTCAACCATTTGGTCAATTCATGTTGAAGTGCTCCATAATCTATTCTCACCATTTGGTCGATTCATGTCGAAGTGGTCCCCAATTTACTTTGAGATTGCATGTGATTTCTATTGATTGCCAATAATTGGGGCTTGCAAAATTACCAATTAGAAAGCTCTAACATAGTTGCCTCTCTTAATTAGAAGAAATTTTTTCCCCTTTCACATCTTTGTTGTAGTTGCCATAGGGTCTCTAATTGTCATCAGAGATGTTTCATATTTTTGTTTTCAAACCCAAATCATTTCTATGTGATCTATATAATAATTCAAAATGAAAAAAAATCTTATTGATACAATATAATCATAGTTTTGCTTAAAATCCTACACATTATAATTCACATTAATTAGTCAACAATTTAAACTTTTGACATGCATAGAATTCCCCAAAAGATGTAGGTAATTTTCACCAACTTAGACCCCTTGACAAATGAATGTTTGGAATGCATTGAATCGACCAATATACATAGGTAATTTTTGTAAGTTTGGGCACCTTAACAAATGAAAATCTTGGATTGCACTCAATTAGCCAATAACTATAGGTAACTCTTGCAAGCTCGAACACCTTGACAAATGAAAGTTTTGGAATGCATTTGGCCAAGATGTAGGTAATTCTTGCAAGCTTGAACAACCCCACAAAAAAGGGTTTTGGAGTGCATTCAATTGGCCAATAGATGTAGGTAATTCTTACAAGCTTTGACAATTATGGAAATGAACGTTTTGGAGTGCACTCAATTGGCCAATAGATGTAGGTAATTCTTGCAAGCTTGAACAACCCCACAAAAAAGGGTTTTGGAGTGCATTCAATTGGCCAATAGATGTATGTAATTCTTACAAGCTTTGACAATTATGGAAATGAACGTTTTGGAGTGCACTCAATTCGCCAATAGATGTAGGTAATTCTTGCAAGCTTCAACAACGATGGAAATGAAGGTTTTCAAGTACATTCAACTAGCCAATAGATTTAAGTAATTTTTTTAATTTCAAACAATCATTCAAATGAAAGTTTTTAACTACACTCAATTAGCCAATAGATGTAGGTAGTTTTTGCAACCTCCAACAACCCCCCAAATGAAAGATTTGGAGTGCATTCAATTAGCCAATAGATGTAGGTAATTCTCACAAGCTCGAACAATTGTTCAAATTAAGGTTTTGGAATGCATTTAATTGGCCAATAAATCTAGGTAATTTTTGCAAGTTCAAACAATTGTTCAATTCAAGGTTTTTGAGTGCATTCAATTGGCCAATAGATGTGGGTAATTTTTGCAAGCTCGAACAATCATTCAAATGAAGGTTTTTAAATGCACTCAATTGGCCAATAGATTCAAGTAATTCTTGCAAGCTTGAATAATCATCCAAATGAAGGTTTTGGATTGCATTCAATTGGCCAATAAATGTAGGTAATTCTTGCAAGCTCGAACAACCCCACAAATGAAGGTTTTGGAGTGCATTCAATTGGCTAGTAGATTTAGGTAATTCTTGCAAGCTTCAACAACCTCGTAAATGAAGGTTTTGGAGTGCATTCAATTGGCCAATAGATTGAAATAATTATTGCAAGCTCGAACAACCATCCAAATGAAGGTTTTGGAATGCACTCAATCGGCCAATAGATGTAGGTAATTCTTGTAAGCTTAAACACCCCCACAAAAAAAATGTCAAAGTGCACTCAATTGGCCAATAGATATATGTAGTTCTTGTAAGCTCAAACACCCCCATTAAAAAAAGTTTTGGAATGCATTCAATTGGTCAATAAATGAGTAATTTTTTAAATTTCAAACAAGCATTCAAATTAAGGTTTTGGAATGCAATTAATTGACCAATAAATGTAGGTAATTCTTGCAAGCTTGAACAATTGTTCAAATCAAGGTTTTGAAGTGCACTCAATTGGACAATAGATCTAGGTAATTGTTGCAAGTTTGAACAATCGTTCAAATGAACATTTTGGAATGCACTCAATTGGTTAATAGATCTAAGGAATTATTGTAAGCTTGAACAATTGTGTAAATGAAAGTTTTGAAGTGCACTCAATTGACCAATAAATGTAGGTAATTGTTGCAAGCTTAAACAATTATTCAATGCAAGGTTTTGGAGTGCACTCAATTGGCCAATAAATGTAGGTAATTCTTGCAAGCTCGAACAACCCTCCAAATGAAGGTTTTGGAATGCATTCAATTGGCCAATAGATTCGGGTAATTTTTGCAATCTTAAACATAATGGCAAATGAAGGTTTTGGAGTACATTCAGTTGGCCAATAGATGTAGGTAATTTTTGCAAACTCAAACATAGTGGCAAATGAAGGTTTTGGAGTGCATTCAATTGGCCAATAGATTTAGGTAATTCTTGCAAGCTCAAACAATCGTCCAAATGAAGGTTTTGGAGTGTATTCAATTGGTTAATAAATGTAGGTAATTCTTGCAAGCTCGAACAACCTTGCAAATGAAGGTTTTGGAATGCATTCAATTGGCCAATAGATGTGGGTAATTTTTGCAAGCTCCAACAACCCCCCAAATGAAGGTTTTGGAGTGCACTCAATTGCCCAATAGATGTCAGTAATTCTTGTAAACTTGAGCATTCTGATAAAGTAATTTCTTCAAGTGTATTCAATTAGTTAATAGATGTAGGTAAATCTTGCAACTTCGAACAACTCGATAAATTAAATTCTAGGAGTGCATTTAAATTATTAACATATGTAGATAATTCTTTCATATCAACACATATTGACATATGCTTAAAATGTCATAAACAAATTGCAAACAATTACATTTCATTAAATGGAATATTTATAAATGACAACAATTAAACAAATTATTTGGCAACTTTTGGATCATGCATTCTTGGAGACACAACCATTAAAGGTTTTTTCAAATCTTGTCCTTGGATGAAATTTTCCACCATATTTGGTGAGGCTTTTGTTAAGTCAAGTAACCTAAGGTCGTGAAACTCCTTTGAGCCATTTTGGAAAAATGAAGGCGAAACTTCACATTTTTTATAAGAAATGCCTTTAAAAAATTTCACCACCCATCACATCCAACAAATTACAAACAATGGTCAACATTAATAAAAATAAATTTTCATTCTAATGCCATGTTTTTAATGAAACAAAATTACATTTCCTTAAATAAAGCTAAAACTTATAGTTTCTTTTGGAATTTTGACAAAAAGTATATTTTATAAAATTGAATTAGCACGTATTGCTCAAACTTGATTCTTTTGCAAAGATATATTTGGTTTCCATATAAATTGACTCATTTTAACTTTTGTTGCGATATTTTCATAATTATGACATTCTTGGTGTGGGAATGTTATGGAAGCCCAAAGAAGCACAAATTTTAACGAATTTTATAGATCAACCAATGAACATTCGGTAAACATTCGCGCCAAAGAATGTTTTGACAAAGTGCTTTACCACGTAAATTCGCGAATTTTAAAGTGCAAAATGAGGAATGTCATTACTATGGATATTTTGACCCATGTCTCGTAATTGTTCATGCATGTATAAGCTGCCATCTTCTACCCATTTGATTAAAGATTTATCTTTCAAGTTTTGTAATCTAAGCATAGGGTTCAATGAATCATCTACATTCCAATACACTCGATAAAGTGTATTTATTTTGAAACCGATGAAAAAACAAGTAATATCCAAAAACATGTCTTTATCTTTTTTAAACAAGTGCTTATAAAAAAATTGCAAAGTTTTCCAAAGCATTTCATTGCCAGAGCCCCATGTTATATTTTGCCCAGCTTTCAATTTGCGTAATGCATCTTTCCATATTTTCAAATCACGAATATCACACAAATAACAACCCAATATTTCAAGGCTTAAAAGGAGGCCCTCTCAAGATCTTATAATCTCTATAGAATTGTTTTCGAAATCATTTGTCACACTATTTGCATGTTTGAATGCATGGCACATGAAAAGTTTCCTTGCTTGTTCTTCTTCCAAGAAAGCCATGTCTATTTTTGTGGACTCCCGGACACGATTTTTCAATATTTGTTAATTTCGACAAATTACAAGTATTTTGCTCTTGCAATTTACATTAGTGGCATGTTTGTCAATAGGAAGTTATAAGGCTTCAAGGTCCTTCATGATACCAACATCATCCACAACCACCAAAACTTCTTTGATAACATGCATTGTTTAATCTCATCAAGGTATTCATCAACATCTTCATGCTTGTGTGATTTTCTACCACATAAATCTTGTAGAAGTCTTTTTTTGACATTGTTGATGTCTTTTGATTTCACATCCTCCAAGAAGCTAGATTTTTCATATTGGTTGTGGAACAAATGATACACTTTTGTATTCAGAGTGGTCTTCCCAATCCCACCCCTTCCAACCAATGCAACAATAGATTCAATTTGTAATAAATTATATATGGCATTTGCTTTATTGTCCAACGTCACTTCATAACATGGCAAGCGTGGCATAGTTGGTGTATTTTTTTCTTGTCAAACTTCACCAGTATATATATATATATATATATATTCAAATAATGGATAATGCCCTAAAAAATATGGCATGCAATTTAAGTGAAATGATGTATTGTTTGTAGTCAAATTACATGAACATACATAATTCCAAAAATTAAACCCAATGTTATTTACCTTCATACAAATTTCCAAACATTCCAATAATTTGGAATAGCTTAAATGGTCCTTTGATGGTGGCTTGCAAATTGTCAAGTGATTAGCATCTTCCACTTTGTAATTGTTTATTGTTTGACAATCAAATAGTTAAAGCCCATGGCACTAAAATTCCTTATACATGTGCAAAAGTTATTTTAGTTAAAACTCCTTGATATGATTGGATTTATCCTAATATTCAAGTTGTCAAATGTAATAACCAAATAATGATTGGAACAATAACTTGAAGTTTATGTTCAAACTATATACAAAGGTGTTTCTTTTAATTGACATTTTATTCATGATAGATTTGCAATTTCTACTATGAATACATGCTACAAGGGATTTGTGAACAAAGAAGGGAAAACTTGAAACTAGATTCATAGCTAATGCTAGTAGTTTCAAAAGTTAGACCAACATAAGTTTCTATAACATAAATGTTCAACTATGGACCTCAGTTGGATAGTCGATATGTTTACATGAAAATCTTACCCATTTGTTGTCAATAGGTAATCCTTCAACAAATGCATAGATGTTGATGTTTTTGCGAGTAGAATTTACAAAGTTTGCGAAAAGTTGCTCCATTTTTCAATTGAAAGATTCCATATTTCCCAAAATACTTAATTGGGTTGGATCATTGATGATTTGCTGATGTTGCCACTTGAAATAGTTGGATAGATCTCGAGTACCACCAACATGTGGTACATTATAAAACACCACGCCTTTAAAAAATTTCAAAATTTTCTCACAACACTTTTGTACTTTAACATCCAAATTATTCATTTGTTGTTGATACACATATTTGTGCATTTCAACCACTAAGCTTTTGAGGACAAGACCTCCAAAACTAGAAGCAACCATTGCCAAAGAATTTCATACCTACAAAATATTTCAAAATTCATCAACATTTTTAATGGTAATGTACATGTACAAATAACCACAACATCATATATTATATTTGCTGCAATTTATTAATTAACACAACAACCTAAACCATAAGTTCATAACATATTTGTTTGCCAGTTTTTTTTCATTTTCCAGTTTTTAAAAAATGTTTATGTATAAATTTTTTGAATCACATGTTGGTAAATAAGTTATTGTGCAAAAGCATGTAGACTTCCAAGTGTTAATCTATAGATGAATTTTATGTGTTACATTGACAATTTATACAAATAATAGAATGTAGGAAATTGGAAGTAAGATCTATTTGTTTTGATATTTAATATCGATACAAAGTGGATTCAAATTCAATAAATCATATAGGTAATTGAATTTAGTTTAAATGCCAAGGATGAAACTTCAAAAAGCTCCCATCACAAATTGTCACTACAACCAAATTGGATTCCTACAGTGTGATAATGTGAACATAAACTTTGTTAATATTTCATCTCAACATGAAAATGAATACCAAAGCCATATCTCATGTTCTCTTTAATGTATTTGAAAGTTCCAAAGTGTTCAAGATTTAGTTTGTACCATAATAATGCTCCACATGAACAATTTATTGAAAGATGTCCAAATGTAATCAATTTTTTTAATTGAAACACACAATGAAAAATAAGATGCCCATAAATAAGGAAATTGTCACACCTTGAATCTGTAACCAAGCTTTGAATGAGGTTTTGGCCAATTTCAGTCACATCATTGTGAACACTTGTTGCAACATTGGAATCATATGATAATGACAAAATTTTGACATTGTCATTCAAGTCCTCTGGGATCCACATTTGTGGCCAACATATGCATTCTTCTTTACCATGAATGGGGCGTGTTGTCCACGTTTGCTTCCAATCATCAGCACCCCCATAAGCAATCCTATGGAAAAAAATTATGGTCAAATTTGGGTTCTTTAAAGTGCAATTAGGATTTAAATCATGCATTGGATATTTTTGCAAAAGAAAAAAAGAAATGTCAACAAGATTCATCAAACAAGTCTTGAAAATAATTTGATTAGACATAAAATCAAAGAAATGCAAGATTCCTTAAAAGTACAACCACAATATTTGACAAAATACATATAGGTAATTTAAAATATAAAGTAGAACAAAAAAATAATCTACGAATTAAACAAGACCACAAAAGACGATCAATTACATGCAAAATAAGTTTCAAAATATAATTCAATAATTGACTATCATCACATAATGGTATGATGGAATATTAGCAAATAAATTTAAGGCTTATGCTAAAATTAAAATCTTCAAATTTTGGGTTCTTTAATTAAAACCACTTAACTAATCTAGTTCATTTTCATTTCACTACTTTTTTCACAAATTTTGGCCACCAAGGGGTTGCAATTCCTAAGGAATTGAAACACAATCACAAGAATAATGTCCAAGAGAATTCTTTAATAATTATGTTGCTGAACTTAAACCACTTTGGAGTTACTCACAATCTACGTTTAAAGTTGCAATCCTTACAAATTCTATATATGAACATAGTCAATGCCAATTGACAAATTTTCCTCTCACCAATTTTACTTGTTATAGCAAAATGAATCCCAAATGTAAGAATTTGTTTTGATATCACTTCATTTCATATCAGTTGATTTAAATAATGTAACAAAAAAGCAAGCAAAATTATTGGTATTCAACAAGGAAGCTCATGAACTAATATCAGATTTCAACATGTAAGTTCAGAAAACCCAGGAAAATGAGTATGTTTCCTCTTCCCTTTCTGCTCTCCTAAAACCTGCTAGAAGTCCTTTGCCCTCTGAAAAGCGTACATGTTATAAAGTGTCTCCATCACAACACAGATTCACAGAACCTGATCTTTCCTATAGCTCTCTGGACATATTGATGCCTTTCCTCTTCACGATCTCCCTGAAATTTCCACACTCTTCTCTTCCTCCTTTCCTCTCATTTCTTCATAAACTCTTCTTTCGCATATCTTTTTTATTTGTTTTCTCCTGCCTTAGAACTTCCTAGAAGATTGTGCCACCATTGACTACAGGTACACGTTTACCGATTCCGTGCCCACTTAACCATTCATTCATCTCTGTCTTGGACACAAGTAGTTGATTTCCATCTCATAATTGAATGTAGAGTTGGCAATGTAGGGTTGATTGGTAGACATGTTTTATTGGTTGAGTCGAGGCTCCACCATTGCTACGATTCTTGTTTTACATCCCGACGTTTCCTGTTTGCTGATTTCACCCAGTATCTGTATTTAGCCCATCATGTTGCACAAGTCATCTTTTACTTGGTGACATGGGTGACGATGATTACAGTAGCTTGAGCGTTTGAGGGAGAAGGAAGCTACATGGATGGTCATAGCAAATAAATCCGGAATGGAAAAAAGTCTATTGTAGAGAGGTAGAGATGTTATACATAGGTGGGTGGCCGCGGTAAACCCGACACCTACACCGGTACCATGTGTAAGGTACCGATGGTCTTTTGTTGCAATGATGAGGAAAACTAAGGCCAGGAAAATTGAGTTTCTGTACAAAAATGTTGGATCCAACGACTGAGACAAAGCGTGGAATTTTTGGAAGTATACCACCCACACATACTATCCTTGGTCCCACGCCCCTGTACTACATATGTGGGTTGGGCATGGTACCATGGGTTTGAAATGTTTGAATCTACCTTGTATATTATTACGAGGGTAGATGCTACCAGCTTTAGAAGCCTATTCCTAATTCTTTCAACTTTGGTTGTATTGTAGGCGAATTTGAATTAGTCACGCATTCTTCTTTGAAACCTGGCAGTTCTTTTAAGGTTTTGGTCTATCCAGAAGCGGCAGTTCTCTAGATCTGAAATGCTTGAAAAACCACACAGTTTTTTTTAAAAAATCATATGTGCCCCAACAGTGAATAGGTAGGGCGTTCTTTGCAAGGGGTGTTAGCCCAAGCTAAAAATGGTGACCAAGTCTTTGGGAAAGAGAAATTTCATGCAGCCAATGGGAAGGCCCAAGCATGCACTCACGGTGCCTTGATTTTTTTCCTTTTTTGTTTTGGGGTGGGTGGGGAGTTTCTTTTCATTTTTCTCATCTTCCCAATGTGTTTGCACTATGTTCCCATCAAGTTCCCAATGGGTTCTGAATATGTTCCCCGATTTTCGCAATGTTTTCCCCTTTCTCCATACCACCTATCTTTTATCCCATATGCCTTGGAAAATGGTGTCCTCCCTTCACCTATATAGGTGGGCCAAAGGGAAGAAACTGTATACATCAAAATAGAGCTTTCTGATTTGGGAAATCCCCATAGCTTCATTTTCTATTTAGGGATGGGCCAATCAAATTGGCACGTCACCCAAAAAAATTAAAAATAAAGAACTTTGGAGGCACCTCATCTAATTAATAGGAGAGGTGACTAGGTTCCCAAATTTGGGGGTTGGTGGGAGGTTTGAGGGGAGGTTCTTTTTCAAGCTATATTTGGTGTGGATAGTGGACTGTCCAGTGTCTACTTGGACATGGACTTTCCATGCAAGTTTTTATTTGGGGGGGGAAGGAGGATTTGTTTTCCTTTCAGGCAATGGGAAGGCCCAAGGTGCCTTGCTTTTATTCCTCTTAAGTTTGGAGGGCGGGAAGGATTTTTTTTTTTCCATTTTGCCCCGTTTTCCAATGTGTTCCCATGGTGTTCCCTCTATGTTCCTAATGGGTTCAATATGTTCTCCAAGTTCACAATGCGTTCCCCAACATGTTCTCCATATAAGCACCTGACTTTCATCCCGTACACTTTGGCAAATATTGTTCTCCTTTCACCTATATAGGCGGGCAAAGGGGAGGACCCATATTCATCAAATCATAACCTTTTATTTTGAGGAGCCTCTATAGCTTCATTTTTTTGGGGAGAAATGGGCCAATCAAATTGGCTCCCCCTCCCCCCCCCCAAAAGAACTTGAAAGGTACCTTGTGTCTATATCAACACTTCTTCTATTCACCTGGTCACAGTGAACCACCACCCACGACCGCACCATCCACTGGATGCCCATTATGACTCCAGTTGTGGATGAACCTCAACTGGGTTTATATTTGGTTTCACCTTTGTAACCAACTAGTGGGTACCTGTCGGACACTGTGACACACACGACGACGCGATCAATGGCCCGTGAGAAAATGGCTATGGAATGCTTACCTCTGTGTCAGACCCCACACACCACGACGCCGGAAAAGGCCAGCCCGCCGGAAAAGGGCGAAAAAAAAAAACAAAACGTCACGGACAGACAGCCCGCCAAAAAACGGCCAAAAAAAAAAAAAAAAACGTCACGGACGGACACTGGACCTTGTTTCTGTCGAAACTACGCCGGAAAAGGTCAGCCCACCGGAAAAGGGCGAAAAAAAAAAACAAAAAGAAAAACGTCACGGACGGACACTGGACCTCGTTTCTGTCGAAACTACGCCGAAAAAGGCCAGCCCGCCGGAAAAGGGCGAAGAAAAAAAAAAAAAAAAACGTCACGTACAGACAGCCCGCCGGAAAAGGGCGAAAAAAAAAAAACCGTCACCGACAGACAGCCCGCCGGAAAAGGGCGGAAAAAAAAAAAAAAAAAAAAAAAAAAAAAAAAAAAAACCCGTCACGGACAGACAGCCCGCCGGAAAAGGGCGAAAAAAAAAAAACCAGCGCCGTTTCCGGCATAGAAAATCTCTGTGGCCGGTTCCGCCACAGAAAACGCTGCCAGAACTGTCACGTCACGGACAGACGGACAAGGCAATTAATAGTATAGATTGTGTGATAAGTAGGTCTCATATATAGGTAGATAGGCAGGAAATAGGTGACTACTAGGTAAATCGATGGGTTACACATAGGTAAGGGCTAATTAAAAAAAGCACAGAGGTAACCACTATGATTAGCTAGGGAACTGTTGGGTACCGAGCCCATTACTGACGCACTCCATATTGAAAATTGAATGAGTCCGTGACCCGGTCGAAAGTTGGTGACAAGTCTTTGAGGGAGCAGGAGGCCCACGGCGCCTGCAAGAAATTCTGGACGCCAGTGAAGCCACATTGACTCCTGGCCATTTGAGATCTTGAGACCTGATTTGTTCTTTTCTCTCTCTCTCTCTCTCCCTTGCTCACTTGCTGTGTCTCTTTCTCTCTTCCACCTAATCTGTTGCTTTCTCATGTGTAGCGCCTCTCTCTCTCTCTCTCTCTCTCTCTCTCTCAACTTGAAATTTATTTTGTGTTCCTAAATTTTATTTTGACTAGTGGGAACTAGTTCGAAGGTTTATCCTTTTGGGAAATAAGATTATTCTGGGGTTAATTCTTTTTGAGAAATAGAGTTACTTTGATGGCTAATCCTTTTGGGAAATAAGATTATTCTGGGGTTAATTCTTTTTGAGAAATAGAGTTACTTTGATGGCTAATCCTTTTGGGAAATAAGATTATTCTGGGGTTAATTCTTTTTGAGAAATAGAGTTACTTTGAGGGCTAATCCTTTTGGGAAATAAGATTATTCTGGGGTTAATTCTTTTTGAGAAATAGAATTACTTTGAGGGCTAATACTTTTGGGAAATAAGATTAATCTGGGGTTAATTCATCTTGAGAAATAAGATTACTTTGAGGGTTAATCCTTTTGGGAAATAAGATTAATCTGGGGTTAATTGTTTCTAAGAAATAAGATTACTTTGAAGGTAAATCCTGTTGGGGAATAAGAGGAATTTGGGGGTTGACCTTTTTTTCGATATAAGGCTATTCTCAAGGGTTTGTTCTTCTGTTATTCATTTTACATGAAGTAAATATATGATTTGTTAATAATTTGAATTTAACAAAATAAAAAAGAGGCCTATTTTGAGGATTGATCCTTTTGGGAAATAAGAGTAATTTTGGTCAACTAAATACAATTATTTGCGTGCTCAACTGATTTAGAAGTCTCACTAAGGTGTGTAGGGTAAAGCCCTAAGGTGCGGACATTTTCAAAATAAGGGACCTAGGACGAGGCAATAGGCAAGGGATATCATATTTGATGAAATGTCTCAAGGCTATGGTCTTGTGATATCTAGAGTAAAATCTAGATTACAAATTTTGAAATCTAGGTAGGATATCATAATCCTACCTAGGTGGAATGTCATAATCTTACTTAGATCTGGATATCAAGTAGGTATGGGGGGGGTAAGGAAAAAGGTTTTGGGTAAGGCATAAGGTATAATGTGTAGGGTGGTTGATAGGGCTAGAAAGTGAATGTTTAAAGGTCTGTAGATTAAGTATCTAAGTTTTTGCAAGCTTTTAATTAGGTTTGAAAAAAGTTAATCCAGATTATGGAAATTAACTTGAATATCTGATAGATATTGTTTGATTATATATTTGACAATCTCAAAAGCTGGTGAAATATTTTTAAAATGTATTTGATATCCTTTTTGGATATTTGAAATGGTTTTTCTTAAACCAATATTAAAGAATTAGTTCGATTCTCAAAAACTATTTTGAAAACTAGATTTAATAGATTTTGAAAATGTAATATTTGCCCAACATGGTGTGAACTCAACATATAAACATTGTTTTGCAAGGTAAATAGCGTGGCATGCACAATTGGTCCAAGTGTGAACCCATTACATAAATATAGGGTGAACTCAACATATGAACATTATTATGCAAGGTATATATTCATTTTTTGAAGATCCACAAATATGAAAGGAAATGTTCCTTGAATTGCATGGTAAACATGTTTTCTCTAAGTGTGAACACATTATTGAATTGATTTCTTTTTCCAAAACCTAATTTTTTTTCTAATTTATTTGAAATTTCAGTGACAAAAATAATTCATAATTCAATATCTCATGCACCTTAGATCTAGAAATTATGAAAAAAATTCCATCAAATCCTAGTCATTCAAGATTTTTCCAATAGTACCAAGAATGCACCTAGATTCCACTAATTTTTTTCATTTCAATTTAATATCAATTGTCATTGAAAAAAAGGTTCAATATTCAATAACTTGTGTAGCATGGTTCCAAACACTAGAAGAATTTTTTTTGTAAATGTAACCAACTTTTGCAACTAAAAATTGTCACTATAGTTGCAAACAATAATTTTTAGTTGCGAAAATTGGTTGCAAATAACAATTTTTCTTCTAATGAAATGTAACAAAACCAATGTGTGCACCCCTATGCATTAAGAGCTTCCCAAGAATACCAAGTGTGTAATTGGAAACCTTATAATTTTGAGATATCTTAATGTGACAAACTTTTACTTTTTTTAAATCTTTTTTTTTCATATTTTGGATTTCTGTTCAATTTTAGTGACAAAAATCACTTAAATTCAATATCTCTTGGGTCATATGTGTCTTGAGTGTGAACCTGTTACAAAATAAAGTGAATTCAACATATGACCATTGTTTTGCAAGGTGTATGTATGAATTTAAATTATGACTTATGGAACTTCTTAAAATTATGATTGACATTGTAAAAAAAGGATAGAAGATGAAAATATTGTTATAAAACAAACACAATTAATTGATGAAATCAAATGGTTTGCACGTCTTTTAAATTTGACAATTTTTTTCATTCATGCAAATATGACCTACACCCTCATAGAATAATAAAAACAATTCATCTTGTTTCTTCCATAATTTATTATACATGAATGTCATTTTTATATTTATTTATTTGAACCATTGTCACATTTTTGCATCTCATTTTAATACGTAAATTGATATGATATTTCATTACAATTACGAATTTACACTAAATTATTGAAACTAGTGGAAATGGAAATGGAAATATTATAAACCACACAATACATTAATCATTTAAACATATTAATATTATGATCACAAGTGCAACTAAATTACATAACCTTGGATCAATCCAAAGCTTTTTTTCCCTAGTCAAAAGGTTCTAGTTATCATAATAATTCCTTGTGATATATTGCAATTGCAAAGGAAATAACCTCTTTTTGGATGGTGATCTAAGAGATTATGATATTTGCAGTAAAAAATAAAAATAAAATAAATTACTTAGACAAACGGAAACATGTTAATTTGTAGACCAAAACCTTAAGAACCTTGGAATGTGGTTATTTAAAGAAATCATTATGACAATTTCCTAGTTGCAAAGGGAAAGGGAAGTTGCAGAAGCTTTTCCCCTTTTTTTCCTTTTTTTCCCTCTTTTCTTGCATATCATTTGAGGAATAATTACTATGCCAAACTGTGGTAATTGGTATGGTACTAACATTAATGAACTAGATTTGTGTGGAGATTCTTAACAATGGTTAATATTCTCACATGTAAATAAAAAATCTGAAAAAATATAACTTTGCAAGAAGAATTTTCTAGAAAAGAGTTGATGTGCTATAACAAACAAACTGAGTTGCCAAAGGGAAGAGAGTCTGGATGTCTAGAGTTTGGACCCCTCTAGTCATCTGGAAAGTATGAGGCAATTAGATCTGCTATCGGTAAATGAAGCCAACAAGCAAGTGATTAGATCTATTGTGACTAAGAAACTAAGAAAAGCAATCGAATCCGACAGTGAGTAAGTAAACGAAGGAGTGGACAAGTAAATTGGATCTATCTCTTTTGAGTAAGAAAATAAGAGAAGAAATTGGGTGGGTCTGGTACAAGAATAATAAAATAACATAAGTAATTGGGATCTGTTGTGGAGTGAGAAAATAATTAAAGAGAACCAAATCAAATCTGATGTGAGTAGATGAGTTTATGATGAATTGGGTTTTTTTGTGTTGCAATGTAGTTGGGAAACTCATATGTTGGTAATAGTAAGTATGGGGAATATAGAATGTAGTTTGCAGTGCACAAATCGTAGGCGACAACCCATACATGTAGACAAATATCTTTAACTAGGGATGCAGAATCATGTGAGGGAAAAACTTAATCAATCATATTAATCAAACTGACAGGTTAGATATGAAGCTCAACATATTGCTCCTACTTGAATCCCCAGAAAGAAATATGATTAGCCCCAAAGTGTGATATACAAGTGCTAGGTGACTATTGGATCCTCTTGTGGCTCCTCAAAACCATTGAAACCATGACCCAACATGTTGCCATTGCAACCCAAGGTTGCTTTTAGACCAGCTAAAGTATCCCTACAATAACCCAGACATGATATATGGGCCTCTACTAATGTCTATGGCATTTAATGTTGTGCTTTGTAAATTATTTCCCAATCCCCACCCATAAACATGATAATGGGCAATATAAAGTGAGGGACCAAACAAATATCATCACATTAACCAACCATTGTAAGCAAACGTAATCATCTACTTTGCAATGACCAATGAAACCCAACATTGCAAACTGAGCTTTAATAATTGCCTGCACAACACACCCATGGTTTCAGCTGATGTTTCTTTGCAAATTCAAAACTTGTGTACTGAAAAAGACCAACCAGCAAAAATCTTCTGAAAGGCACCAATAGGGACAAACATTGTCAGAGCTCTATACATCTCAATGTGAGAACAAAAGCTGCATCTGGATCCTCCAAAGTGTTTACTTCTTCCACCAGTTTATGCAGCCAGTTGTGGCTGCATACCAATGGGGGCAAATGTTTCATGTAAGTATGAAGAGAAGCCTGGACACATTTAGCAAAATCATGTCAAAAGTCCAAACCAACCTCTCAGCATTGGAACTAACAGTAATGCCATCTGTTTCATACCCAACTTCAGAACCATTTAGTCTGTTCTGGAGAATTACTGCTAAAATGTTGTGTATATATGCTTGCATGTGTTCTGGCAGGGAGCACAGATCCTCTATCCTGAACCATATGATTGACAAGATTGATGAGGTAATACAACCTAGATTGCAGCTCATAATTCAAAGAATTGCAAAGCCTGCCCACTGACACATCCAGAAACTGTGCTTATCTCTTAAATGAGGCACAATAGTAGATGAGCATAGTTACCTCTGTCTTGAATTTAGTAGATGTTCCAGGGGATCAAACTATACCTTGTCCAGATCCATTTCAAGTCTATCCAAACAACATCCAATATTTTTGGTTTGTTGAGAGAATCAATCTTGTTGGTTTTTAGTAACAAAGGGACAAAGGGATTTCCAAGAAAGAATGCATGTCTGCACTGCAAGTGGCTGGCCATCATTTCATGGAATGCCCCTGCAGATGTGTGTCCTACTACTTTTGCATTCATTGGATTTGATAGCAATTGTGTCACTTTGCAGTTATGCTTTTGACTGCATGTCAAGTCTTCAAACCATCAAGAGATAGCAATTTGGTCTTCCATGGACGTGATGTACTCTTGGGCCTCCAGAAGGTCAGCCACCACTGGCACACCAGTCTCCTTAGCAGCGTGAGCCTCTGGGGTGCTGAAGCGATCTATAAGTAGGGCATGCATGCCCAAGCTCCTGGCAGGTTGGTAGTCCTTGCGGAGATTATCTCCGATGTGCAGAATCTGTTCTGGGCAAATATTACCAGCTGCCTTTACAGCAATCTTGAAAATTTCTGGATCAGGCTTTTCTGCTCCTTCAATGCCTGAGAATACACCAAAATCCCACTCAGAGTCCTGCATGTTCCAGAACCAGTCATTAGTCACTGCCAACAACATGAAGCAACTGATGAGCATAAATCTCAGCTATTCGCACTGATGTCCATATCTCTGGAGGTAACAAAGAGGGATGAAAGAAGTCTTTATTGACATTATTCCCCTCTGTCTTGTGTTGTTCTCATGCTCAAATTGAGAACAGGCTCTACCCTAATATGCCCAACAAAAACAAGTATTCACAAGAGTACAATTTCACTTACTGTCAAGGATATGGAATTTGATTGATCAATGTCCATAGCACAGCAGCAGGCTGCCAACTACCAAGACGGCAAGGACAACATCCATGAACTCAAAAGACACCAGTGGAAACTGACCATCAAAAAGGAAATGTAGCAACAGTGTAACATTCCTCATTGGAGTTCTCTCATACTCATAACCATAGAGACATATGTGAAGGCAAGGTTAGATAGGGCAAGAAGACAGAGAGCAGAAGAAACCTTATTCAGTCCAAGAGTTGGAAGAATGATATCCCGATATCTGTAGGATGCATTGCTGACAATTCCAACTAGAATGCCCTGCTTCCTCACCCATCGCAGAAATGGTTGAGCATCCGGGTATAGGGTATATGGTGCTGCTGAGCCAAAGATAGAATAGATCCGCCTAAATACTTGATCAAACGATTCCTTGTCATAGTCATAACCTGCCTGTTTCACAAACCAAACAATGATATTTTATACATCAAAAAGCTCCTTCCCTACTCCAGAGAGCCACAGCTGACCGTCATGAAAATGAATTATGTCAACTAACTGTTCCAATGTCAGCTTCTTGGGAGTTAACACAGCTCATGACGGCCTTCACAGTAATCACATCAAAAGGGCAGGACAAATCCAAGGTTGGAAACTGTCAGCCACATGAATGCTGTTATAAGTTGAACGGGGAATCAATCCATAGAGGAGATTTTCACCTGAAGAAAGGAATTTCGGACACACATTCGCCACCAATCAACATTTGACAAGTTGGCCGTCTTCCCGAAGCAAGGATACTTGGTGGCCATTTCCTTGTACGCAAGCTTGAAGCCCATGTGCATCCGATCGTAATCTGGGCACGGCAGCCCCACTGCCTTAGCCGCCATACAGTAGTAATCCCCCAACACACCTTTGTACCCCATCAACGTTCCCGTGACATCCACCGTAACACAGCGAAGGGGAAGCTGCTGCAACGCTGCCATATTCCCTGCGCCTTTGAGTACTACAGTCTTCGCTGCATTTGCCATCGCCATTGCTTCTCCTTCTTCTTCTTCTTCTTCTTCTTCTTCTCTTCTCGCCTAATAACCTAGAACGGTCAGCCCTGAATTATCAAATTCCTAACTTCAGTGCAACCCTAAACTTTGGAACTCTTATAATACAACAACATCCCTAATTGCTCTTGCAAAATTAGAACTTGCAGTCGCTAAAACTAAGAGAATTATTTGAGCAGTAAGATACAAAACTATGAGGAATAATGCATCCTCGCCCGCTCCCCCCGCCCCCCAATAAACCAAAAAAACCCCCACAGAAAAAACGATCTGGACAGTCTCCCACTGTAAGGTCTTCAAAGAACGATACTAGAAGAAGAAAACAAAAGGGAGAAATGCATCATTACTGCTGCACAAGCTGTGCTCTCAGACAATATGCATCTGGAACTCAAGAGGCTACAAAAAACTTTACTCCGAAGAGAACAAAATGGTCTGCACACAGACGACACTCTCCAACAAAATGCAAGTAAAGCCTCAGATGAAATTGTGATCCGTTTCTATTTATAAATTTTTAAGAAAAATACCAAATCGGAGCCGAGAAATGCTTCATCCTTTCCTACAACCTTCGCTGGATTTGGAGCGCGTGAGATCATGTTGGACCTAATTATTAAGTGAGTGGATTTGTGGGGGTGGGGACGTCCGGACTCGGGATGACCGAGGAGGAAGCCAATCAATGGCATCTCAGCATTGCTAAAACTCTAAAAGCTTAGTCAGCATTGCTTCTTCGCCTTTACTTGATCCTGAAACTGTAGCATTACGTTAACCACAACTGAGTTACCAAGGCTCCACCATGGTTGGTAACCTATCCTGCAAAATCCCTCATACTTCCCACCTCACTCTACCTACATAATTTAGCCTACCTTATACCTAGATAAATGCCTAGGCAAGAGACGTAAAAGCACTGAAAAAGTAGGTGCTCAACTCAAAAGGGGTACTAAACCCTAGTACAAGTAGTAATTGGGAAAATTTGAAATTCAGTAGATCTCTCCATTTTTCATCCTTGTGAGCAAAACCTCTCATTTTTTTCATCCTTACTTTTCATCCTGGGCCCATGGACCATGGCTTTACTGAAATTCAGGAAACCCTCAACTCCCACCTTGGGGTCCCTTATTTCAGTAAAGCCCTAGTCTTAATGCTTTATCCTACACTAAAAGTACCTACACATTTAATATTATACTATGAAACAGGCCCAATGGGGCCTATTCAACCTAGAAACATGGTCAGTGCAGTAGGGCAAGCTGTTGTTCTGTTGCGTGGTAATGCGTTCTACAAGGGCCTCCTATTCCGCCTAGGAACATGGCCAGTGCAATAGGGCGCCACTGTAGCTTTGTTGCATGGTAATGGGTTCAACTAGGGCCTATACCAAATTGTAACTATTTGTTCTCACCATGGAAAGATCAGGTGTGTGCATCCTTCATCCTCAATGCTTTCTAAAAGGCAATGGATTGTACTAAAAGTAGCACATGGTTAAAATTATTTTAATTAGAAAACAATTGAAATACTACTGAAAGATGACAATGCAACTTGTTGCATTTTTTAAAATAATGTTATATGTTTAATGTCATGTATAGAGTATGGGAAAAAGGTCTATCAGCAAACCCTTATTTTGCATAAAGCCAGATTATGACTATGACACTATAAAACGACAACTTTGCAATGACAGAGACAATGAGAAAAAAACATGATAGTGAGTTATTTTCATATCAAGTGGAAGTTACTCTAACAAGTTAAAGAGTACTTTTTACATAAGTTGTTCTTTTGCAAAATCACTTCAATGTGAGCAAACAAGATTTTTTCAGCCCAGTGAGACCAAAATATGCCCCCCAAACAAATGTTACAATACTTTACATACATGGAAGAAAATGTAAGTGGATGCATGTTAATGGTTAGTACAAGCCATAGGCCAAGGGTAAACTAGCACCACTTTGGTACCTTTACATTTTTGAGTGAGGACTCTTAGTGGCCATATTAAGCCTGAAGTATGTTGGAGTTGAACTCAGAGACCCTGATTTAGGCAAAGCATGAGATATATGTAATATTTAGAAATAATTTAAATAGATTTTGGGAATTTTTTTCTCCGCGGCACCAACATGAGTGCTGGTTCACCCAAGGTCAAAGGCTAACCATGGTGGTTAGCAATTCAGCAGGAATACAATGAAAAAGTGCTTCCTGTCCTCTGTGCTGGTTCCCGCTGGCCTAAACTTTGGGGATGACTCATGGGCAATACAACCATATTTTCATATCCTCTGGGTTTTCATCCTTCATTGCAAAATATTCGTACCCTTTAGATTAAATGGATGAATGTAACATGCAGAATGAAACTCCAACAATTACACAGCCAGGCAAATGTAGTAGTACCCATGAACAGACTCTCAGGAACTGTTACAGGTTAAATTATGCAACCAGATTCAATCCCTGTTTGCTTGGGTGTATAAGCCAGTTATCTTAACCATCTAGACTTGCAAGATTGGACCAGGGTTACTGACAAAATACATAGGGTAAAGGCAACAGAATAGAGTACTTTGAAAGCCCACAAAGGGGAACCCTGAACTACCCAGGCATCCTTCTAGCCTAACCATATAGACTATTTGTTCCCTTGACCCTTTGTGACACCCCTTTTGGTTTTTGCGCTTCTGATGGAACTTGAGTCATCTCTCTTTGTTGGGCCCTGCCTCCCACAAGAAGGATAGGGACTATCGCATCAGATCCAACTTTTGGAAGTTTTACCTCATTAGAACCAGTTTCACATTAAGAGAACTGGTTTCTTTGGTGAAGACTGAATGAATAGATTAGAACCGATTGTTCTGTTGTTCTGGTGTTCACAGTGTGGACACAGCAGGTAGATGTGTAATATTGGCAGGCCCAGTGTGTGTTTGTGATGCCTTGTTCTTCCTTTCCCCAGGTGCTAAGTGCCTGTTTATAGGGAGTTTACCAGAGTTTCATCACATCTAGACTATGACAGACACTCAAAGGGGACGGGTTTAAATTGTCTGTTAAATTATAGTGGATTGAAACAATGTGTGCAAATACACATGAAAAAATCATGAGGGGTTAAAAGTACACAGCTAGTAATTGGATATGAAAATAATACAACTTTTTGTGTCTGATGCTGAATCAATATCAGACCACCATATCTTGTAATTGGTACGGGAACCAGGATCAATGATCACAGATCACATGGGTCTCACAAGGACCAAATGAAAAGCACCCAAGGATAGAAAACTAGATCGCATGAGTCTCACAAGGACTAAAGGAAAAGCACCCAAAGATTAAAAAAAACTTTTTGCTTCATATTTAGTTTTTTGGAAGAGAAAGGCCATAGGGTAGACTGGCTGGTGACTGAACACTTAAGTGCTCAGGGCAGGCCAGATCGAAGGGGAGGGCTTAATTGTTTATGGTGTGCAAACAAAATTTGGAACCCTTCTCTTGAGGCATCTGACACCTAGTAATCGTTGAAACAAAATAGATTAGAAATGAGAAAGTTATGCCCCCCAAAATAAAGGGTGTCAAGAACTCAAAAAAACAAACCATCCAACACTACCAAAGTCGATTTCTAAACATCATAAAAAGAAATTATGTTTCTCTATTGCTATTAGAGTTCAAAGATGATTTGTAGAACTTCAGTGGTGTTCCTACAACACTTTAAATCGTTTGAAATGAATAAAAGATAAGAAAATTATGAGATTTCAAAATAGGAGGGCCCCAAAGAGATGAAAAAATAAAACATTTTATAAATTGTAAAGCATTTTTTTTCTTGTTATTTTTGCATTACTCCTTTTGCATTGCACTTCCAAAATGATTTCTAAAGCTTCAGGTATGCTCTCATAACATATTAAATCGCTCAAAATGAAACACATATAATGAAGATATAAATAAGTGTTTGGTCATAAGTGATGGGTCCGTGTATCCTAATTTATCTAATGTAGCAGCTTGAGGGCAGAAGTAGAACATGCTACAAGAAAAACAAAAACTGATGTAAGAAAAGGGAATCCTGGGGTTTTAATAAGAGTGTAGAGATGGAACAAGACTGTGTCAGCCGCGACTAGGGAAGCAAGGCAGAAAAGTTGGGCGTGGAAACATAAGGCAGGAAGAAGACAATAATTAGTCCCTTCCAACTCAACAAATTCCAAAAAACGTCAAAGATCTGTTCACATGACCCATATTTTTTCTTTTTTCTTTTCTTTTTGGGACAAAAATGGAAAAAATCCATTGCAAAAGCAAACGCAAGACATTGTGTACATTTTTCAAATGTGTGAACTCTAGCACCCAGATGAGTTGCTAAAGGTAAAAGTTGTAAGTAAATAATAATGTGACCTAGGGGTAGAAGTATGAGTAAATATGAAAATATATAATTTAATTTATGAGCTTTATTTTAGAACATAAGCTTGGACTTATATGAATAATTTAGCTAATTATTTTGAGTTAAACATAGTTAGAAATGAGTTACGTGAATTTGACTAGATCCTAGGGAAGAAATTTTTAAATAATTGAATAATTTGTTAATATAAAAATTCTTAAAAAACAACATGTGACACAATATTAATGACTTGTAGTTGGTGGATCAGAATATTTAATAAATGTAAATGAATGGAGATAATAAATTATTCATTCCTCCTTTCAAATATATAAGGGGTTATGAATGGAGCTTTGAAATTTTAAATATTCTCCTTTTCATAGTTCATTGTTTTACTTTGTGTTAATACTTGGTATAAGCCTTTTGTGTAACAAACTTGAGTCGCAATATATTTATGTGCCCTATTGATTATGAAAATGTTTATTACAAGTGTACATATTTTTTATTAATGATTTTCATGAAACAAAGTTCTAAAACATGTGGATGATTTTAACTCAAAATTATATGAGTTTTATTTCTTGTATTTTTCAAATGTTTTGTTTGATGTATGAGTGTTGTGTGAGATTTTTAATTGTGCAACTTACTTATTTGATAATAACGACTTAATTCAAAATTAGCCCTCATAAGCCCAAACTTTTTCCAGGTTGTAAAACCACCAAGCCGCTTCCTTGGTAGGAAGTCTTGTGACAAATAATTGACAACCTATTTAACATCATTTTTCACATTGAAGAGTCTTTTGTCTTAAAGAAGCAGTTCAATTCAGGCCACATGTACGATCTAATACCAAGAACTCTTCAACCTATCCCTCCTAACTCAGCCTTGGAGGAGTTTTAAAAAAGTAAGTGAATAAATAGTCTTTCTTCATGACAATGGACACCCCAAAAAAAGGTTCATGTTGATGAAATAAATATACTATTACAAATACTAATAGTCATTATATAGAAGGGAAGTTCCACACAAATATATAGACATATAAGAGCAACTCCACCCCAAAAGTGTAAACAACTCCTTTAATTTTAAATAGAATAGGGTTTAATGATCACTGTCCCCACCCACAACATGATTAAAGTCCCTTTAAACACTCAAAGACCATTTATGTCTTTACATCTAGATGAGTAATAGTCACTGTCCAAATCCATACTAGAAAAAAGATTTCAAAGGGGTCTAAAATGACCACTGCAAAATCGACATCAATACAGGAGCGCAACAGGATTGGCACTATCTTGCTGTAGGATTTAATGAAAAGGGGTGTTTGCAGGTGTGGGGTGGAGATGCCCTATGAGGATTATCTTTTGAACCCTACACATCTTTGAATTTATTAGATAACTTAGATGAATTTTGAACCCATATGACACTTAAGGGGGGCAATGCCACACACATACCAAATACAACCAAAGAGTAGAAAAGGAGGATACAGATCTGGGTTTTTGGGGGTTGTTGTGATTGGTATAGGAGCAGGAATAGAGAAGATGCATCTGACAAGGGGAGAGATAATGTGAAGAGGTTGGTTTCATGTAAGGTAGGAGTTTTTCGAGGTGTTGATAGTTGTAGAGGAGAGATAATGTGAAGAGGTTGGTTTTGTGTAAGGTAGGAGTTTTTGGAGGTGTTGATAGTTGTAGAGCTAGGAAGTGTGGCAATGCAAGACCAAAAGGAGGCTAAGATTAGAACGTAGTGAGGAACAAGATTTGAGAGTACTAGACCTTTAAGCAATGTATTATTCCTTGTTCTTGAAAATGTAAGAACTATGTGTGCAAGAATTTGTTGGATTGTATGAAAATTGATATTGAACGTGGAAGGTATATGACTATATCAAGGTTGCAGCTGGTTAAGTGGGTTAAGAGAGAAGTTGGTAGAGAAATAGAAGTTTCTTGTCCGCAACAATTAGGAGAAGGGAAACTATACTAAAAAAAACTTAAAGAAAGGGAATAACTAGAAAAAGAAATAAGGTTGTGGTCTATAATAGACAAGAAAATGAATTCTAACTGAAAGAGGGAAAATAGTTGACAGAAAAGGGGAAGGAGTTGCCTTGGAATTAGTGGAAATCTACTAGGGCAGAACTAAGGATTAAAGGGAGAAGAAGTTGAATGATAAATGTGACTCCCCCCTTTAACAATATCCAAGGGGTAAAGGGAAAAGACCCAAGTAAAGGTGTTGATGACGCGCTACCTTTGCATTTTAACAGTAATGTTTTTGGTAGCTATACCAAAGGTGGATCAAGCTATCAATTTAATCAGTCACCAAACTATGGGAGGAATCTTGATTTACAACAAAACCAATATTCTTGTTTGTTCTAGTAGAATCATGCATGTGATTCAAACAAGTCAAGAAACAACATATATCAACTAGGTTCAAGGCAAGATGACCAAATTAGCCAAGGCACGATGTTTAGTGTGATTGGTGCCGTGAAGAAAGGCATTTGGAATGTGACTCTGAGATCAAGGCCATGGTGGGTCATGTGAAGAACTTCCAATTTCATTATCAAGAAAAATAGAAAAAAATGTCAAGATGGCAAGTCTATACTATAGAGGAGAATTTTGAAACCTTAAAATTCAACAATGAAGATGATGGCATTGATTTGAGTTTTGGCCTAGACATTGAAGCGTGCATTATGGAGGAGAATGCCACACCATTATAAGAACAAAACTCAATGAATCATCTTCACTTATTTGAGGCTTGTCTCTTAGAATTGAATCTAGTTGAATCTTCATCATCTCAATGTGCCTGGTATCTTGATTCCGACACATCACATCACTGGCGATCAATCTATTTTTTCAAGTTTTGATCAAAAGCTCAAAGTGTGAAATCAACATGAGAACACGACCACGATGTTGTTGGAATTAGTAACATTGATTTGTAGTCCACAATGGTGATGTCAAAACCATCCCACATGTTATTTACTCTCCATGAATTAGGAAAATTATTCTATATGTTGGAAATATAGTAGATCAACATCATAGCTTGGAAATTTTTTTCAGGTTGCGTCATTAGAAATCACTTCACAAAAGAAGTGGTTGCCTATGCACCTCGAGAGGATGGTCATAGTTTGTTGGGCATAAATTAGCCTAATCCAATCACCTTTGGATAACATTAAAAAAAGAAACCAAAAGTTATATTTAATGAACAAAATCATTTGTCATTAATACTAAACTTTATTATTAGTTTTCTTTCATTGGGTAGGACAAGGACTTTCCACCATAAAGTGGGTGTGAGCAACCTTTGGGGCATGGCAAGGTCATTCTTGATCCGATGTTTTGAAATGAGAAAGTCTTTTCCCATGATTTTAAATCAACAACACCCAAACCTCAAAGTGCCTTACAAGGGGTAAAACATGATGAGACCCCTTATGGAAGCACCTTATCCTTTCCAACCTAAGTGCCATCATCTTCTATAACATGAAAGGCCCATATCTTGGGCAAGAGTGGCCAGTCCTATCATTTAAGAAAATTGAATATTGTACTTTAGGATTTTGTAGATGGGAGGAATTTTAGGATCATGTATTAGGGAAGGTGTGTTTCCCCAAAGCCTCCCATAATTTGTGGGTTGTAGTTTAGTGTTAGGGTAGCCCAAGTGTGTAGGCTTGAGAATTAGGGGAGGCATGTAGGATCAAGAAGCCCCCTTGAAGTAGCAGACCATCCCCAATTTAAGTACTATGAATTATTTTTCCTGAATGGCAAGAGGTTGTCTATAGTTTTTTTATTGGCTACGTTGGAAATAAATAAATATTAACATATGGTTATTTTCCTCTTGGAGGGGGGTGTATTTGGCTATTTCAAGTTGTAACCAATGTGTGAATAGTGGTTATTTCAATTTTGACTAAGTATGAATTTAGGCAACAATAGAAAAAAATGTGGAGTCATTTGGCAAGTGTTGGAAAATTAGAGTGGCAAATATTGGCAAAAACTATCATGGCTAATGACTTAAGTTATTTGAATTACAACTTAAAAGTTAAAGATGAAACTTCATTAATTTATAAGAGACAAAAATTGAAATCACATGAATAAACTACAATGCAAAAAAACAAAATTAACAAATCATGTGAGGGAGTTGAACCTTTGTCTAGAGAACATTACATCCAACTATAGCACATGATCCTAACCTGCAAAGTACATGTTAGTTTGATCATAAAAAGAAAATCAAATGGGACCAATAGGAAGGAAAAATTTACCTAGAACACAACTAGACAACATTACGAAAAACTAATGTTATTTTCTAGGAAATATCAAATCAAAAGATCCCTTCTTTCTTTCTCACTAGTCTAAGTTGTTATTGCATCATCATAAAGAAAATTATCATCGTATAAAATGGTTGTGCAAAAATGCGCACCACCAAATCTAAATGTTCACAAAGTTTATTTTGCAATATGGTTTTCATGAATGTCGTCAAACTTGAAAAAGTTCTCTCATCTTCCACAAATCCCATAGTTTGGACCACAACCAATTCTGCCACTTTCATGAACTCAAAAATTTGATCATTGGAAAAAAGTTTCTTCCAAAGTCTGGACATTCAATTGACATCCATGGGCTAGTCCATAGCCCGATGAGCATTGGACATCATTGTGATCTTGAAAGAAAAAGACCGCAAGTCCAAAATGTTCACATCAAGAATACCCAAGATCCAAATTTGGGATGATCCAAACTTCTTGGGCTAATTAGAAAAACATGTCAAGATAGTCATATGAACATGAAAGGTTTGTTCACATGAAGGTTTTAGCTAGTAACATATAAGCGTTGTAGCACATCTTCAATTTTTCCCACAATGCCTAACTTGGAAAGATCCTAGACCACCAAATTAGTGCGGTGGCTCACATAATGCACACCAATCATGAATGGTGCATTCTTATATTTCAATTAGACTATCACACTTGTTTTAACACCCTAAAAAACACTCACCCCATTAATTCCAAAAGTGATTGGTTTAAATGCAATGTTATCTTGATTTAAATCACTAAAAAGAACCATGGTAACAACCAAAATGTGTTTTAGACTATTAGAAATGACCCCATCAACCACTTGCTATAAGGATAACATCAATGGAGTCCATTGCCAATTTTCAACAATGTAAGCATGAATGGAAACCTAGGATTGATGATTAAAAGTTGTCACTTCATCATAGGAAAAGGAAATGAACCTAATAGCCTCAAGCAATGTTTTGGTTTTGTTGACAATCAAATCATGCATGCAAGATGTTATCTACCAACCACTTGTGTTTAACAATGGGTTTTTGGAAATTTTTTGACATACAACAGCTTGCGCATGCTTTCAAAATTAGTCATGGGCCTTTGCATGCTACTTGCCACTAGCAAGTTAGCCAACATGTGGAAACAAGTAAAAAACTACACTAGTTTCTTTTTCTTTTTTCCAATAATAACATGACGAACTTGTTCAAAAACTTAATCTTTCCAAGTTGTTGCATACAACCTTTCATTCTTAGCATGGATATCATCTTTGCTCGTGTAGTATTCACTAGCACCACAAACTCCAAGAACTACCACTATAGCCTGCCTTATTTTAACATGTGTCCAGAAGCTATCAATTTTAAGGGCAAACATCTTGTCCTTAACATATGTTTTGAAACAAACCTTGCATTTCATTAGGTGCACCTTCCTTTGTTCATCCATCACAAATTCAACCCAAGATTGTTTAACATTCCAAACATCCTTAAACACCTTATTATGCTCATATTCTTTCCTTTTTCCTCTTAGTATCTTTAGCATAAATCCAAAGATTTGCATTAAAAAGAGGTTTGACAATAGGGGCAAGAACTAGGGTCTTGGTGGTACTAAAAAATGCTACATTATTGGACTCTATATGAAAAGGAACTTGTGGACTTTAAAGTTTTTTGGAGGTTGCAAAGTGGCCATGTTCAATGGAAAAAAGAACCTTAAACCTTAAACCAAAGTTACATACCTTCAAAAAATTCAACATAGTCATAGATTGGTCATAACTCACAATGGCAATGCGATTGAAAATGATTCTGGACTCTAGAGTTTGGACAAATTGGTCACAAGTTACAACTCACAAGTGACAATGGTAATGCAATTGAAGATGGTTGTGGACACTGGACATATGATTGGTCGTGATTCACAACTCATAATGGCAATGCGATTCAAGAAGACTATAAATTTTGGAATATGTATAGAATGCAACAAAGATGGACTGAATGGAAATTTGCAAAAATCACAAGAAAGTAAACAATGGAAAAACGTTTACTTCTACACTGTATAGTAACATCTTATACCCTGGTTTGACTCCTCAAGTTCTAGACATTTCGTAGTTCTTGGGTACTCATGATTACATAATTTGTGTAACCTGTGATCCAGGCTGGAACCCAATCCCAATTCCCAAAATTGACGAAGAGTCCAAAGTCCATCACTTCAAATTCCATCATTGCAACACCCAAATTCAGTAGTCCAGAATGATGAACACGTAGGGGACAATAACATAAGTAGGAATTGTCACAATTCAGAGGTCCAACTCCTAAATCCTTAATGCTCATAATGTGTGCAATAGAAGCCAAGGCCCAAGAGTCAAGACTCCAATTCTTTCCCAGTCCCGATCAAAAATAATACTTTCCAAGCTTTTTGATCCAATAATGGGGAATTCGATTTTTTCCAACTTCCATGTTAAGTCCTGACTCCCAAGTTCCAATGCAAATTTCAACAATAAGTGACATGGACTTTGGACTTTGGAGCATTCAAGATTGATGACTTTCTAGCTAGGTAGACCTTAGTAAAACACAATACAAGGTGCACATTGAGCAACACTGCCAACAATGACAACAAAATCTTCCAACAACCTTGCAACCTATAATTTGGAAGTTGTAAACAATTAAATCAAAAGATAGGCTTTAGGATTCTAAACCCTGGTTTTTCATTGAAAGTGTTCCAAGCAACAAGCTTCAACATTGAAGTTGTAGAATTGCGGATGATTATCCTGGCTCTAACACTTGCCGCTGAATTAAAAACATGGTCAACCATCTCACTAGGTTTCTCACATTACCAAGTCTGACAACTCCTAGGCTCCAACTTGTTTTTCTAACTTTCTAGTTGAAAATGTTTTTTCAACTAAAATTTTTATAAAACCTAACAGACAGTTCTAACATATCATAAATGTGTCATACTCACAATCTCATTGGGAACTTGGAAGTAATAAGCTCACCATACATGGCAATAGCTATTAAGGCTTAAAAGAAATGGTAGGCGAACCCTATTCAGCCATAGGTAGCCTTTCAACGATTATGCCTGAATTTTAGCTTTTTTTTTTTAGGCTTACAGGTAGAAGAGCAAATTCGAAGTTGAAATCTGGCGATATTTTACCACTAAAAAAACACTGATGCCACAGGCAAAGTTTGGTGAGGCCTTGTGCTAAGGTGCTTTAATTAGGCATAGGGCTTAAATCAGTAGGCAAAAGGTTTCCCCTTGAAGCCTATTGGGGAAGGTCCACAACTGTAAAGCTTCCAAGGTCCTGCCTCAAGGTCACATTGTAGGCAAACAGTAGCAACAAATTAAAGCTCATTGTAAAGCACTTGGAAAAAAATTTAGCATATGTGGAGGGCACCTTAGATCCATCAATTTCCCTCTTAAAAAGAGAGAGCGATATTATGCCTACTCCTCAAGGGTGGGAGAGAAAGTATGCCTACTTATAGGTGTAAGAACCCTCTCACTATTGAGGAGTAGGCATAAGAACCCTTCCATTCATATGGCTCGCGATCTACATAGGTTTGGTTCATGATAAAATTTGCCTTGTGCTTTACGATAGGTAAAGCCCATGGGTGGGGTACATTCCCAAAATGCAAGGCCAGACTTGGCTATTGCCTCATCCTTAGGCCTCTTCTTTTGAGAACACCCCCATCACCCTAGGACTTTACACTACACGTGAAGACCCGGCCTGTTTGATTAAGCTTTAAACAGTCAGGCTAAAGTGAGGAGCTATTGGGAACATGTTGAGAACTTGATAGGAACTCATTGCGAACACACCCCCCAGCCCCCCGCCCCCAACATATGAGCTATTGGGGTCATGCTGCCTCATCTGATTGGGTGCACGAATTATTTTTTGACCACTTGTGTCCTTTGCCATTTTTGGCCTAGCCTAATGGCAAGGGTATGAACTATGGGTGTATATCTTTGGAATTAATACGGTCAATAGAAGTTGAGGGTGCTTATTTATTGGCCCCGCCTTGTAATGCACGGATATTGTGTTGGGAATCATCATAGAGTACAGTAGCTTCAAGGGATTTTGCACCCTAGAAACTTTGTGAGATGATTATTCCTAATTTGGTTGTTAAAAATTCACATTCATCTTTTGATATTTTGTTTTCTTTGTCACCCCTTCAAATGTGCCCTTAGGCCCAAGTGAGATTGTCACCAATCCATAATCCACAAAATTAAATTTGAAACTATTTTTTCCAAAAATGGTTATGGCACCCATCATACAAAAAAAAATTATGTAATTCTTTCAAAATGTGACCTCCTGATGGAAAACATTCAAATACACATGTCATGACCAGATCTTTCTTTTTTTTTGAAAATTTGCACAAATGTGAAAATAAATATAAAAAAGGAATGTTTGACCACTTTTTGTTTGGGAGAAAACTCTCATTAGAGCTGCAAAAAATTGAAAATCATGTTGGAACATTTTCGTATTGGTTTTGGTTTGGTAACAATTTTTTTAAAAAATTAGATAGGTTCCTAAAACATGTCATCATTTAATGTGAGATCCTTTAGCTTTCTCATAACCAATTTGATGTTAAAAAATGATAAAATAATTATGACAATTTTTCTTTTATAACAACACAACAATGTACATTAAAATAGATTTTAAAGAAAATTCCCCCCTAGCTATGACCAATTTATCATACAATATCAATTGTTAATATTAAATTAATGAAAGGGCCGTTATGTATAATACAACTTGTTCATGCTTCAAATAATTAGGGAGGGGTGCACCTGCAGTTAGTTACTTCGTTTTTTTCCTTAGAAGGAGCTATTTGATTGGCCCATCAACAATACTTTTGGAACAAGGGGCCCTCCCCAAGATAGAACTCTAAATATATGTTTAACTCCACTAAGTAGAAGCATGTAAGCATGCTTTGTCATGCTTCTCTTTGCTTTTCCCCCTTCTACAATTTTTATAGATAGAAGTTGAACTATGACCGAAAATTATGGGATAAAATATGAGGTTCTACTCGGAAGATCGTAGGAACCCAACAAGAAATGTATAATTTAAAAGTTTAAAAAGTCTCCCTCCTCCCCCCAAGGAAAAAACTAAGCCCCCTTTGATTTCTCATTGGCTGGATGAAAATTTCTATTTCCAAAATGGTTTGTCACCATTTTCGACCTGGAATAATACCCCTGTTATAAACGCTGGCTGCTTATTGTGTTTTGCTGGGTACTTTTGTACTTAGAAAACTACCACTATCACCATCTATGCCTGACATGCCTGCAAAATGAGAGACCAACTATGAGACTTCTTGACAAAAAAATTTAGAAGTGTACTCTCTGCTTTTCTTGCATGAGATCGCCCACTATCTCTCCAGTCTTTACTCCTTAGAATCACATGAATCGGGAAAGAGTCTTGGGTAACACGGTCCTAGGTCATTAGCTCTAATACCATAAAAGAAAACGAGTCAAAATAAACTACTCTCTAAATAGCACAGAAGAGAATAAACCAAACGTTATATCTAACCAGCAAAACGATCTGTCATTAATATTAATATTTTATGATTATAAAAGTATTGTAACTTGACAATTGATCAGTGTAACTAAAAGATCGACAGTGATTGAATTGTGTAACTAAAAATCCATGATGATTGATGGTTTAACTAAAAGATCAAGAAATGGCACAAGGAGTCAAGAGTGGCATGTTCAACATCCAACTCTTGTATGGAAGGTAAATAGTTTCATCAAGATGGTGTGTGCATGATATTACTACACTAGGCAAGCTCACCAATTTCACAAGCTACATGGTAGGCTTGTAATAGTTTGTTGAGGAGATTCTTGAATTTCAAGGCCCCTCAATTATCCAAACTTCAAGCAGAAAGCCTTTGCATAAATGTTCATTAAGTAGACTCTTAGTTTAAGTTGAAAAGAAGAGTTGCAAGCAATTGGCCACTTGAAGGAAAGCTAGAGCTCACAAGATTAGTAGGTCTCTTAAGACCCTTATCTCTGTGGTGGAATTAACTAGAAAGGTAAGGGGAAGTCTTGAGCAAGAAAGGTCTACATATCATGAGCTCTACCAAAACATGCTGATTGGTGTAGTCCATTGAACTATTATGGATGTAGTGTATACATCTATCATACAATATGAACCATGTTGAGCTGAGATTTTTTCTTTTTCTTTTTTTATCTGCTTTAAAGAATATGTTTTCATTTTGTTCAAGCATAGGAAAACATTCAAGGCAATGAGTGTCACTTCCCAAGACTTTGGGGGACTTGAAACTTCAAAAACATTAATCATCATCAAGAAAATCTTGGACCTTCTCTAGAAATCTCATTGCAAACCTTTGTAAATTTTCAATAAGTCTCCATCTTCATGTTTTGTGACCATGTGATGTTATTTTTCAATGTTCCATTCCATGCTATTGTTACAATTGTTTTTCAACATTGATCATGTGTTTGGCCTATCACCTTAAACATTGCTAGTAGCTACATAGAAAAATGACAATTAAACTTGACATATCAAGCATACAAGCATATTTTGCATAATGAAGCATGAGATATCTTAACATGAGATACAAGGCTCCATTGTAAAAATTTCCTTTGCAACGTCACATATTCAATAAGAATGATGATGAATGTCATGTTTGGAATGATAAGGAAATGTTGTACCCATGTAGGAAAAATGTTTAACCACGAACATTCATTGGTCCACGAGCCGCAAAACTGAAATATTCTCCCTAGGAGACCAATTTCATACATATTGATGGAACTTTAATGTGACACATATTTTCAATGTCAAACACATATCTTACTTTCCCTTGTATTGATGAAAGCTATGTTGGAACCAAAACATATTTGCAACACTTAATGTTTTAACTTATAATATTTAAGTTTTATTTTTAATAAATGATTCCCTTTAGAAATTTTAATAACCAATTTAAATTCTCGCATTTTCGACATAATTAGGATTGTTAGAATAAATTGTGGCAGTTGTAACTAGACCATCCCAACATTGCATATCATTGGGCGAATCATCACAACAAGGCGTTGAAGGAGTGTAACTATTCAGAAGATATACAATTCATGTGTCCTTCAAGATAATCAGAAAGAAATATCCTCCAAATCTACATCATTGAGATTCATGGTGCTCCTTTCCAAGAGGATCAAGATTGATCAAGAGAAGAAAACAACACATTAAAAACCACCTATTCAAAAGATGGTCACATGCATAGATTAAAGTCTCACATGCATAAATCATCTCTTCAAGGCCATGGAATTAAAATTATCATGACATCATCATGTTTATCCTTTCCCCCCGTATATCCAAGCACCATTAGGTTTCATCACCATAAATGGATAGTTGACTCCCATTCATTTTAGTACAACAGCAATTTTGAAGCAGTTTTTTATATTTTGAGAACACTTTGGAAAGTTTAGAATATATTGGCTCAGGATCTTTTGGAACACTTTCAGATAATTTCAACCTTTGTACACAAATCTGAATGAAGCTAGACCTAATTCTTAATTTAGGAAATCTATGTCATTGCATGCATGTGGGAAAACCAATGATATCATATGTGATGTTTACCATGGGGTCCTTGGCGGTTTTTCAGGAATTCCAATGGCATATCAAAACATACCAATACCCAATTGAAAATGTGGATGCACAATAAAAATAAACAAATTACAAACATTAATTTTGAGTTTTGAATTATTGACTTCACAATACAATATCTTTCAAAGCAAAACAAACATTCATTCTATTCAGGTTTACTCAAAGTCCTTTGGGCCCATAACTTTTTGTAACTAAACATTAAACTAGTAGTAGCCTTCACATTGACCTAAATCTGACTCTCATTTACAACCCACTCAAATACAAGATTAAGCCAATAGTGTCCCCTCCTAATTCCCCAAGATTTGAGAAAATTTGATGTAACTTGAAGCATACTTAGACATGCAATGTTGACTAAAGCAGATAAAGTGAGTAGAAACTTTGCAAAAAACTATTAGTTAATGCCATCACCCCATTATTGATTGAAGGTATTCTACTTAGATGGGGTGATCTAAGTAGAACACCTTCTATCAATGTCCTAGGTCACATTAGGCTCAAACAAAATACTTCAATTGAAGTATTTGCCTCTCGGATCCTCATAGTTTCACATTTCAGGAACAATTGCAGTCTGTACATTTTAAGTTTTGGGGACAATATTGCATTCACCCTAATATTACAATGAAGGCTAATTGGCACCTGTATTCTTCTAAGGCACTCCATTTGATCTACCATGTGCCCTTGCTGTTAAGCCAGGCTTACTGATGAATGTACTCAGAGAATTGCCACCCTTCAATTACAATGGTTGCTCATGACTCTCCACAAAAAGCATTTGTTATGCATGCTTACCCTGGCAAGAAAGTGGGGAGTGAGCCACATGTCTTAGGTCTTTTGCTCCTACTACCTTTTTCTGTTGCATCCATTACCCTGTCACACCCTTAAGAAAATTCCACGAATCTTGAATTTATTAACACTTTGAAATTTGGTATAAACCACTTCCACTACACTACATGCATAATCTAATATCAGTTTAATTTCATGTATGTAGAAATTATCATGCAAACCAAAATCATTTAACACTTTCTCCACCCACATAAAGAGCAAATGAATGTCCACATAAACTTGATATGTCAACTCCAAGCAAGGCTGACCGCAAAAGAAGAAGCACCTTAAAACAACCATTCATTAAAATCCCAATAAAGAAAAGGGCAACAACGAAAGGAGGAGATGCTAACTGGTGAAGATAAAGAGGTAGGTCCATAAGGGAGAAAGGTAGGTCAAAAGCCTCACATAGACAATTATTTTTATGTATACTACTCTAATTCTTAGGAAATAAAGTGATATTTATTTGTTATTGACCTTTGCAGGTGGTAGGGTAAAACTGATCTCATCAATGAAAATTGCACTTTGTTGATAGGGGAAAAAATGTGAATACCTATTCCATGCCATTCATGGTGGAAAAATCTCATCAACAAGCTTGTGGAGGGAGGTGTAGGACTCCACATCAATTGGGTTGTTCACAGCCACCTCACCCTACTCCCCAAGGTTCAATGTAGCTTGTTAGAGAATAAGTATGCCAAGTAAGCAATCTCCAAGCACAATTCAAAGAACCAAGAGACACAAAACAATAAGGGAACAAATAATCTTAGATAACAAGCTCAACATCAATATTGTATCATGATTTTTGCAAAGTACCTTAAAAAGTAATACAAGATGGGAATTACCTTTGGATTTATCATGAAAATTTTGCGCTTTGGGATCCCAACTTTTAGGTAGCTGACCTCATCAGTCGCACGATTTCCAAAACCAGCATAAAATGGATTGTAATGTTTTGGAAAAAGAGACCTTATGTCCTACAAAAGCATTAAAAATTTGAACCCTCACATGAATAAACTAGAAATTCATTACATAATCCATGAGTGTATAATGCAACAGCAATTAAATTAGTGATTGAAGGTTCAAACCTGTAAACATGCAATTTTGAACTCATGGGGTGCCTTGCGTATAACTGCATTTAGTAATTCCATCAAAAAATTGAACATAATTAGCTAAACATGAAACCTTGAAAAGTATTAACTTGTAAACAAAGACCAAATAATGAAAACAACTTGTTTGTGCAATTATAATGAACATGCTAAGAACTTTCGTGCAAAGTTAATCAAAAGAAGAATATCAAACCTGCACGATAGAAGGAGGGAAACAATCCAACAGGAGAGATGACCAATGGCCCATCTGGAAGGGCCTCACCATCCTGTAAACTTCAACCACCAAGAAATAAGGGAGAGATATTACCAAATTAAACATACATCCAATGCCTTTATGGAAACATCAAAAAATGATTATGCGTACTTCAGGCTTTGTAAAGTTTGAACATATTATTGAAGAAATTTGTGGCTTTTTTGGCAAAAAGAATTGACACAACCTGAAGTAACCTAAACATAATTCCACCAATATAGAAAAATCCATTCATATAATCACCTTTTACAGTTTTAATGCATAACTAGAAAAAGTAGCTGATAATGCAACAAACAAAAGCAATTTAATTAGGTTGTTGTGATATTACTTATGCAATAAGTTTTTCTTTAGAATGATCTCTAAAGAAAAAAAATTGCCAATTGCATAAAATATGCAAGTAGTGATTAACCTGCTTGACATTGATGAGAAATTGGCGAGTGACATATGCTTGAGATATTGCACGAGCACTTAAAAACAGAAGTTCATATCCATTCTCCTGCATCAAGAAACCACAATTGATGTTCTTAAATGGAGATCAATAGTTTTCCATAAGATTCAATTATTATTGGACACCCATCATTGATCAAATGACAAAACCCAGGCACCTTGATGGCAGAAAAAAGGTGAGTTACACCTAATTGTGTCCAGTCCTTCCCAACCAAAGGCATCATTTGACCCAATACATCTGACCTGCAATTCAACACATGTATTTAACAAATAAGCAACAAATAGTAATCTTAGCATGGGGCATCACATCATATGCAAATTAAAACAAATTTTTTTGCCATATGTATTAGTTAAGGATCCTTATACCATATACTTACTTTGTGATAGTCCCATCAACATCTGTAATGACAATTCGTGTATTCCACTTCCAAAGGTAGATTTGGGCGTCTACCTGATCAAAAACATTGCTCACACCAATTAACTCGTGCATTTCTTTGATGACTTTACAAACAAAGTCACTAATGTTTCCAATATATATGTTCTAGGTTGCAAAATAAAAGAGACAAACATGTTATGAACATGGTTTCAAATTATGATCCATGACACATGAATATGGAATTAATTGATGTTTTGCAAACCTGCTGACGTCCAAGCACTCTCGAGAAGAATGTAAATGTGATACGATTCCTGCCCTCCTTTAGGTTCATCAATGACAACATTTTTGAACTGGGAATGAAGGTGTGCACTTCATCCTTTGGTGAATGCTTATAATATTTGCTCTGCAAGACTGAATCAATATAAACATCATCTTCTAACCCAGTTCTTGCAACCATGATGAATGCAGTTTTAGACATCAAAGGTCCAACATTTCATTTAAGACCCATTCCTTGCCCAACATTCCTTGTATCAAATATGTTCTTTGATTGTTGCAGGACACAACTTCCATCCAATAGTTGTTGTAGAAACCAAAGAACCCCCTTGTTATTGTTAAGGAAAAGGTGAGGTTGTCTAGACACCATTATAACACCTTGCATTTCTCAAATAATAAATACATAAGCATTCCAAACACTAGTGAAGCTGCTACACCCCATGCATACTCTTGACCTCCGATTCGAACACAAGGTTCTCATCTATGATGATAGATGCCCAAGAAATCCTTCAAATATAATCTTGGTTGAAGCATATGCTTTAGCTACCTCTCAATTCCCATTTGTTACTTGAAGATATTCTTATAAAGAGTTTAAAATGGTCTCTTCATCAATGGTGGTTTCAACATCACATGAACAAAGTTAATTACACTTCAAGTCATTCAAGTCGTCCATTAGAAAATGCTAAATTGTTTTTAGATCTGCATCAAGCTCCTTTACAAGATGTGATACTTACATCTTTAGATCCTATCCTATCACCTAATTTAAAAGGTTAGGGAACATTGCCTCAAACCCACCATCACTATGGCCTACTTATTTGCCTTGGTTAAACCTCCCAACACATCCAAACTATTTGGCAAAATAGACTTGGCGTTTCATGATTGAACCATGAGACTTTCGCTGAAATGATCCAGATATATTTAAATACGTCAACAATTTTTAAATCTCCTCATGCCAAGATTCAACCTCTGATTATCATTGAGAAGTGCAACATTAACTTTCAGTTACATTTTCTGCAACATTTCACCATATGAACCCTCTTTTCCAGCAACAATTTTGAACCTCTACCAAAAAATTCTAGTATATAGCGTCTTGAACTTTGTTTAGGCAGGATAAACACATCTATTGGAACAATTTACATCACATGTTCTTTTGATCGAAGGGCTTCAACCTCTTTTTTAATACTTCAACATCAAAGCCAAGCATTAGAATCTTTTGCATTTAAGTTTGATGATATCTTTGAAAGTCTTACCTTATAAAGGAAGAGCTTTCACTTCATAAGCACTGAAAGAAGAAGGTAACTTGAACTTACCTTTAGATAAAGATTTTGGGAAGCCATCCGATGATAAAGAAGAATCCTTTGAAAATACTTTGGCAATTGTCCCAGAAGTAGCTGGAGCAATTAAAGTATTTGTCACCCCTGATATGTTTTGTGTGTCCTTCCCAAGAACTTCATTGAGGAATGCATGAATTTTTGTCATGTTGCTTGCATTTTTTACACCAAACGAGGTCCCATTTTCCTTCATGCTAGTAAAAGTAGCGCTACAAATTGAGTTTCTTCCTGAATCTTGTGCCTGGACATTGCACATGCAATACAAAATATCAAAGTTAAAGCATGAAAATGATCCCTCTCTTTATCTATCTACACATCATCCAAACCAACATGATTGAAATCATTTTCTTGAAGGCAACCTAGGATTGTCTGAAGTACTGTTTGAAATGCAAAAGACAATTCACATGAGAGGAAGAACTTATCTAGAATTGCACTAATGTTGTGAGATGATGTGTAGTAGACTATGATTGGCAAGTTGATAGTATTCAACTAAATAAGGAAATTTCTAAGTAGTGGTGGCTTTTTGCCAACTACAATTACGGATGTATGAACCTCTACTAACATATCAATAGACAGCACACCCAAATAACCCACAATTGTGTGTGAGAAAAAACCTTTATTACTTAACTTTACTAGTGCCTAATCTCTTCATCATAAGAGTGCATCATCACTATGTGATATGCAACAGTTCAAGCTATTGAACATTAGAGAGAACAATGTAAATTAAGGAGCAAATGCTACTTTCTAATGTGATGATCATCATGAGATGCCAAGAGAGAAACTATTAGCCTGCATATAAGTCTCTTTGCAACCTTTTCCTGTCTTTTGTATCCTCAATTGCAAGCCTCCTTAAGGTAGACTAGCAATATGTCAATTACAACTTCATAATGGATTGATGTCCACAAAAAAATTGTTGAAAAACATCTAAGGTGCACCCAACATAAAGTAGAGCCTGTTCTTTGCTATGCTACTTTTTCACATTGCCCCTTTTAGGACTCACTCTAAATCAAATTAGATGAAAATATGGATAAACCCAACCCATGTGGCATGAGCTAGAAATAAAGTTGGCACTAACCCAATAAGGTATTAGGTGCTCACCTGTTGCACAAGGTATGATGTCTTCTTGCCTTCAAACCTCGATTCCAAGTCTCCTTCTTGTTTATCAGTACTATAATCTTCCTCCCCATCTTCATCATCCTCCCTTAATTTCTTGTGATCCCAGGAGTTCCTCTGCTTTCCCACAGATTTATTCCCTAACATCACCACAAGATCTGGTGACTTCCTCCCTCTAGCCAATGCTTCTTCCTGCAATAACCCCATGTTAGACTCTCCTATCTCTGTTTTAGGGGAAATGCCCTTTGCATCATCCATGAGGAAGTAAGCCTCCCCAATTGGGTCCAAATACATGTGGAACTTGAGGGGCACATCATTGATAGCCAATGCCACAAGCTTCTCTTGTCGCTTTAACACCCCTTGGAACTTGCCAAACTTGACATACCATGGGGAGCTTTTCAATGATCCATCCTCTTGCTGCACTACAATGATGTCCACTGCCCCACTGAATGGTCGGAGCTGAACAGTAGTAGTCTGCCCTCCTTGTGATATGTAGTTGCCCAATCTCCCCACTGCATACTCCCTCTTCTTCCCTAGTGCTCCCCAACTGTTTCTAAACATGTGCACTATTGCCATCCTCTCTTCCGAACCTTTCCTGCATCAATCACGATGTGAATTGACACACCTGCATAGGATAAGAAATGCTTCTTTTCCGACCTATGTGATTAGAAACAAACATTTCATTGCGCTGAGCCCCCAGCAAAAATCACTTTCAAGAGTACTTGACAAAAGAGTACTTACAGCTTCGGCTTTTCCCCTTCCACAATCTCTTCAATCGTAACTTCTTATTTCACTTCCTCCCTCATCTCTTAGCCCAACCCTTGCACAACCAACTGCACATCCACCACTAACCTGCAATGGCAAAAGCATCTAGTCACTAGTGCCACAAGCAATTGTTGTGCAACAGATCCGAGCAAAAGGAAAAAGCTGTTGAACAGCAAAAAAGACCACAATCTTTGATTTTGCCCCTTGTATTCCGACTTTTCAGCAACCCCAGACTGTGATCAAACTGGGTGACCCGGGATGTGCTTTGTACCAATTCGCCTATTTACTGAAACCTACTACAGATTAAGGCAGTTTTTTTTTTCCCCATCACGATTCAGTCGACAAATTGAGAACATGACGCTCAAGTAAAAAAAATCCCAAGACTCAATTGCACGCATTCCTCCTCCCCACAACCGATACTTACACCTCTTGTTCCTGAAACAAATTAGCATGCTACAAAAGAGACAGACCCATCAGAGGGCAAAGTTTTTTGGATACATCAAAACAAGGAGGAAATCAAATGAGGGTGGAGTATACGTATTGCTATTATCTTTTGAAGGTGCAAAGGATAAATGAGCACACTACTACTGACTTGAAGAATTACACTTGAAAACTCTAGATAATAATCATTATTACCTTGATAAGCCCACTTTCTTATCAAGCTCGTCGTAGTACTCCATTTCACGCCCCTTTCCTTATGCCCACCACCTGCATGGAGTTTCGCTATCAACTCAGAGCTTCCCTTGTAGGAGGTGAAGTCTTTGTTTGTCTCTGCACAAATCCTCATCATTACTACAGATTGCACCTCATTATGCCATAAAAACCCTAACTCTGGTAATTAAGCCATCAACAAACATCAGATAGGGTATTTACAAAGAGCACATGATAATAATTTGCAAAACCAATTGTCCTCTGAATGATGGTCTACCCAACAGAGGACTTGTACAGCTCTCAATAGAAGAAGAAGAATAGGCAGAGAGAGGCACAAACTCACTTGGCTTTCATTTCCTCGCTCACCAAGCATTCAAGGAAAGTAGGAAAGAATGAATCAGGCACATAGGGATCAAAGCGATGATGCTAGAATAGATGCCGAGGGAGACAAGGCTTCTTTACAACTGCACACGATTAATTTGCTCAGCAACACCCTAATGGCACCCCCAAGATCCCTAATAAGATTTTATGCTACCTACTCTGCTTCATGCACTCATTAGTAGTGTTTCTCTTTCTTTAGCAGAAAGACTTATGAGAAACTTTGTAGCCTATTTGGAGGATACCATTTAGCATCTGTGGTGTTTTTGGAGGGCACCTTATTTCCATTGATTTCCCTCCTAGAAAATGGGAGGGATATTATGCCTACCCCTCAATAGTGGGAGGGTCCTTACACCTATAAGTATGCATAATTTTCCTCCCCCTATTGAGGAGTAGGCATAAGATCCCTCTCGGTCCTATGCCTAGCCATCTACATAGGTTTGATTCATGATAATTTTGCCTCATGCTTTACTATAGGTAAAGCCCACATGGTTGAGGGACATTCCCAAAATGTGAGGCTGGACTTGACTATCGCCTCGTTCTAGGTGGCCCCTCATTTTGAGAGCGTCCCCATCCTACTAGGGCTTTTCCTTACACTTTTGCATCCCCAAAAGTTGGGTGTTTCAAAGAATGAAATGTTCACATCTTTAGGCCCACTTTAGATGGGGGGTCCAGGGTCCAAATTCTTAGGAGCCAATTTGGACTCATTTGAAGCAAATTGAATCCTTGAGTTGAACCTTGCCTTGGACCCTAGCTTGCACCTTAGTTCTCCAAATCATGAGCTCTCCTTTCAGCTCCTCCTTCTTCTTCTTTTGTCGGAACCAATTGATTTTCCCTCCAAAATGGTGTCATGTAAGTGTAACTTCGGTTTGCACTTTTTGTCTCAAACCCTCATCTAAACTCCATGGGTCCAATTTATGGCTGTCAGCCAATAGCCTTGCTTTATTTCATTGGACCCTGGACCTTGGGCCCTCATCTAAAGTAACCCTTAGTACCTAGAGGTTTTTCTTTTGAAGACTTTACAAAAAAATTATTAGTGTATTATGTGAATTCTAACATGTATTTTTGCACAAATTTCGTAGTGTATTTGGAGAACACATTCTAATGCATATCTTTGGGTGTGCAAAAGGCAGGCATTTCAAAGAACAGTTGTTTTGTTTTTTAAACACATGGCATCTTTTCTTTTCTTTTTTCCACGGAACAAAAACATCTCATAGGTCATTATGCTGCGTAATGCCACACTCCTTGGGCATCACCCTACAAAGGCTTCTTTTTGCACCCCTCACAAGCAATTTGAAAGGCCAAAAAAAGTCAAAAAACAATTTATTTATGCCCTTCAAAAGAAACGCATCTAGGGAAAAAAAAATGACTATCAGATGGAAAAGCAACATTAGAAATAGCTCATAAAACAAAGTGATATAAAAGTACACTTATCACTAGATGAGAGCTAAAATGTACCAACACATGTAATGGTAGGTTGGTATGTTAACCTTCTTCAGTGAGACTTTTTCAAAACTAAAACATACATCAACTTTGGAAATGTTAGAAATGAACTTTGATTTAGTTTAATGGTCAAATATTTATTTTGTTCAAAAACAACCCAAGAAATCGTAAAGGTGTTTAGTTTTTATCATGGTATCTGTTGTAAGTGTTACAGACTGGTTTACCCAAGCCATAAATGAGGTCACAAAAACATTGTTTTTATTAAGTTATTAGTAAGTTGTGTTAAAAAAAGTCTAACAATGGGATGTTTATAATAGTTAGAAAAATGCTTTTGAGATATTTAATCCTGTTGTATGATTATTTGATTTTTTTAATAAGTCATAAATTTAATTTTTAATTTTTTTCTTTAATCAAAGAATCATTAGTTTTGGTTAATTTAGAATTAAAGAATCAGATATTCATCCAATTATTTCAAAATCAATGAACCATAGGTTTTGGTTATTTTAAAACATCAAAGAATTGACAATTTTCATGGAAAAACCAATAATTATAGAAAATAAAATTTTAAAATTAGTTTGAATTAATTATTAAAAATAAAAGCTTTTTCTTGCTTTGGTTGATTTCATGTGTTTTGATATTCGCATTTTTGTGCAAAAGACCAAATTTTTACCTCACTAGGGGAGTTGCAAGGTTATGGTGGATTAGAACCAGAGATTTCGGTTTTGGTTAGTAAAAACTAAGAACTGAGTCTGATTTTTTTGGGAACCAGTTATAGAACCAAAATAAAAAATGAATTTCTTTGAAATACTGGATCCATAACCAGATTTTAGTTTTCATTTGTGTGAAACCCAAATTACAAGAATCAATCTGTTTCTAAAAACAGTTGAAAAAAGAGAAATAAATTGGGGTGCTAACTGGAGGTTAACTAGTAATTAATTGTCGTTTCCAGTTTGAGTTACCTGGGACCAGATAAATATTGGTACCAGAATTTTATGCTTTTGATGAGCTGGGCTCACTATTTTTTTTTTGAAAAGACTTGAAACTGTTCTAATTTATTGATTTTTTAGAACCCAAACTAAAGGTTCTTCACAAAAGTCAAGAACCATCTAATGGAAGGAAAGGTTCTTCGTAAAAGTCAAGAATCACCCATCGTTGGTTGTAACTTTCACTAGTGATTCATTTGTGGTTTGTTAGTTTGGTGGAAATAAATCTGCAATAGTTAGGACTAAAAAAGATAAGGACCCTTGCAATAAAGGTAAAAACCAATATTGGGCAATTCTCAAAACTTGACCAAGTTTTCACAATAAGAACCACTTGACATGGTTGATTGTGAGAACTAGAACCTTTGATTCTCATATGAACGAGAATCGATTGTGAGAATCAGTTCTTTTTATTTTTTATTTTTTATTTTGGAAAATCGAAGAGGTTTTCCAAGAAAACTTGCATCTTCTCAATAGTTTAAGGTTTAAGGTTCTTAAATAGTTGTCGTCACTTAAGGAGGTAGAGGCATTGTTTAGGGTTAAGAATAAAGAAGGTGTATAAAAAAGAAGGTTGTGCTTCATTTTTGTTCACAAAATTTTGTTTTATCTTCCAATGTTGTAGGTATGTTCATTTGTGTTTGTTTGCTTGTTACTCTTCCATTGTATGGCATCTTTCTAGAACCTAAGTTTTAGAATTTAATTTTTTTTCACACTCTTATTATGTGACTCTTCACAATGTTGATCCTTGTGTTGCTCCTTTTGCATTGCTCTTATGTGTTGCTTTTCACGCTGCTCCTTTTGCATTACTCTTCTAATGTTGTTCCTCTTGCGTCGTTCCTTACGTGTTGTCGTTTTTTTCACGTTACTATTCTTCATGCCGTTTTTTTTACGTTATTGCCCTTCATGTGTTGTTGCTCCTTGCATTGTTCCTCTTGCGCGGTTCCTCCCATGATGTAACTTGTGTGTTATTCCTTGCACGATGCAACTCCAACATTATTCCTCACGCATTACTCCTTGCATGTTGCAGATCCCACATTGTTTGTCATGTGTTGCCCCTCTCAAACTACAATTATAGTTGTTTTTCTTGCACTACAACACCTCTCCCATAGCTGCTCCTCGTGCGCTACTTTTCTTAGGTACCTAATAATCTAGCATGTGTTGTTCTTTTCATGTTGTTGTTGTTGTTTTTTTTACGTTACTATTCTATTTTGCTTAGTTAGTATGGTATTTCCCCCTTGCCTTGCCATGTGCAGGTTGGAGTTCATAGCTTCAACACCAATTCGAACACCAAAGGTAAATTAGATTGCATATTTTTATTTTTTTATTTTGTTTTCATAGTTGGAACTTTGTTTGTTGCGTTGTTTGTTTATTTTTGTTGTTGTTGCTATTTTTTTTTCATTTTGTGTTGTTTCCTTTCGTTATGTGATTATTTTCTAATTGACGTGCTTTGGTTTTTTTTTGTAGGATTTTTTTAACTTAAACATAAATTATAAATTTTTTTCAACCAAAAAACCTATACATTTTCCAACCTTATAATCGCGAATCCCTAAATTTTTCAAAAAAATATTCGTATCTTTATTTTTTTTAACCTTTAAAGATAGGTTGCATTTTATAATTGCTTGTCAATGTTCCTAATCTTTGATAGATAACATTTTGTAATTTTTTGTAACTATTAATTTCTAGTATTTAATTTTTTGTTTTTGATAAGATCATTTTCTTTTTCTTCTTTGCTAGTCATAAAGGTAGTAATTCTTAATCATAAAACAAATTAATTTTTAATCAAAAATTAAATAATAATGGAACATTCTTTTGAAAATGAAAATACATGTGACGTGTTTATGAATGAAGTAAAATAGAAGATGAAATGTTGGTAGAACTTGAAGAAATGGTCAATCTTCAAATAAAAGGAAGTAAAAATTTAAAAATAAATGAAAATAATTTAAGAAAATTATATGTTCAAAGAACATTTTGGAGAGGAGATAGTACAAATGCATTATGTTGGGCATTTTATTGTGTTAATGATAACAAATAAGTTAATGCAACATCTCCTTAAACTATGCGGTGTATTTTTTATCACAATAATCCAATATTCAATGTAAATCCAAAAACACAAGCTAGGAAAGGACTAATCATATATGATTCATCTAATGGCATACCTGCATGGAGGAAACATGTCAATTCAAATCATCATAATATTTTTTTTAAGTTTGAAGAAAAAATTAATTGTCCTTTGCAGGAAAATGAAACACAACCTTCCAAAAAGAAATCAAATGTTTCTTCTAATTCCATATTTAGTTTTTTTGCTACAAAAGAAACTTTTTAAACAGATCATGTCCAACAAAAACAATTTTTGGAAGATTTAACTATTTAATCTTCCTTTACAATTTGTTGAAAGTAGTTGGTTAAAAAGGTTATGTATGCATTTGTGTCCTAGAATTGTTTTTCCTTCCAAAAATCAATTTTCTACTGAATTACTACCCGGATTAGTGGAAAAAACTAAACAATTGTATGTTTTACTAGCTTTAATAAAATGTTATTCTACAAATGCAAGCTTTCATTTGTGGATGTCAAAAGCTACACATGATATTTTTGCATTGGAAATTATTTTTTAGGAGATGATTGGTAGCCAAAGAAAATTACCCTTGGTCTTTTTGAGCCAATAGACATTACTAGATTAATTTTGGCTAAAACTTTGATAAAATTGTTGGACAATTATGCATTTAAGGAAAAAAAATTGTTTATGTCAAGGATGAGGGATTTAATCTAAACATTATGATTACAACTCTAAAATCAATTGTAAAATGTGATATGTTGGGTTTAGAAGAAAGTTTCAAGGGTAATTGTTTTGGGCATGCATTTTCCAAGGCTTGTCAATATGCTACAATAGAGGAGAAAGTTTGCAAAAACTTACAATATGTGTTAATCAAATATGTTCAAACATATTTGCAGAAATGCATAACTTGGCCAAAAAAATCTGGGAGGGGTGGGCAAGAATGGGAAAAGGCATGTGCAAATTCAGGGCTTCCTCCTTGCAAATTAAATACTCTAGTGAAGACAAGGTGAATGTTTAATTTTCTAAATTTTTTATGTTAACATTTTTTGTCAATTTTTTCTTTGCATACCACCTTCTTCATTTTTTTTCAATTATTATTATGCATAATGTAACATTTCTTTTGTTGTTGCAAATTTATTAGCAAAGTTATCTTTTTCTAGGAAGCTTTGTAATTCAAAGAAACAATTATATTATGTTATAATAGGTAGAATTTTGTGAGAATGAATGCAAAAGTACCACCTTTGACATGACACATTTGTTGCATCATTATTAATTATTTTGGCCCTATTATGTCTATTTATATTTTGAACTAGTCTAAGGGTCATTGGTTGTTGAGTGATGCACTATTTACAACTTTTGATAACTTAATGGAAAAAGATGGAAATGTTGCTTATGAATTGTCATGTTTGGCCTCCAACATAAAGAAGGAAGTTATTCAAGTTTTGGATTCTTTTCTTTCCTTTTTTTTTTAAATGAAGAAAGGAAGGCCCATAATATGCCTTCTTTAATGTTGGACCCTATATTTTAAACTCTCCGTCTTGTGTCTTCATTTATTGGTCTTGAACAAGGTAAGGCAATTGTTGAAGAATATGACCAAAACATTTTATTTCCTATGCTTCTAAAAGGTTATTATCATTTGCATCCATTTGTTGACTTTGAAAGGGGTGTTGTTGATGAAACGATTGAAGAGGACATGAATTTGGATATATTTGAAATGACAACCAACACAAGTGAACCAACTACAAAATTGGTTAATAGAAAGCTTCTGATTTTTAGACATTATAAATTGAATGTTAAAGACATTAGATGTCCATTATAGTGGTGGGAAAAACATGGGAGCATGTTTCCTATAATTGGTTTTTGTGTTGGAATTTTTTTAGGAATGGTTGGATCTCAAATTGAAATAGAAATAATATTTTCATTACCTGGAATTCTAACTAGTCTTAGGAGATGTCATTTAGAATTATAAAATTTTGATAAATTGATTTTTGTAAGTAAAAATTGACCCACTGATCCTAGGATAGGTTGTAAATCCCCTTCTAGTTTAGTAAATTTTATTGAGAGTGATTTTAATTTAAGAAAAAAATTAAAGGAATTTGAAGGAGCTTTTGAAAGGGACAAGGTTGTGGAGTTGTGATTTTTGAATTTTTTCCCCCAAATTTCCAAGTTTTTTTGAAATAATTTTTTTAAGTTTAAAATTATTTCATTAATAAATTAACTAAATAATAACAAAAATAAATATTAATTTCCAAAAATAAAGAACCAGGTTGTGAGAACCAATCAAAAAAATCGATTATTATCATATATGCAAAATTGCCTTATTTTAGAATTGGGTGAATTTGGAAAAAATAAAAACCTTAAAAATATGATCGGTTATTTAATATTAAGTTTTCATAACATAATGTAAAAACCAAAGTCAACTAGTTTGCACATAAATGTGAAAACCACCCAACACTGGTAAAAACTTTGTCACATTCTCTTAGTGTATTAGGAATGCATGTTACCATGCATAATTTTGCTTATGCAAAGGCTGGGCAAACATTACATTTATATGATACCCATTGAATACCTATCACAAGGAAAAATAAAATAAAATTTACAAGTCTTTACACATGGTAAAGTCCATAGTCTCAACCTTACTTACCACATATTGATAAAGAATTTTTAGTTGGTTTTGGGAAGGGGTGCTTATTTCAAGAACAATATGTTTCAAGGGTGCTACCTCGTGTAAACTAATATATTCTCCCCATGATACCTACCAATATCACAAGAAAAAAATGAAAAAAAAGGCAAGGTATTTGGAAAAAAAGAATGCTTGCTAAAGCTAGCATTTCAGTTTTTTACAACAACTTCTGCATAATAATGTGTCCTCCAAATACATTGAATCTTTTTTGCAAATGTTTCATTGTAATGTTAGTTACTTGTCATTATCACTATCACCTTTTGAAAGGCATTATAGTATATATATAACCCAATTGATAGGCCATTTAAAATCAACTTCCTTTCGAATTCATTTATTCTTAACACTTGGACCAAATGTTGACATGTTTTTTTATTGTACAAAAAAAGAAATGGAAAATTCAACTTATTGAGATCCAACTTGAGCTTCACATATTACTAACAATTAGTTGATGAAAACAATCAATTGATTTTGTGAAAAATAAGTTTCATTTGGATGAAATTATTGAATGGCATTACATGCAACTACATTGAATTGAATTTCAAATTAAATTTCAATTCAATTCAAACTGAATTAAAAATAAATCATTACAAAAAATCAAGAGTTTTTTTATCGAGAAATTCGGTCAAAAGATCCTCCATATGGTATTTTTTTTCCTTGTTCAATTTGACTAAATTGTCATTATGAACAAGTGGTTTTGATCTTGATTATTTTGACTAGGTTTTTTTGGTTGGTTTTTTTATTGGGTTTTCTTACAAGTTCTTTTTTATTGAACCATCGTGATGATAATATAATTTGGGTAGCGACCAAAAATATATATAATTTTTAAATGTATTTATGTTTTATATAAAAATATTAATTAATTAATTACCTACCCTACTTACCTACTACCTAATTAATAATCCTAGTAATTAATACCAAAAATAATTTATTTATTTACCTACCAACCTTATGTGACCTAGTTTAGCCACCAAGGCTAAACCAAACCGTTTAAATTTAGCCAACCCCTTAAACTGAACCAAACCCCTAGGTTGGCAAAGCCCTTTAAATTAGGCCAAATAACTTAAGCTAAGTAATTTAGGCTAGATAATTTAATAGGTTTTGTAACCTAGGTTATTTAATTACGTCACTTAAATAGCCAAGGTAACTTCGGTTGCAAGTGTGGGGACTTGAACTCCTCACCTTCACATTGAGAAATCAAGTCCTTAATTGTCGCAACCCTAGCTTTGGGCTCGCGACCAAGGTAAAGGGCTTGCAAGGTTGCGGGCCAAGAAGGAAGCCCGGGAATCACACCGCATGCTCTCGAGAATGTAGGAAAGTGTGAAGGAATGAACCCTCACACTCCCAAGGCAACTCCCACTTTGGGAGATGGAGTCTCAATGAACTCCCAAATTTTTAAAGGGCAATTGCAAGGGCCAAAACTCAATGGCTTGAGGAGTTTTTTGTATCATTGAAAAGTTCTTGGAACGTAAATGTCTAGAATGGGCTTGCATGACCCATTTGGACATCTGAAACACAAGTTATGGCCAAAAGAAGGGCCGAAAGTCAAATTGGCAATTTGACTCTCGATCACTAAAAGTATGGAATCGACCCGATTTTGTTGCATGCAGGTGGTGTGCAACATACGATTGGAAAGATCTCAATAAGGGCTACAACTTTGTTGGAGACCTTATCTCAATTGGAGGTCTACACACGAAGTTATGGGGCCCCAAAGTTGTGGGAGACCTAACTTTGGCAATTTTGGGACTCCTAGTTGGGAGTCCTGGGACAAAATGCCATTTGGATGTGGGCCTTGTGGACAGGCACATAGGGAGGGAAGATGTTGACTTCCCCCAAGTCCAGGGCCATGGTGAATCTTTTGAGTCCAAGTTGCCCGTGGCTTGTCTTAACACCAAAAGTGTTCCAACTATGCACTAACCACCTTGTGTTTGGTTTTGTGCAAACCCGTGTGAATAGTTGGTGCTTGTCACTCTTCTTAGTCCCATTCCAGAGCTCCAGCACGCCCTTCTCCCCCCCAAAGTGCTGCGAGCCAGGGAACGTGCCTCAACTCCTTGCTCTTCCGCTATTTTCAATTTAAACTCACACTTGAGTCCATTAAGGAGCTTGGGAGCGCATCATTAACGATTGCACCACCACCCCATAAAAATGATTTTTTTTGACAACATATTGTAATTAACATGATTTTGGACCAACGTATTGTAATTGATTTCCATGAAAAAAATTTCAACATATTATACTCAATGAATTTGAATTAGTTCACATTATTTACATAAATAGGTAGGAGGTACCTATTAATAAATACATGCACCTAGGTAACATGTAGGTTATAATTTATTAAGCTTTATAGCTATCCACTAAGTTTATATGTTTATATCTACTTAATAAACTACTTATGCTTATATGTTTTTTAATGGGCTACATAGGTTATACTTACAAGCATGTTAGGTAAGTAGCCTAACCTATTAAATTGGTCTAAGCCTATACTACCTACTTGATAGGCTATTAAAGTACCTACCTATTAATTAAAATATCAATAAATAATAAACTATTAGGCTACCTACCTAATAGGCCTAAGTAATCTAGCTTAAATTAACTACATACTTAATGCAAGTGTAGGGTAACCTAAATTAAGTTATGTATTTACTTAGTAGGCATGGGTGGCCTAGGTTACGCTACCTACCTTGTAAGTTTAAGTGGCTTAAACTAGGCTACATACCTAGTAGGCTTAGGTGGCCCAAGTGGTTTAATTATGTTATGTAGCTATTGAATAAATTTCGATAACTTAGGTTAGACTACCTACTTAGTAGGCCTATATGGCCTAATCTACTTACTTAGTTAGTAGGATAGGCCACTTATGTATTAAGCTTAAGTTGACATGCCCCTAAATTCCTTAAGAAACCCAAAGGTGGGTCCCAAAGTAAAACAATGGAAGAAGAAAAGAGTTGGGGAACATTTTCTAATTGGTAGCATTTCGAGGGTAAGGGGGGCGTGCTAAAGCTCCGGGATGGGATTAGGATGAATTCACAAGTAAAAGGTCAAAATCATATCAACTTGCACAACCAATAAAAGAAAGAAATTAATGCAAATTGAATGGAAATGCTGTAGCATATTTAGTAGGGATAACTTTAAGCACAAGCTTTATACGGCCCGCAACCTTTGGGAGGAGGCATCACTCCCTTCCTTATAGTATATTTTGTGCCTTTCCACAAGGACTACATCCAAATGTCACTTTTCCTCGAAACTCCCAAGTAAAAGTCGCAAAATTGGGACTCTTGTTGTCTTTAGATGTTCATATCTTTTTCAAATCAATTTTTTAAATAAAGTGCAAGCATAATATTTGATAGCCTTTGAAAATATCTTTCCAACAATGTATAACATGCTCCAATAAGACTTCATTTGACATGTTTTAAATGGATTTATGGTCGGAAGTTAAATTCCCAATTTGATAAGGCACCCTTCAATACACTTTTGGGTATTGTTGGAAGCCTTTGATAAGTAGAAGTGCATCAAGGTGGTTTTGTAATGTTTCAATTGATAATGAAATAATTATTGAATATTGAATAATTTTCTCAAACATAATTTAATAAAATAAAAAATAATTTCTTTAAGGACATGTTCTTTGTACTATTGGAAATCACTTGATGAATGGATTTCTTAGAGGTAATTTTTTAATTTTGAAAGCTTTAATCTAAGGGAAATATTGAATTTTGAGTAATTTTTTTGTCTTTGTAAGTTAATTTTAAAATTAAAATATTTTTTCACAATTGGTTTTATGATTTTAAGGTCTTGTTCACACTTGGAATAGTCACACAATCATGCTCACACTTTGTCCAATGCACAAACCACTATTTTATCTATTAAGGAAGGTTGTATGTTTGTTTATCATGTTGAAATCTCCCAAACTATAATGCTTTCAACCACATTTGGATGCCATTGGAAAACCCTTAATGAGTGGGGAAAGTCATAATTCCCATGCTACAAATGTGTTTTTTTGGCATAAAATTAATGTTGGACTATATACCCAATAAATAGCAACCACTTCTTCGTCCAAGTCCCATACCATAGGGTTGACAACAAACAAATAAAATAAAGGAAAAAAAAAAATTGCAAATGAAGAAAGGTAGTTCATTTCTTCACATTTCATAAGATATTCATATATGTAATGTCCAACTATCTAATCCAAATCATGGACAAGAATGAGTTTAAGGTTTTATAAACATAAAAAACAATACAAATCAATCCAATTTTTTTGCCAATAAGATTTGAAAATTTTAATTTGCAAGCCATTTGAAAAAATAACTCCTTGCACACAATATATAAGATGTGAGCGAACTTTGATATCTCAAAAGAGTGAGTTTTTGACAGGCGCCCAAGTTCCTTGTAGACCCACTTGAGGGTCCAAGTATGCGGCAATGCGGAAGCGATTGGAACTTGGAGCCGCTCCCTAGCTCACAACACTCGGAGGGGTAGAGGGGCGTGTTGGAGCTCCGGGATGGGACTAGGAAGAATTGACAAGCTTATTCACTCACACGGGCTTGCACACAACCCACACGAAGTGGTTAGTGCATAGTTGGAGCACCTTTGGTGCTAGGAAGAGCCATGGCCCGGACCTTGGGAGTGAGCCACCATCTTATTCCCTTTTTGGAACTCATTCGGGACCCTCTTTAGTGTTGGGACAGCCACGGGTGAACTCGGACTCACTTTGACACACTACACTTCGGGCTCGGGAGTAAGCCACCCCTTACTCCCTTGGGGGAGGAAGCCAGCACCTTCCCCCTTGGGGAAGCCATCACCTTCCCCCTTATAGTATACTCTGCAGCTCGCCGCGGGGACGACATCCAAGTGGCTATTTTTCCCGGGACTCCCGTGCGGGAGTCCCAAAATCCCGCCCAACGGGACTCCTGGGACTTTGAAGCCCCATAACTTTCGGAGCAGACCTCCGATCGAGTTGCCGTCTGAAGCAAAGTTGTACGTCTCGTCGAGACCTTTCCAACGGTATGTCGCACGTTTTTTGCACCCAAGTATTTCGGGTCGATTCCCGACTTTTAGTGGTCGGGAGTCAAAATCAGCGGACTCCCGGGAGTTCGACTCCCGTGCCTTCTTTTGGCCGTAACTTGTGTTTCAGATGTCCAAATGAACAATGCGAGCCCATTTTAGACATTTACACTTCAACACTTCAAGAGCTTTCCCTTGATATAAAGAGCGCAACAAGCCATGGAGTTTTGACCCCTCAAAATGCTCTTTGAAGTTTCGGGAGTCCTTTTGGGACTCCAACTCTCACTAACTCCCAGCATGGGAGTTCACTTGGGACTGTGAGGGTTCACTCCCTCACACTCTTTGCACTCCCGGGAGCATGTGATATGACTCCCGGGTCTACTTATAGGCCCGCAACCTTGCAACCCCCTTGCCTTGGTCGTAAGCCAAAGGCTAGGGTTGCGACAGTTTTTCATGTTATGATGCATATAACAAACTATTGTTAATTGAATCAAAAGGGTTTAAAAGACAAGGTAGGTGTTAGACAAAAACAATTCTTCTAATATTAGATTGGTTACTCACCAAGATGCTTCTTACAACAAACCTAAAACAATAGTACAAGGTTTTGGAACCAAATAATTTTAAATGGATTGTGATCACAAGTGCACATTAGAACTCCTTAAAGGGTACCCCTTCACGATCTAGTTGCCCTACATCCCAACTATGGCAAAACCAAAATATATTGAACTTTGAATTGCATGCCCTTTTGTACCAGGTGCTAAAAAAAACAAGAAGAAAATTCTCCTAAAAACATAAATATGAACAATTGAAAATATTAAAAAAATAAATGACATGTTACAAAAAACATCGTGCCTTATAGTGTGAGAAAAAATTGCAAATCACAAGTGCAAGAGAATTGTGTTTTGAAAAAATGTAACAAAAACCAAAAAAAAAAGAAAATGCATCCTCACAACACCACAACAAACATGCATTTCGATGACATGTAGTTAAAAAAAAAAAAGTGACATTAACACATCTGTTGAAGAAAAAAAATTGAGTTAAAAAGACAATGAAAAAGCCAAACAAAAGACAACAAAAATAAGGAAATAGGAAGGTGCAAAAAAATTTGGAAAACAAAAATGTCTCATTTAATAATTCTTGTAAGACCAGAAAAAAAAAAAAAAAAAAAAAAACATGCAAATAATATCACCAAAAGAAAAAAAGTGATGTCGAACATGAAGAACATTTTGGTAGCGTGTTGAGAAAAGCATGTTGATGAAATGTATTATGAAGGATGAAAACAAATCATCACAACACAAGAAAAGCAAGAATTAGCTTGATGTTAAAATAGGTGTAGATGAAAATACAATTGTGAGCTTGTGATGGCAAAAAAATGAAAGGAAGACCATAGAAGACAATGATAAGCAACTTCAATTGTTAAAAGACTTGCACAAGAAACATGCAACCAAAAAAATAAAAATAAAATAAAATTAGAAGCAGAGAAAAAGAGAAGAGAAGTAAAGACAAGTGGAAGAGAGGAAAAAGACAAAAGGAAGAAAAGGGAGAAAAAGAAAGAGAACAGAGAGAAGGATCACAAGATAATAAATAAAGAAAAGAAAAAAAATGGAGAAGAAGGTGTGAGAAGTTGTGCAAATTAGAGTAAAAGGCTAAATTGTCTCATAAATTTGCTTTTAAGGCAAATGCTATGGCAAAAGATGCTGGAATGGAAAAAAAAAAGTCTAAGTATAGACACTTCCAAACATTCGGATGAATGGTAAGTGATCAGGAAACAGTTTTCTGTTGGGTTCCAGTTCCCTAGCTGACCAAGGTGGTTTAGCTCAGTTGCTTTCTTTTTCTACCCACCTACTAGACCACCCACAAGCAGGTTGTTAGTAGGTAGGAAGTAAAAACAGCCTTTACCTATGTATAAACCATCTACTTACCAAGTAATTACCTATTTCTCTACATATCTACCCTATATATAAGACCTATTTCCTACAGAAATTGGTTACCAAGGTGAACCAAATATTAACTCTGTTGAGAGTTTCATCCACAACGGAGGAAGAACAGGCATCCAGTGGATGGTGTACTGGTGGGTGCTGGTTCACACTGTGGCCCTTTATTCATACCCTCCTCCTATACTAAGGCCCACTTCACACTAGGAGTCAGGGCCGATGTTCAACCCAAATCAAGCATTCCTATTGGTGGAAAAGTGGAAATCAGCCCCAAAGGGCCTGTACACTAGGAGTCAAGGCTAAACTAGAAAAAATCTTTTCAATCTGCCCCAAGTTACTAATAAATGCTGAACTTTATGGGCTTTGTATTGGCCCCAAGTTTGGGAAAAGGATATCATCAAATTTGGGAGGCCAATTTGCAACCCTTGGAGCCATTGTTCCAGGATCCGGACATCAATGTTCTAGCAATTATTAGTAACTTGAGGCCAAACAAGAAGCCCCAAAAATGCTCAAAGTTGGCCCCAAGTTTTTTTGGCCCTAAGTACCTCACAAAATTCACCGCAAATGTCCTTTTGGTTGGTTATGGGCTGAAATGTTGTTGACGGCTATGACATAAGTGTAAATGGTTGCTACATGTTACATGAAAAAATAATAACATGTTGAATTTTTTTATTGTATTAATTCTTGGTTGGTGATGACATCAAGCAATTAATACCATATCTCTCCATGATCCCCATAATCAAATAAGGAGGGTTTTGGAAACAAGGTTGAGAGAGAGGTGGCCTCAACTCTACCAACCCCGCAGTTATACTCATTCCATTTGTGTATGTTTCAGGCCTTAGGGTTTAGGGTTTTTGGGGTTTCATAATTTAGGGTTTAAGGCTAAGTTTCATAATGTTTCAAATGAAGGGCTTGGCATGACAAAGTAGCCCAAGTATCAATGGCTCTCTCACACCAAAACCCATCCATCTGAGGTCTTTACCTACATGCATCTACCTACCTAGTATCCATCAAGTGCCTACTCACCTAACTAGATAGGTAGTAAGCACTTATCTTAAAAGTAAGCACTACCTACCTACCTACCTACCTATAATACTCACTGACATAGGATCACCTAGGCAATTTGAGGAGGAGGTAAGAGGATTTACAAGATAGGAAAGGCCAAGGTTTCATCCACAACCACATCCCTAACAAGGTAAAAGTATTGTTAGGCTGGGTACCCTAATGTTGGTGTTCTTCATCCATTTCACTTGGATGATAGTTGATGACAGTTGATAATCTTCAATACAAGAAGATTATTCAGGATAGGAGATTATATTATATAATCTTCCAAGATTGAAGATTACATATTATAGAAAACGTTCTCATTTTTTTACTTCACATTCTCATGTTCCAACTTATGACATTCCCGTGAATGTATGTCCCCACGATGTTCCCATAATGTTCTCATGCTCTTCTCACAATGTTCACATGTTGTTCGCTTGTCGTTCCCATTTTCACCATATAATTCCTATAGCCATTTCATGGAGTGTCATAATCATTCACCAAAAGATGTAGAAAAAGTGATGAGCATCTCTTGGAAGATTTAGCCAAATATGGCTACAAACCACATAATGAAGTACAAATCTTTAACCATTCTATATTTTTGGCTACTCACTGAAAACCAAATACAAAACTCTGCTGATTAAATTTATTTTTTTTCAGTCACACTTCTGGGAATTGAAAACCTCCAAAATAAATTCATTTTCAAATTTTCAAATTTTAATTTCATTCTTAGAGGAACAACCATAGAAGAAACCCCAGGAAAATAAATAGATAAATAAACAAATAAATAAATAAATGTGGGCGTCTAGAGTAAATGATACGTACCTACCAACTTCCAAGCTGGCAGAAGTGAATAAATAAAAATGTCGGCTAACCTGTCGACACCTGAGATGGCATCTGGATTGGGACCTGGATTGGGACCTGAGAGCTTTGCTCTCTCTCTTTTAGGGTTGTGTTGGAGAAGGAGAGAGAATGAAAACGACGAATAAAGCCTCGCAAAGAAGAAGAAAACGAAGAAGAAGCTTGCTTGGGTGCTCGTTGCTGCTGGGAAGTCGACGAGCTATCTATCGTGTGCACATTCACATGCGCCTTGTCCTTCGTTTCTTACGCTTATTGCTCGTAGTCAGAGGCCGTTCTACAGCCGGAGTTTGGGTTACAAGGGATTTTGTCGGTTTCGTCTTGCGAATCAATTCTGTATGAGGCGTTTGTAGTAGAGACATGGCCCATCTAGTTGCAAGACAAGGCCGGTTGCAAATAGAACACCTTGCTTATTATCATTTCCTTGAATTTCTCCTCGGCGGTTACAGCCTTCGACATCCTTTTCTTTCTTGCCTCCGTTGTTCGCAAGCCCTAGAGACGAAGATTCTATTGACGATGCTGTGAACCTAGTGGCGGCCTTTACCCCCCCGCTCCCCCCCCCAAACCTTCTCTTCAACTCCCCTCTCTTGTTCACATCGTATGAGACGAAGATGTGGACCACCTTGAAGGAAAGGAACTAAGGAATTATTTGTTGCAGCCCCAAATCTCTTACCTTTTGTTGTGTTGTCTCTCCTTGAACCATGGGTGGAAATCGAGTTTGACTGAAATTTTATCCGGGAATTTCTGTAGACATTTTGCTTCATCTTCCTTGGTTGAGCAACTGCTGGCTGAATCAATGTGCCCTTTTGAAATGATCGGTCTTTAAGCGACTTGGCCGTTTCTGTTAAGGTTTCTCTCTTCTTCGAGGAACCCCTCTCTGCTGCCTGAGAACCCTAAAGGAAGAAGGGGAGCTTGGTTGACAGGCACCATGGCGGACAATGAGGATTCATCGCTTGTTCCAAACGAAGATCAGGAGGAAGGAGAAATATCAGAGGAAGAAGACCACATAGAGGAGGACGACTCAGCCGAAACTAAAGAGGTCACAGATCTAGCTGTGAGGGACGACTTCATTCCTAGGGGACGCAGAACTGAAGCTAACTACCCTAGCAGCCATTTTAGAAACGGGTTGGGAATAGAAGATGACGAGCTTGAAGGTGGAACTACAAATTTATGGGGTGGTGGCGATGGGAATCCTTGGGGGAGGGATCCGATTGCTGCTTTTCGGCCTCCCGGGAACATTTATGCTCCCAACATGTACAACTTTGCTTGGGCGCAAGCGGTACAAGGTGGTCGCTCCCTTGAGGACGACGACGAGGACGACGTGGGTGATGCTGCCGCAGCTGCTGGCTCACAAGCCCTGCTGCACGAACGGCACTCTGATGATCCTGATAGTGGTGATGAAGGGGGCCGATCTCTTACTGAAGCTGTAGGTGACATGACATTAGGGTTTGCAGAAAGTCAAAGGTTGTATTATAAACCAGCATTTGCAAGAATTGCTTCCTGGAATGCTTCTCCTCTTGATGTAGAGAGCAAGAGCGCTCAAATTGAGAGGGAATGGATGGCCGTCAAAGAAGGTCTGGAAGAAAGATATCCGTCATTTAACTCGCGGCGAGGAAGCTCCGATAGAGACTCCGAGCGAGATATAATGAAGACACCCCGTGGCTTAAGAGGGAGATTGGGCCCAAGGAGAAAAGAGAGAAAATATTCAGCGAGAAGGGAAGTTATTTCAGAGGAGGCAGGCGACTGGAAGAAGAGAACCACATTGCACAGCGAAGTTTCAATTGATGATTCTCTAGCAAGAGGAGGAGCTCCTCCTTCAGCAGATTCCAAATCTGCTATGCAATCATCAACTGACGAAATTCCAGCTGCTGATGATCGAGAAGAGGGAGAACTGGAGGAAGGTGAAATTGAGCTTCCTTCTCAAGTTCTTCCAAAGTCCAGTACATCATCCAAAGAACTGTCTGAGGACCACCGTGGAGATGAAACTGAAGAGGACAAGTCATCAGAAGGATTTGCTCAAGGTGGTCAACTAAATGACTTAGGAGGTAGAGCTCCTTCAAGATCCAAAAGACAGGCTTATAGTGGTCATTCAAGGAATGCTGCACGAGAGACAAGCACAAGGCACAATCCAGAGCATAACAACAACATGCCCAGTAGGGATAGGGATACTGAACGAGAAAGGCAAGAGCAGTTGTCCCAAGTTGGCATGTTGGTGAAGAATGTGACTGTAAAGGATGCACAAAAGTAAGGGCTTCAGTGACTTCATTCTCATTTCAGTTCATGAAAATATTCTGCCTTCAAAGTTTTGCAGGCAATCCTATGACTTTCTGGTTTGTTCTGGTTACAAGAAAGCTGTTTGGAATTCAGAAATCATTTGCTTACAAGTCCATAAGCATAAAATCAGTGCTGCCCACCTATCTGCGTCTGAGAGTAACATTGCAATTAGTAATCCTAAACCGTCTGTTTTCACAGGTCTTTCATCAGCATTTGTCACCGACTTAACAAAGCTGTCATGTCGATGAACAATCTTGTGGAGGAGAGAAAGCCTGCAGTGAAAGGAAGAACCCAGGGAGAGCTGCCTCGCGATGTGTCCAACCTTGTGAACAAAACATTTCAAGGAATCCGTGCAGTCTATGCTGTAGGTCATCAGTGTGTTGTGCTTCATGTCATAGGCTTGAATTATGTCTTTGAACTTTTCCTTGAGGGAATGGATGCTGCTCAGGTGGTGTTTGGTAGCTGTTCCCTGTCTATCTCTTGCACTCTCAACAATGTTTTTTCTCCTGGCCTGCAGGTCTGGAGTACAGCCAGTGGAAAAGAGCAGGATCAAGATAAAGACACTTTTCCAAGGTCTGACCCTTTCAATTTTGTTTCCATGCTCTTTTTAGGACTTGTGAATTGGTATTTTGTGTTGACATTCTATTCGTGTTGTGAAATTGGTCTGATTCCACCCTCCTTCCCTGCACTGCAGATTGCTGGACCTTGTTAATAGTTCTGGATCAAAACTTTTCACACCAAAACAAGTACGTGAGGTGAGAATTGTGATGGAAATGAAAACATCTCCCCTCTTCAATGGTGGATGAAAACAATTTTTTTGATGTGCAGCACTTGATACCCACTGAGTGTTAGCTGGTTGGAAATATCTCTATTGCTAATTTGTGGCAATTGGTGTCATTGTAGCTGCGAGAGTTCATGGACCAGGTCTCAAAGGTTGCTCGGAAGGCAAGGTTTGAAGGAGTTGACCAGCACTTACAGCAAGTGCCAAAATCCTCGTCTGAGAGTTTGCAGGAGAGTGAGCTGAGGCACAGAGAAGCATCACCCCCTCCCAAGTCAGCAATATCTCATACTTGTCCTCCAATTGAGACACCCAGCACTGAGATGTTGGGCCCAAGTTTTGCAGATACAAAGCAGGCAGCTGATGCTGCAGCTATTGCTGCAGCAGCAATAGCCTATGCACAGAGCTCTGCAGCTGCCTTTGCAAATTTATCACATGGGAGCATGAGCAGCAAGCCTTCCAATGGTTATGCTGATAATGAGCAGGGATCTTGGGGTTGGAATGGAAGAACTTCTCCTTATGAGGAATCTTCAATGCCTGGGATGGCTTCTAGTTATCCAGGTGTGCGGCATGGAGATACATCTATGTTTGGGGCAGGTGTTTATCCTCAAGCTTCTGACATCCCTCCTCAGAAGGCAACTTTGCATCCATTTGAGGACTCCAAGGGTTCATATGCTAAAAGTTCTGCAGAAGAAGAATGGGAGGAGATGAGTGCTCCAAATGCTGGGGCCACAGGATTTGGTTTAACATCTGCACAACATCTATTGAATGCCAGAGCAAGAGGAGATTCAACTGAAAGCATGGCCCTTCTCTCTAGAACTAATAGCTCAACACTTCCACCTTATCCAAAAGTGACAAGTAGACCTATGCCAGACAAGTTTCGTTTGCCAAGTCCAACTCCTTCTGAAGATGATGAAGAGAACAATGGAACAGAGCCTTCACCAATCATTCCTACTGAGGAGCAGCAGAAGGCCCTCCGCAAACTTCCAAGCACCTTAGAGAATGTTCCATCACAATATTCAAATTCTGTTCATACAACTCTTAAGATGCCACCAGATCAAATGAAGACTATTTCAATGGCAAGCTTGAAGAGCAGAGACCCAAGAAGGCAATTCTGCAAGCCTCACATTGATCTTGAATCTTACAATGTGCAATTTCCCAACCAATCTGCACATCTGTTGCCAGAGATTGCACACCAATTACAGCCTGGGCAATTTCCAACAAGCAGAAACAGAGAAGTTTTTGAGGAGGAAAGCAGTCATCTTGAACCTGCAACAAAGCGGTTGAAAACTACTGTGGCGGAAACAAGGCAACCTGCTCCTGACCACTTTCTTGTAGCACCAGCAAGTGGGGGTTGGATTGAGGACACTGTGGCAGCCTATTGTCCCAATGTAGATGATGATGGAGTAACAGCAATGGAGATTGCAGTTCAATCTCCATCCACTGTAATTGAAGGGCTACCTTATGCAGGTCTGTCTGGAGCTGGTCTTGGAATTCCTGAGAAAGCAAGGGTTGATTTCACCAATCTGACCACAATATCTCAGCTGGGAGCAAGTAAGAAACAGGAGAAGGAAGGAGTAGATGGAGATTTGGGAGAAGCTCTTACTAACAGCAATTTGACTTCTGATAACTTGGTTGCAGAAGGAAAAGGAGCAACATCAAGCTTTCTGTCTAATGCTCCTGATTGGGTAGAAAAATTTCCGTCCCATGACATGGGAAGCAGTGCAAGAATGCAGAGTGAGGTGGGCTTATTTTCATTCAGTAATAGCTAGATCAAGCTCATAAAACTCTCAAAATGTGTGAAAGGAAACAACCCATCTCATACACCCTAGTTCAATGCAGCAACAGGGAGTAAAGGAACTCTGTCCTCCAGCATTTGGGATTTGTCTTTGCATGTCTTTCCAAGCCATTGTGACTGACAGAAAGGAGTGGTTTGTGTCAGGTTGGAGATGGTTCAAAACATCGCATGAGGCCTCGTGATCCTCGTCGATTTCTTATAGGTGCTCTTGTTGAAAAGCCAGAGGGCTCCTCTGGCATTTCTCTGACTCAAGAGTCTGCTGGTCTGGGAGCTTCTTCTCACCAGACAAAAGATAGCCCACCACTTGCAGTTAAAATTGCATCTCCATCTGTGGCACTAAGTGCTGGATATGCACAGCCCCCTAGCATTCTATCTAAGGATGAGGGAGTCCGTGCAGGTCTTGCTGATGGTCAGTCCCAGCTGGATGACAGGCTTACAGGCTCAGCAGTAGTGGAGATGAGCTCTGAAGCTCAGTCTCTTTCTCAGAATAGAAGTATGTTTTCCCCTAATGGGGCAAAGCCCCCCGTGGATGATTCAGACTCTATTGAGATTAGAAAAGGACCAGTGGACCCAGATTTTTCCTCTGTGAATCCTGTTGTTGAAAATGCATTCTCTGAGGAGCCAGCCAGGACAGGAGATGAGAAAGCACGAGGTGGAATGCCAAGGCCAGGAACTGTGGATTCCCTGCTACCTCGGAAGCCCCGTGTGGGACCAAGTCAATGGGGAGGTGGTCAAGTGCACCCAGATATGGAGCAGCTCTTAGGCACACTGGATGAAGCAGAACGTTTTGCAGTCAAGCAGGAACGAGAGCGACGAATGGAAGAACAAGATCGTATGTTTAGTGCTGGAAAGCTATGTCTGGTTCTGGATCTTGATCACACTTTACTCAACTCAGCAAAGGTAATAGACTTGAGGATGGGCTCATTGTTTTCTATTGAGCAATAGCAGCCCAGAGAAGGTTGAAGCTCCATGCAATTTTGTGACAATCCCTAAAGTGACAAGCTGCTGATTGTTTTGATGTCTTTGTCCTGGAATTATAAATGTATATTGGTTGTGTGAAGTCATGGATTTCCTTCTCTATAGTCTGAACCATGCAAGTGCCTTTGTTGTCAGTTTGCAGAAGTTGAGCCAGAGTGGGAGCCTCGCCTGCGAGCAGCAGAATTTGCTGAGAGAACCAGGGCTAGCAGAGAAGGACATGCTCAACGGGAGCTGTACCGCTTTCCTCACATGGGCATGTGGACCAAGTTGCGGCCTGGCATTTGGAGGTTTCTTGCAAGGGTCTGTACCAACAAGTCCACTACACCTACTATTTCTGAAGAATCATATCCCTCTTCACAACCCAAATTGTGGACCCCAAACATCCCCACTTATGCCACTTTTTTGTCAGTAGATAGTACAGCAAGTATCTCAGCACTATATGGAACTCATGCTTCTCTGGCAAGTGTCTAAGATCCTTCCAGGTTTAGTGATGGGAAGCTAGTGAGTTACAGAGTTGAGGTGAAGGCCTTTCCTTGAGATATGAGAAGGTATTACTCTTAACATGATTTCTTGACCCTCCTTGCAGGCAAGCCAGCTATATGAGCTGCATGTTTACACAATGGGCAACAAAGCCTATGCCACAGAAATGGCTAAGGTGCTGGATCCCACAGGAACCTTGTTTGCAGGACGTGTGATTTCAAAGGGAGATGAGAATGATGCACTTGACAGTGATGATAGGCCTCCAAAAAGCAAGGATCTTGATGGAGTTCTTGGGATGGAATCTGCGGTGGTTATCATTGATGATTCTTTGCGAGTCTGGCCACATCATAGAGAGAATCTTATTGTTGTGGAGCGGTAAGAGCTATTGGGAGGTTTTTCTTGTGTTTGATTATGAGCTATTAGGGGATTGCATTCAATTTGTGTTATAGAAGCTCCTGCCTAGAATTGCTTTTGCATCATGGTCACCTCTTTTATTTGTCTCTCTCCAGGTATATGTATTTTCCATGCAGCAGGCGGCAATTTGGGCTGCTAGGCCCATCACTTCTAGAAGTGGGCCATGATGAGAGGGCTGCAGATGGCATGCTTTCTTCAGCTTTAGTGGTTTATTTCTGAAACCTTTCCTACTGTCTTTCAGTATCTCTCTCTCTGAGACTTGGAAGCTCTACAAGCTGTCAAAAAGATGTTATCTGTATTCACTTCTGTTCCTGTCACTGTATTAGGTTTCATATCTATTTCTTCCAGCTGTTACAGATCTAGTATTGTGTTCAATGTTACAGGTGATAGATAGGATTCATGAGCAGTTTTTCGCGAATCAGAGATTGCGAGAAGTGGATGTCCGGGAAATCCTTGCAGCAGAGCAACGCCGTGTGTTAACTGGCTGTTGCATTTTGTTCAGCCGTATTTTCCCTGTGGGAGAAATGCAGCCACATATGCACCCATTGTGGCGCATGGCTGAACAGTTTGGAGCAAATTGCTGCCTTACCATTAATGACAAGGTCACTCATGTTGTTGCTATTTCCCTTGGCACAGATAAGGTATGCCTCAAAAGTGCTTCTGTGATGATGTTTCTCACATGCAGCTTTCAGGCTCTTCAAAAGGTTGGGAATGATAGAGGACCTGCAAACTTCAGGCTTGACTGTCTACTTAGACAACAGCATGGTTGAAGTGTTATCTTGTTATGATCTTTGTCCATGTCCCTAATTCAATTGGTGTTGACTTGGCAGGTGAACTGGGCAACAGCAACTGGGAGACCTGTTGTTCGACCTGGCTGGTAAGATAATCTTCAGCCATGGCTTCTCAGCACAGTGCACACAATTTCCTGCTTTGGAGACATACACCTGGCAGCAGTTCCCTTATCCTGAATGAGCCCTACAAGGAGTTTGCAATGTTTTGGGATCCCTGATTTGTGTTAATGAGGATTATCTTCACTGGCAGCGGAGGTATGTACAGGCACATAAATAGTCAGCTGACTGGTGGTGGTCATATAATGTGTGCAGGGTGGAAGCATCTGCAATACTGTATCGTCGTGCAAATGAACAAGATTTTCCTGTACCTCCTTAGGGGAATGGGTCTTCCCCCTTATTTTTTGTGACTCACCCCCCATGCATTTGCAAACCAAGCTCTCATGCCTTTCCCCTAATCAAATCAGCTTCCCAAGACATTCTGGAAGACTAACTTTTTTGGGGCTACCTGTATCCACACCATCCCTGAGCAAAACCATTACAGATCCTGCAAAGGTAAAAAAGAATTTTGGATCTTTCCCCTGTAGCACTTGGCACAGTCTTGTGGCCGGCTGCTGAGTAGAAAGGATTGTCATAATACAGTACTGTGATCTAAAAGTTCCATCACACTGAACAGGTAGAATTCTCCCTGAAGCAGAGTTTGGCAGATAAACTTTGACATGCAAACACAAGCAAAAAAGGGATGCATGCCAAGGTTTCCAGTCGGTTTTCTTTCACTACCCCTTGTAGGTATCTTTTCTTTTGTAATGCAGCAGTCTGTTTAGATGCATGCGAAGAAACCAATATCTACACCCTATGCCCATTTGAGGAAAATCCTCTAAAAGATGAGATCATTCACTCGCTGCCTCCAGTTCTGGCTTTTTTTTACTCTTCCAGGGCTCACTGTAGTTCATCCAATCCTACGAGTGTCCTTCCCCCAACAGCCCAATGCACAAAATAATGGTCTTTTTGTGTGCCAAACTCAAATCAGCTTCTAAAAAAAAATCTGTATGGGCATGCAAATGGCATGAAGGTAATTACAAAATGACTGGCAATAGTCTTGACTGGGACGCTGGACTGTGTCTGTCAAACTGCAACGTTATTCTTAACATCCATAGGCACACTACACAAAGGTCCTGACTGCCAAAAGCCCACTTTTGTGGTCAGATTTCCTGAATTGGTACTATCTCCAGGAGGAAATCTACTTGATGTCCTGATTGACTGAAACCATGAGGCTTATTTCCAAAGTGACTGGTGAGACTGAAGTTCTCATGAAATTGAGAATGTGCAGATGAGAAGGGTTTAATTCAAAAACCATTGAAGTTAAGACTATGGTGGGTGGGATGATCAGATGAACCAGAATTCACCAGTACAGGATATGGTGATGTACTGATAAAACATGGTGAATTTGTCAGCCAGCCACAGTTCTAAATCAGATGAACCAATCATGAATCTAGGCTATTTAATGCCTGTAAGCCTGTGAAGCTTCTGCCTCCTCAGAGATGGGTGATTCCTAACTGTTTTAAATTTTGAGACATTGTGGAATCAGGGTTTTTTTTGCCTCCAATTTTTGATGTAGCTCAAGTGGCGATCATCAATCATGTGATTTAGCCAGATTTGGCTACAACTAGATATGAAATTAGAAAAAAAAAGACAGGATCCTTCTATATTCTTGGCTACATACTGGAACTTATCATAAAAATCTGGTGATATGGAAACCTTTTTTTTAATAAATCTGGCAAATTTTGACCATTTTTTTTCCATGGGAAATCCTTTGAGTAGGTCGATATCATATTTTTCAGGTCAAAAGTTTGCGAAACTTCACCCAGAGAAGAAAAAAAAGCAAAGCCCCAGGGGATGGGTTTTAAACAGGAATAAAGGCCTGTGAGGCCAAGCTGAGCATGGGGCCTGAGCATCATGGGCCCCATTCCCATAATGCATGCCCCCAAGGGCTTTACACTGTAAAAACTGCAGAACTTGTCATATATATATATATGTAAAATAAAGCCTCATGATACCCTGTGGGTACCCACTGGGTATGATGGAGTAGAAAAAAGTAGAAAATTGTTGGAGTTACACTCCAGCACCTCTCTTGTCTTCACCCTTTGATTTGATCACTAGTTGATATTAGCGAATAGATGATGACATTAGCAAATGACATTGATATAATTGACATTGTTTGATCAAGTGAAATAATGGTGGAACTAGTTGTGCCATTGATCATCATTTAGTTTCAAAGCTATTCTTATAAACTTAGATTATGATATTTACCTCCTTGTATGAGAGTTACATTATCTCTCTTTGTGTACAATCACTAATCAATTAGTTGGAGGTCCCTTAAGCATGAACATGGTATCAAAGTGCAAATAGTGAACATTGTAGAGAAAGGATTGGTGAAATTTGCTCCCACGGTGTTGTAAAGGAGAGAAAGAGAAGAGTTGGTGAACATTATTCCAAAAGTCAAATGGTTCTATAGACAAGATAGTTGTATGGCAACATGGCCAAAAGTCAAAACAACTTTATGTCCATTCGTGAGACCAACAAACTTGAAGGTGATGGAAACTACATTTGAAGTTCAAAGTCAAAGCCTTGTTGAAAAGAGAGAACATGTGGGACATTGTGGAAACAAAAACCATACTTGATTCATTTCTGACCACTATAGGAGGATTAAACTTTATAGAACAACAATTCAAGCAATTGAAAAACAAGGCATTGTCAATGAAAGATGATTTAGTGAACATCTTGGTTAAAAACAACAATCATGCTAGTGCATGGAAGGTGTTGAAAGATATATTTGAAATAGAATATCTTGTTCAAGTTCTTTTGATATTGACAAAGTTGGACAATAGGAATATATCAAGCAAACACACAAATTGAAGAACAAGTTGGTGGCTCTAGGCAAGCATGTGGATCATGCAACACTTATTTAACTTGTTTTGAACAATCTCCCATGAAGCTTTGAAAGTCTCATTTAGAGTTTAACAAGCCTTAACAATCTATCAACATTTGTCGTACTATCTCCAAAGTTGTCGATGGAAGCACACCATATCCAACTACACAAATCTATGTTGGGAGATGAAGAAACACTAGTAGTGTAATTCAAACACTTCCTTGGAGGACGAGGACAAGGAGGTAGATACTGTGAGATTGGCCACTTGGGACATTTGTGGGACAAGAATGAATGGTGTCATTGATTCCACTACAATATAAAACATGACCCCCAATTTGTTGTTACATCTATGGCACATACAACCACATTTCAAAGTACTACAAGCACATGTTCCATACAAGAGATCCACAAAACCACAATGACCACAATGTGAACAAGTTATGTATGTAGAGCAAGGAAATAATGGAAAGGAAGTAGAAGTATATATTCACTAAATTGGGGAAGAATGTTGAGAAAAGCCAAGATTGATACCTAGACTCTAATGTTATTCATCATGTTTGGCAAGAAAAAGGCATTAAACTTGTTGAAGATAAATGAAGGAGAAAATGTGTGGATCACATTGGTAAAAAACACAAAACATTGGGATTTAGCATTGCCAACTTATCTACTAATTCTAGAGGAATAAAGCTGAACACATTTTTTATGTGTCAAGTTTGAAAAATAATTTGATTTGTGTAGGCTATCTAGTAGACATTGGTCATGTCATAGCCTTTTCAAATTACAAATGTTGAGTGTTCAATAATCTACAAAAGAAGAAGGTAATGGCAATTGGTAAAAAAAATGACAATAATGGGTTGTACCACATTCATACCAAAAGTCCTCTTATGAGTAGTGTAGAAGTAGAAAATGCAACAAAATTGTGGCACCAAAAATTTGGTCATTTGAACTACAAGAACTTGAATCATGTGTTAGAAAAAATTAAAGTCAAATGCATACCTAAACTTGAGCTGTTTACATCTATGTGCAAAAGTTGCCTTGTTGGTCACTAGCATCAAGAAAGGTTTCCCGAGTCATCTTCATATAAAACATTGAAAGTATTAAAGTTAATTGACACTAATATAGTTGGGCTAGTACCAACACCATCATTATAGGGCTCAATCTACTTTGCAACTTTCACAAATGACCATTCCCAAAAGAGTGGGGTGTTTTTCCTAAATAACAAAGTAGAGACATTTATGAAATTCAAGTACATAGACAAAATGATGGAGAAAAAAATAGGCGAGAAATTTAGTACATCATGATTAAACAAAGGTGAGGAATTCCCATATGTTGAATCTAGCAATATTGTGATAACCATGACATTAAAAAACAACTTGTGCAAATGTTCACACCTAAACAAAATGGAGTTGTCAAAAGACACATCTCAACAATTATTGAACATGCACAAAACATGATAGTTGGGTGCAAGTTGTCATCTATGGAGCGAAACCATCAATACAATGAACTTTGTAATCAATCAAAATTCTACAATTACAAATTAAGGCATGATTGCTAGATAGAATGGAGGTACACTAAAAAAACAACCTAATATTAATTATCTTCAAAACTTTGCCCTACTTAACATTCATGCATATTCCCAAAAATGATCACAAACAAATTATAGTAAAATGCAAAAAATGCATGTTGATGGGATATGATGAAAATTCCAAAGCTTATTGATTGTTTGATCCAAAGTGTAAAAAAGTTGTAATTAATTGAAATGTTGTTTTTTATGAAACAAAAATAGGAACCCCTCGTCTTGCTATTGCACTTGTCATTAACAATATCATCTTTCCTTTAATTGAAAGCAAGTCACATGCAAATAATATCCTTGAAAAGGTTGAATTAATCATTGTCATCAAAATGCAAATGCCCCAAACCTAAAATACCCATGCTCCAAAGTAAATACACAATACACATTAATTTTTTTCCTTTTGCCTCTTGTGAAATGTTTTTAAAAAAATTGTTGCAAGTTGCATATATAGGTAGAATTGTAAGCATTTTAATAATCTAAGCATTGAATCAACCTTTGATAATATTGAAAAATATATATGCATATCATTTACTATTTTGATAACAATTTTTCTCAATCACATTACAAGAAATTATGGTTTTTTTTAGCGGAAGAATTAATAAGAAAAGTCCCATTTTGGACATTTGACAACTTGACCACACATTTATTTTGGACAAGTCATTTTGAACATGTCCTTTTTGATAGCTTGTCAATTTGACTAATGATCTTTTTCACCAACATAAAATGTGAGATTTTGACTAGTCAATTTGTTCACATGGCAATTTGATTGGTAGTCAAATCAGCAATCATTTTTATTCACCATATGTCATCATCTTATGCAATCATCATTGCCACATGTCAAGTTGAATGCACATGCATAATTGACATGTGTTATCAATTTAGGGTATGTATTGTCACGCGTCCGAATTTAAAGTGATATTTACATGCCATGTGTTGTCATCTTGGGTCATCTTAACCAACACATGTCAATATTACATTAAACCATTATTTCCATGCTAGTGATTATTTTGTTTATATCGACTAAGAAAATTAATGATCGCTTTTATCGAACTTTGTTTAAATTGGTGTGTTTATTTTTATGGGTATCAGTTAATGTGGACATGATTACATTGACCAAAACTAGTCACAATAAATGTGTTTCAATTGACTAGTATAGGTATGTATGGAAGTGGTTTTATTAACTTAATTTTTTTGATGAACTTTGATTGAATAGATGATTTCAAGTACATATGGTTCTAACTTTTATGACCAAATATCGTTTAAAAAGACATTCACATAATTAACAGTGAATGTGTGTATGATTTTTTGACCAAAGTTAGTTTAGAATTCTATCACCCAATTGACTTGTTTGAGTGATTATGGATTTTTTTCTCTTTATTTTTTGTAATATAATTTCTTCAATATAGGCCAAGGATTTCAAACTCAACTTAGAGAAAAATTCTTGATGGACCTACTATTCATATTTTATTATTCTTAGTTGGAATCACCATATATGTGTTTTTCTTTTATATTGGGAATGTGTCGCAACCCTAGCTTTGGGCTCGCGACCAAGGCAAGGGGTTGCAAGGTTGCGGGAGTCAAGAGGAAAGAAGCCCGGGAGCAAAGGCAAAGGCATTGGAAGGGTGCGGGCCAAGAGGAAGCTCGGGAGTCATCACATACTCCCGGGAGTCTAAGGAAGTGCGAGGGAGTGTGAGGGAGTGAGCACTCACACTCCCAAAGCAACTCCCATTTTGGGAGAGGGAGTCCCGGTGGACTCCCGAAACTTCAGAGTGCGAGTTGAAGGGTCGAATCTCAATGGATTGTTGCACTCTTGGTACCGTTGGAAAGCTCTTGAAACGTAGATGTCTAAAATGGGCTCGCATTGATCATTTGGACATCTGAAACACAAGTTATGGCCAAAAGAAGGCCCGGGAGTCAAACTGGCAGTTTGACTCCCGACCACTAAAAGTCGGGAATCGAGGTCTTCCCGAGATCCGATTTGAGATTGCGACACGGCGTTGGAAAGCTCTCGACGAGGGCTATAACTTTGCTTCAGACTGCGTCGCGATCGGACTCTGCAGTCAGGAGATATCGGCGTCCAAAGTCCCGGGACTCCAACCCGGGACAATTTCGAGACTCCCACGCGGGAGTCCCGGGAAAAATAACCATTTGGATGCCACCTCCGTGGAGAGCTGCAGAGTATACTATAAGGGGGAAGGTGGTGGCTTCCCCCAAGTTCGGGTCATGGTGAGTCTTGTGTGTCCGTGTTGCCCGTGGCTCGTCCTAGCACCAAAGGTGCTCCAACTATGCACTAACCACTTTGTGTGAGTTGTGTGCAGGCCCGTGTGAGTGAATAAGCTTGTCAATTCTTCCTAGTCCCATCCCGGAGCTCCAACACGCCCCTCTACCCCTCCAAGTGTTGTGAGTTAGGGAGCGGCTCCAAGTTCCAACTCCTTCCGCATTGCCCCATATTTTGTGTGGGTTTATAGGTGAGTTTGATTTGTAATTTCACACTAGTTCATTTTGTAATTGGATCTACTTTAACCATGCCCCAAACTTCAAAGTGCACAATGTTTAAACCACAATTAACCAATATTAAGAAATTGAAAGTTCATGTACAACATCAATAAGATCAAATGGTTTAGTAACTACCAACATTTGAACCAAACATTGAAAATGCAATGGATTCCAATCAAAGTCCAATAGTCATATATTGATTTGTATTGTATCACATGTTTACCATGATAAGTAGAATCATGAGCTGCATTGTTGTTTTTCCATGCCAATCAACATGGTTAGTGAAGGATTATATTGAAACTTGACTTTTGGAACATGTTTAAACAATGTTGAATGATTATTGATGTCCTTGAATTATCACATGTATGGATGAATAGAACTTTGACTTGAATTGTTGCCATTATCAACATTAGCAGTCTTTTGCATGTCCTATCCTTGCTAGCAAGGTGCTTGTAGTTGCAACAACCCAACTCCACAATTGTTTATTGGATGATGGGGATGCATGTGATTTTGTATCATGCACCTATAGACATGCATTATTTTCAAGCAATTGGACAATGTACGAATGAAATTTTGGGTTGTAGATATTGTTCAAACGTGGAGGTTCTGTTTGCTTTTTGCGCCTTGTGTGTTCACTTTGGCACTTGCCTTTTGGCTCCAACTTGAAATTCCCTATTTGAAAACCCAACCTTAAGTTTTCAACTTGAAGACCCAAATTACGTGTTTCCCCACATGTTTCCTTGGGGCTTGGTGGGTATAAGTGCCCAATTCCTTGTGGCCCCAAATGCACTTATACTTTGTAGTGTCTCCTTCATGATAGTTTTTTCAATAGGCAATGATTCGTGATTAGTGATGGCCTTTGCCTTTAGGCACAATGTAACCAAGAAATGTCAATTCAACTTGGTTTTTTTCTCCACAATTTTTTACAACTTGAACATATGTACTTGGGTTGGTGCTTACCTCCCAACAACATAAAATGTACCTTGAACAACCTGTTGATTTCAAGAACTTTTTTTTTGCCCACTCCTTTGGAGTGTACCATAACAAAAGCCATGTCGAAGGCAACATTGTTTTTCCATTTCTCCCTCTCATGCACCTTGTGCCACCATTGCAACGTGCCTAGCTTTGGCGGAACTATTTTTTGACCGCATGGCATTGAAGATTTGCCCCATCATTATCATGTGTATTAGAAGTAAACTCTTCATCAAACATGACTAGCAATGATGGAAAAGATGGCAAAGGCACTATCAAAAATCAAGAAGAGATAAAAAAAATACACAATGTTATAAGATTAAACAAAAGAATTGAAAAAATTGACATCAACCCAAAATGATTGCAGGCAAGGAATAGTTATTGACAAGAAATCATAATAACAATTGAATGCAAATGCAATATGAAAAGTGTTATGATGTGAATACAATGGGATGCATCCTTGAGCATCCATGGGACAACAACCTTAGGCATCAATGGGAAACTGTCCCTAGGCATTCCTAAGACTAAACAAGGGAGATGATCAGTTGTGCTTCAAAAGATTCAAGTTTAGTTTGAACCATGTACACCACTCAAACAAATTTGGGTAGCTATTACATCATTGCCATCATTAAAGAGATGAACATGCTGTCAAATTGTCTACAGGTCAATGTGATATAAGAAGGCCTATTCAACCTAGATCCACTATTGTTACTTTTCAAATCAGTGGTGTGGAATGGAAGCTTGGAAGGGAGCAATTGTAGTCAGGAAGTTCGTTTCTTGCACTCGTGATCTCCAAACAACTCCATGAAATAAAATTTAGATGTAAAGGATCAAAATTGCAAAATGCCAGAAACATCTGTTGAGGTGATTCAGAGTTAAACCAATACATACCCATTCACAATGGTGGCTTCATAAGACTGTTATCCTCAGATACATGGCATACATGGCTGGATGATGTGTTGAAAATGACTGAAACTCACTGGCCTAACCACACAATAAGGCATTACAGTGACTACATATTGCAAATAATTTGCAAGGGTGTACTCATTTAGATTGACGAATAATTGCAATACATGAGCTTCATCTTTGCAAACAAGGAATTGTTTCATAGCCCTATCAAAAAAATTACACACCACATGTACAAAAAATTCAACAGAGAATTCCTATCATTCTTTGTTCAACAAGCCTTCTTGAGACCTCTTATTCTCCTAGCAAACAAACAGGTCATTAGTAAGCACTTTTATATGAATGGAACTTAACTTGGAGAGAAATGGACACATAGAGTATACACTTCCAAACAAGTTAGGATTTCATACAGCCATGCCATCACTATCTCAAGCCATTATCGCCTGATGACATAATGATTTCGACTACCTCATTTGCGAATGGTTTCAGTATTTCGCAAGCATTTGGAAGAGCAGACACTTATCCCTGATGTCCAAGTTCATTCCACTTGAATACTGCTCCAGGGTTCATTACTGGTTGCCTTATTTGAATCAGTGGTTCTACAATGTCAATGCTCCAACAATAATATGTGCAAGATTGCAGAGAGAACTCCACAATAACACTTCCAAGTACAATGTCAATGCTCCAATAACCCACTGTAAATGGGGCCTACCCACCTAAGAGTCAGGAGCTCCACAGTATATCAACCTCAAGAAAATACTAATAGGCTTCCACAGACATCACCACTGGCCCCCAAGAAGGTGAGCAGCAGTAACAAGGTCAGAAAAGTTCCACATGCAACAAAGCAGGTGGATCTCCCTCTAAAGTTCCTTGCTTTGTCCAGATCCAACATGGGCCCTACAGCAAAGAGGCTGTGGCAAGTTAGGCTTTATGCATAAGCCTTATTTGTACAGCCTATCCTCATTCAAAGAAGGCTTCTCTGCACTACTCTATTCAAATTTTTTCACAAATTAGAAGCATTCTTTCTTCTCTCCCTTGAAGCTTCTTAGTTAACCCAGTTTCTCAAAGGCCCAGCAAGGTCACAGTTTTGCAGGGAAAGTTCAGGCCAGAAAACCAAAGGAAACAAACACTTTGCAAACTGTCCATAAAACTCCACCTACAAACCAAACAGCAAGAGAAAAGAGGCCCTTCAGCTGAAGTAGAGGCAGTAGCTGCATCTGCCTCATTCAGATTTTCCAGTTTTGAAGTTAAGGTTGAACCACTTCTTTCTGCTGCCTTTATCAGACATGGAATCTTCCACAGTGGAGCTTGTTTCCTCATGGGCATCCAGTGATGCTGTGGAGTGCATTACATCATCACCAACACCCTTCCCGTTGCTACTGCTGCTCACCAACTTTGGAGCCACTGGTGCTGATGTGAAGGTTTCATGGATTTTCTCTCGTGTTTTCAGCAACTCATCCACCTGCAAGCAAAGTGCAAAAACTTTCATGAACAAACATTTTAGGTTTCCTATTCAGCAGTCCACCTCCTCTGCTTTACTTTACTGATCATTCATGGAAGGCATGTGGATGGTGAAAACTTACCACTTGCTTCTCTTGAGAGAACTTATTGGTGACAGCAGTAAAACGAGCCAAGGCCTGCAAACTCATTTCACAAAAAGCATTAGTACCACAAAACACAAGGAGAAATCAACCAGCAACTTCCATCTCTTCCCTAGACTATAGCCACCCTTAGTTAGAAGTGATGGAAAGATAGACACTGACCCTGTGCCTGAATCAACAACTGGATACACAAGTCATAAAACAGGGATCAGAAGGTTTTGCAACAGCATGCAAACATTCCGAAAGGTAAGCTTACCTCTCGATACTCAGCCTCAAATTGACGTAGCTCACTGCGCTTTTCCAGTAACCGGGCCTCAACTTCCTTCAACTTTGTAGAGGCTTCTGAGAAGGACTCAGCACATATTGCTTCGATCATGTAGCTGGCACTCTTGAAGAAGTTGTCACCTATTGACAGATGTAACTTCAGTATCAGATGCAGCAAAATTAGAGGTGGACATTACACACTAGCTTTACCTCTCAGTACTGCTGGCCTCTAAATCATTGTTACAATCATCTGGTCCCAGCAATTTTTGAAATGGCATGGCAATACTGGCATGATGTCATCTTGGAAACCAAATTGAAGCAAGATGGTAGAAAGAGTCTAAAGCAGGAAAACTCTAGACCTTTTGTACTTCCTCCAACTCATCTATTCTGTTTTAGAACTGCACTCCTCTGCACTGCATCAGGAGATAGCAGAGGATCATTGCTTACCATATACAGCAAAGATGTGGGTGCCTGCCTTCAATTCTGACATTTCACAAGGTTGCAGACCTTCCAGCTTTTTGAAGAAAGCAGCCTCTGGATCCTTAGCAATCAGCAGCTGGACCCAGACCTCTAAAGTCAAAACCTATAGAAGGTTGCAGCTGCAGCAAGCATGGACGAAACCCTAAACTGTAGACTTGTCTGCAACAGTTGCTAGCATGCTTACCATAACTATTAACCTCTTTCTGACAGCTGCTGGATATCTTATTACACTCCCATGCCCTACAGGATTAAATCACAATACACACCGCATTTACTGTTGGATCCAGCTTGTAGACTTGAAAATGAAGAAAGTACATGCCAGCACACGTAGCCCTTCCACATTTCACACTGTCCTCCTGCTCGGCACAAAAACCACAGTTCACAACAGGTAGAATATTCAGTAGCTAACATCATTAGAAAATAGCAGATGGATACAAGCAAGCAGGACAAGCAAATTCTCACATTACTTGAAATGAGCTTACTTTTGCAATTCAAATGTGAACATTCAACCCCAAGTATAACACCATACCTGCAGTGCCAATCCTAGTCCACCATTTTCTTCTTGCTCAAAATACAGCAGCTGTCCAAACAGACATCTACAGACATTAGGCAGAATGCATTCCAATGAGAACTGGCATTTGGAAAACCACAGCATAATCTTGCTCTCAACTGACGAGACTTCTTTCTTTGTGGTTCAGGAGTCCAACAAACCTGGTGTCAAGATGACTGAAAACAGCTCACAATGTTGGTGGATTTCTTTTAATTTGATGAAACATTGAGACCTTCAAGTTTATAAACATGCAAATATACTTACCTTGAATTTGCTTTGAGCTACAGATGTCACACGGACTACCACACCTGCTTGAGCCTGCGCTTCTGAAATTGTGATACCAAAGAAATGTGCACCCTGCTTCTCAACCTGCAAAACTTCCAGACTTTAACATAACTACTTTTCTTGGGTGAAATCATTGGAAATGCACATAGTGGAAACATTGGTCAGCATTTGATTTGGAGCCAAGTATTTTCTGGAAAACAAAGATCTCTCACCTTGTCATTGACAGCACGTCCCAAAGGCAATGGTCTGATTGTAACTGTTCCATTGAGTGCCTCTTCCAAGACAGTGGCTGATATTGTAGTCTTGATGGGCACTCCCAATTTGCTGCATACTCAAGAAAAACAGCCAAGTGCATCACAAAATCTCACCCTCTTCATGCTTACTCTCATTCTGATTCAATCAACAACAGAGAAGTGGGAAAGCTCAATAAGCAATAGAGCATTAGCTGAATAGCAAAGTCACCCAGAGCCCTTAAAAACAAGAGATAAAAGAACACACCTAAACAGTGCAGCAAACATGGTATTCATGGTCCCCAAGTTTGAAAGGTCCAGCTCCACATCCAACCCTTCAAGATCCACAGCCTGCAAGAAGGAGCAAATCCCATCCTTGAGACAACTCCTTCCTGAGTTCACATATATCTGTTTGAAGGCCCTACCAATTGTAAATTGATGCCACAGAAGTTTGCAACATTCAAAGAGGTTTCTCTACAAGGGCATTTAAATACCTCAAACCCAGAAGCATCATACTGCCTTCGCTTCTCAGGATCAGAGAGAATGCCATATGAATATGCAACCTCTTTGAACTTCTCTGCTGCATCAGGGCTGCTAGTGTTTTTGTCTGGGTGGTACCTGAAAAAAGAAAATCCACCATAAACCAACTAGAAACCAAGAATTACATAGACAAATGACCTAGAGTGTACAATGAACTAAGCATTGGATACTTAATGTAGGCATGGCTCAGAAACAAAAAGCATCCTTGACCCGAGTAGTAATCAAGCATGGAAATCACATCAAGCATGGAAATGATCTGACAGAGGGGAGGTGTATAGAATTCTGTCCTAACCTAGATCATGTTTCTATATTGGCACAAAACCAAGCATCTGGCTTCGCCTACATGTCTGCAGCAAGCTGCAGCGCTTTAAAAGAAGAGAGGACGACATGAGATGATGATCCTGGGATATTCCCTGAAGGAAGACTATATCTATGAATCCATCCAGATCCACCCAAGAATAAGAGAACTTGGAAGCTCGAACGAACCCTAATATTTCGGCCAGAGAAAGAAACCACGCCTGTCAGAAACAAGAGAGAGCGGCACGAACGTTCTAACGGAGAACCGGTTCTCTGGAGGGGTGGGTGCGAGAGATGGCAAGAGAAAGAGGGTGACCTACTTACTTCAAGGCTAGCTTCCGGTAAGCGCTCTTGATTTGCAGGTCACTGGCATCACGGGGCACACCCAGAACTTCGTAAGGATCTCGACGCCCTGTTGGCGCCGTTGATACTAACCTACTATCGTCCTGCGCCGCCCCTGTCTCCGCCATCTCGTTCACCTCTCTCCTCGTGACACCAGCCCTTTTCTACTCCTCGAAACTTAAAAGCAGAAGATTATTGCCAACCACCCCTAAAATCTCCGTCAAAAAAAATAAAAACAAGAAAAAAAACTCTGACGCAAGCACCCTTGCTGTTACGAGTCGACCAAGCAGAATCCCATCTGGATGCCCACTGCCCCTAGCCCTCGTCCACAACTTGCCGATCCTTTGTCACACCCGCTCTGTCCATACGACATCCACAGAGCAGCAACGGACGAAACAAGAACCACTAGAGGAGGGCAGGAGGGGGCGAGGGTGGGGAAAAAAAAAGAGAGCTTCTCCTTCTACAGCAACTCCAGCTCTTCCTTCTTCAGTTTTTCCACACGGTTCAGAAGCTTGGGAGATGAGTCAACACACGAGGATAGAGCACACCTCAGCGATGCTACTCCGCATCCTCTGGAGCTCAAGCAAGAGCCCAAAATTCCGCGCAGAAAAACACCACTTTAATGTTTTGTTGCAAAAGGACTCCTAACCCCAGGTCAGACTCCTTTGTTGGGGGGAGATCCGGGTGCAAAAAACAATGAAATGCCAGATGAAGGAACAACTGAAGCCGAAACAATGAATGATCTGAGCTGCACAAATTGGGAGATGCTGCACAAAGTGAGGTCGACGATGGGAGGAGAAGCGATGGCGGCATCCGCGCCAACCGAAAGATTGTTCCCTTCCCACCACCACACTAGCAGCCGCCCTAAATTCACTTTTCGGGGTGGGTGCATGGGAGGTGTTCAAACTTCAAACCAATGCCGCCACCACATCAGTCCTGCAAGTACCCTAAAGTGGTAGGTAAAAGCCCGAGGGCAAGGGTTTCACCAGAATAAGGGCCCACACAAGGCAAAGCCCAAGGGCAAGGGTTTTACCAGAATAAGGGCCTATACAAGTGAAAGCCAAGATAAAGGCCGAGGGCAAGGGTTTTACCAGCATAAGGGGCCCCATGAGGTGAGGCTAAGGTAAAGACAAAGGGCAAGGATTTTACCAGAATAAGGGCCTGCATGAGGCAAAGCGAAGGTAAAGCCTGAGGGCAAGAGCTTTACTTGAATAAGGGCCCCCATGAGGCGAGGCCAAGGTAAAGCCCCAGGGCAAGGGCTTTTACTGGAATAAGGGCCTGCATGAGGTGGAAGCCAAGGTAAAGACTGAGGGCAAGGGTTTTACTGGAATAAGGGCCCACACAGGGCAAAGCCAAGCGTGGCCTGAATCTGCTAATGCCCCTTGCCCGAGGGCCTTAACATGCGTAACAACCAAAAGTGGGCTTTTACAATTTTCACGCAGCCATCCTCCACAAAGCATTACAACAATCCTAAAGCCCATGCAGAAATCGGATGAATTTTTTTGCCCTATAATGAGGCATCTAAGTAAATTTGCAAAAAATATATCAAGGTCTTTTACTCAAGCCAAGAAATTTCCTATTGTATTTGGAAAGGGCCTTATATTCATGAAAGTCCTTCTTAGAAAAAGAGAACGGATCTTACACCTATTCCTTAAGTGTGCGTGGGATCTCACACCTATAAGTAGGTGTAACATTCCTCGGACTCTTATATCGTAGGTAGGGCCTGTTCCACTCAGGCCCCCAGTGGATGCAATGAGCCTGGCAGGGTGAACCATGGTTCGGTTAAGTGATAATATGCTGTTCTAGGGCAGACCTGTCCCAAACTGCAACTGGTTTTCTCACCATTGCTTCACCTTTTGCTTTGCGTTCTCAGTAGAAGATACATGCTTTGAATAAGCCACCAAGACCAGTTACAGAATAGGTGTATGAACTCTCCCCTTACCCTAGACCCTTACCTAAGGTAACCCTAAACCCTTACCTTATGATCTTCATATGTCCAAAAAAGTTCATGATAAAAGTTTGCCTTCTGCCCATAGTTCTTTATTTGTAGAAATTCTAATTTTCTTATGCCCGCATGGTTAGCCATTTTTTTCCTATGTTTTTTTTGGCATACTCCCATAACAATTAGGTCTGGGTTGACAGATTATGTCATTTTCTTGACCACATTATATGACATAATCATCTGGTGATGATTGTACACTCGTAATAATGACCAAAATGTGTCTATTGAACGTGATTTTTTTTAAAAAAATTGTTTGAATCTGCCACCCCAGACCATAATGTCATCAAATGGCGTCATCCTCCTCATTATGTCGGGTGCATCACCTGGCTTGCCCTAAGGGACTTGCTTTGTACCTTACCCCAACATAATGGGCAGGGCTTGACCATTCCACAAAATATGTAATGGTTTTCATGTTGCCTTTTCTTACCTCTTTTTAGTCCCCTTACAAGGCAACACAATGGACAAGTCTTCTAAGGTTTACCTGTTCTAACCTTTGTTAAAATTCACATGCCCATTGTGCAAAATCCACACGGCCATTATGCAAATCCAAAAGTCGATTGTGAAAATTATGGAAACCATTATGCAAATCCAAAAGTTGATTGTGAAAATCATGAAAACCATTATGCAAATCCAAAAGTTGATTATGAAAATTATGGAAACCATTATGGTATGGAGCATGCCAGGTACAGGCCATTATGCAGCATTCTGCTACCTGTTTGGAAGTTTTTGGTCACCCCAACAAGCTCACCCAATTTCCTCACAGGCACATTACCAGGCACAATGGCCTGGACCTGGAAAGCTCCATAATACATTAGATTCCTCCATAACTGCATTGCAACTAAACAGGCAGGCTAGGTATGCTAAGAACCAAATTTGGACTCATTTGAAGCAAATTCAATCCTTGAGTTGGACCATGTGAAACCAAAACTGGGGCACAGAAGTTCTGCCTACAATACTGACTGAGTTACATGATACCAACAATTGGAGTACAGAAGTTCTGCATACTAGCCTGTCTGCATTGCCACTCCCCTCATACACAGCTCATACATACATTTGAAAAACTTTATTTATAATGTCCTGGAAACATACTCCCAAAGACCAACACCAAACTTAGAAATCAACACACACTACACACCCTCTTTTTGTAATCCTTAAGAACCCTACATTGGAGAACATTGATGAGATCTCTCTCTCTCTCTCTCTCTCTTCACCTCTCAAGTCTATGGACAAATATCATCCCATGTTCACAAATATAGAAATCCAGAGTGTCCATCCTTGTCTCATCAACTATGAATTCCCAAACCAACTTGCCCTTACTCCATGATTCCACATGATCCCACAAGAGAGATGAATTCTACCCAACCCTTTGAGCAACAGGACTTGTCAGACTCATGAACCTAGACATTATCATCCTTTCCATGTCTCCAACTTCAAGTCAAGGAAAACACAAAAATTATTGATATTGCTATGTTCTACTACTTCACATAAAACTATACCTAAATAGCGAAAGAGAGAAGTTGGATATAATTTCTGTTGTAGAGAACAAAATCAAAAACCAGAATAACAACATCAAAACAACAAAATGGTACTTACCTTCTCTACATCCCCCCTTTCTAAGAATATTGCTCACCTTAAAATCCTTTCTTTGTCGAACTCCGTTGGTTCATCCTCTTCTTATATTTTCTTCCACACAACTCCTATGCACATAGAATCCGCAGAAAGCTTATCAACCAGCACACCAAGCTTACACACAAACCAAGTATAGAAGAAAAGAAGTAAAGGTAAATGCCATTGCCTACGTTCTTCAAGGACAATCTGCCAAATATGGTGACGGTCATATCACCATGCAGCAAAGCACAAAAAGGTAAAACCCTAACTACGTCCTGCAACATATAGGACAGGCCTTTAGGTCACACTTGCCTTGGACCCTAGCTTTAAGTCAATTCTCAAAATGAAAACCTATGGGTATCACCAATAGTGATACCCAGTATGAAAACCTGATTGATGGTTCATTGGGTGAGAATTGGCTCAATGAGAACCTAAAAGGGTATGAAAACTCGAAAAAAGTATGAAGAACTTGAAAACTATAAAAAAATCAATTCCAATTTTCAGTTCGGCTTTTAGGTTTAGGCTTTAGCCTAAGTAGGTGTTAGGTTTAGGGTTTAGGTGAAATTTCCAAAAAAAATTAAAATTAGAAAACTGACGATAATTTTTTTGTGATAACCGAGTTGTGAGAACTATCTTTGAAAATCACCAATTCAAAAATTTCTCAGAACCAACTCAACTGAAAACCCGCTGGATTTTATTTTTTCAAAAGTTCTGAAACCCTGAACGGTGTTTTCTAAGCTTGAATTTTTTTTTTTTAAAAATTCAGAAGCTGACAGGTTGTTTAAAAGAGTCCTAAGAACCAGAACCCAACAGTTTTCACCCAAAAATAAGTGAGAACTGCCCAACACTAGTTTAGACCAATGTTGGGCAGGTACCCACTTTGGAGGGTAAGAATTGCAAGTTCTGTTTATAGATATAAGTAAGAACCAACCGAAAACTTGGGCTGATTTTTAGAACTGGAAGAGGAACCATACATAACCTTATTTATTTTCTTAAAGAAACCAGAACTAGAACCAAGACTTTTGGAAAGTAAAAAAGTGTTTCTGAAAAAAGTGACTAGAAATGGTAGTCAACTGGTGGTTTTGGTCAGGGTTCCTAACTACTGTAATGTAATTGAGTTTGATTTTCAAATCCAAAACTAGAACTGGAACTTATCTTTTTGGGAAGAATTGGGCTCTAAACTGGATTCCCAGTTCCATTTTATGTGAAGAACTGGAACCAAGATTGTTCTAATTTATATCTTAGAACCCAATCTCTCAGAGGTTCCTGGTAAAAGTAAAGAACCACCTAACACTAGTTTAGAATAGGGTTGTTTGGTTCTAAAATAAAGAAAACCTTGGCTTATAAGTCCTACTAGATTCTAGTTTTGAATGTAACCTCTGTCTAGGTTTCAGGTCCTTTTTATTAGATGGGCAAAAATATGTTGCTATTGTAGGGCAGTACAAAAAGTACTGCCTGCTTCTTCTTTTTTCCTTAACTGCCCTTTTGCACATCCAAGACCAGACACATCTTGGGTGCTTCCCCTACAAACTTTGGGTCCTGTAGTGCATGTTTTGAGCTTGTAATGGACACCTAGTGCTCATTCCAAGCCTCAATTGTGCAAAAGATGGGGCCCAAAGTCTGTCTAGTCATCATCCACTTTTTTTGAGAAAAAGATGAATTGGGGCCAGGGCAGATGAGGAAAAAAAAAGAAGCTGTATTACGGGTTGAAGTTCCACTGTTCCACCTAGTCTACACACAACCTAAGATCATAAATTGTGTAGAACCAAAGTTGCAATGTGGCTAAAAGTTCATTATACCTGTTATCTTATCAAACCAATCTTAATTTAGTGTTAAGAGATCTTATGCAAATAAAGATGGCAACAAATTTTTTTGTTGGGGTTCTAGCTCCAATAGGAGCCCTTAGCACATCCAGTTCAAAGGTTTCATAGTCTCACCTTGGAGAAATTTAATGCAGATCTCATAATGCAGAATCCAGATAGAGTTTTTGAGCACTATACCTATGTTCAGGAGTTTTAAGCTTTCAGCATTCGAGAAGGTAGAGGTACAAATTACAAACTCAGAGCTGATTTTGATCCAATACGTTTAGGGTTAATGCAAATTTAAGAAAGACTCAAAATCGTAGTTTTCCCATACACATCAATAATGAGACCTGTACCTTTTTTTGGAATTTTTGTTTGTAGCCAAAGTGGCTATCATCCACAGGAAGATGGAGAAAACATGTCTACCCTCATTAAGAAGATTTAGCCAAACTTGGTAAGGTATCAATACCCAAGTTGATATCCAAGCATTTTCTCAATAACCAGCCAGCACCAATAGAGACTTTGCATCAGTTTAGGGTCTTCCTCTATTGTACCCAGATGTGTTCTAGATGGTATTATCCTTTCCAGAATGGTAAGTATTCCAGAATCTTTTAATACTAGACCCAAAGGGTAAAGAAAAATGACATTCGTGCACCAGATTGAACCACAAGCTAAATGTTGGCCTTGCTTGAACATCTATGCACTGCAAGAACAATGATCGATGAAGTTGCAGAGAAATCTCCACAACAACAATTAAAGGTAACACGACACTGCAAGAACAATGCACGAGTTCTGCGTTGGCCAACAGACACGAAATTATTTGGCAATCAACCCAAGTCCAGCATTTAGCATAAGTGATCTCAAGTCCTTGAAGAACAATTTGCCATTTCATGCTCATTGCAAACATCAGACAAAAATGTCATAGCTGGCTGCAGACTATGGTTATGAAGTTGGTCACTATGTAGTTGCAGAGCACTGTCTGCTTCATGACCATCCACTGAGATGAGACAGTAACTAAGAAATTAGCTGATCATATCACTCCACAATACTCTCCACATGCCATACCCCACCTTACAAGGTTAACAAGCAGATTTTAGACAACAGACTGAAGCAGAAGCAGACAGTGCAATAGTGATGTTACCAGCAAAAGCAGAGCCTAAGGTTCCTTATTAAACAAAAGCCCAAGCACTTACTAAGATGCCCAGCATAATAATCAAGAGATTCTTTGCAGGAATCCGACTATTTCAATCACAGGTGCCCCTATCCTCTCCCCATCTTGATTCTCAACGAAATGTAGCTTGATTGCTTCTACCAGAGATATTCTGGAGACAATCTAGGCAGGAAACTTCACCTTCTACTGCTGCTGCAGCCATCCATGAATCCTTCATACCTCTTGAACTCTACATGATCAATTCATCTCAGCCATGAAGGCTACTCTACAGGTCCTTACCAAACACTAGGTCACACCCCATCAAAGCATTAGAGTGACTGGATCCTCAATGTAGCTCTTGAATGCCCCCAGCCATTGTGCCCCAATTGCACCTGCCAATAATCCCCCCAAGACGTCCATCACCCTTGGATCAGTACAACATCATATGCATCAATAAAAAGATAGTCACAAATAGTATGCAGCTGGTATACACTGTATGCTGCTTCTTGTCATTGATACACTTTTCTGTCTAAAGAGTCAACCTGTTCCCAAGGGCTGAGGATGTTATGTGTAGAACTAATCTATTGAGCTGTAAACCTTGCAATGTATATCCTCAACCGTCAAAAGCTTCCTTCACAAATTGATTCAGGTGATTCAAATAACAAAGAAGAGCAGAACACACAGTTGTTTTCTCCTCTTGGCAAAAATTGGACCCACTGCCAAGAACCCAACTTCTACCCTTTGCTCTTTCTGGCAATCACCACTCTAAGGGAGGAAGAGAGGGAGGCAAGAGAGTGTATGTGTCTGTTTACTCATTAGATTGCTCTTGCCTTGGCCACATATCCAGTTCAATTTTGATTCACCAAATAGATAAAGAAACACAAAGAAAAGTTAGAGGAGAACGGGTTGGGGATGTGTATAATGAGACACTAACTGTAGGTTATACAACAAAGAGCCTTTCTTTGAAAATTGCTTTCCACACCCAGATAATGTGAACTTTTGAGCTGCTATGACAAGCAATAACAAGGTTGAAAGCTCACCATCTACGACCCTGTGATCACAGCTCAGTGTGACAGTCATGAATGTGCCGGGAAGAAACTCCCCTGCTCCATCTCCAGGAATCACCCGCTTCTCAGCTGTGCCCCCAAACAACCATGCCAGACATGTCTATGAGATTGTAGAAATGTCCACAACACTTTGATGGTAACACCACAATGAGTGCAGTCATAACCTTATGAGAGTTACTCAAAAAGTGTCAGACCATCATTTTCATCACAAATAGTGGTGACAAGCTGCCATGACTATCCACTGACAATCATGCAAGACAATATAAGTTCCGAACTGAAGTCCAAGAAAACATCAGCAAGTGCCTCTCTCTTAGACAATTGGACTCAATAAGGAACTCATTGTACATACCACCAAACAAATGGAAATGATAACTTGCACTGGAGGAAAGAGGCCTTACTGGTGCCAACAGCAAGTATACAGGCCTGAGGTGGGTTGATGATGGCACAAAATTGCTTAATTCCAAATGGTCCTCCCAAATTTGAGACTGTGAATGTGCCCCCCTGCAGGAAAAATAATAATTTTATGCATTGCCTTACTTGTCTGATGTGATGAAGCACACACAATTATAAAGTGCAGAAGATGTCATACTAAGTCAAACTACAAAGTCAGTTTTTGCAACCAACCTCATAATCCTGAGGCTTCAAAGTGTTTGACCTTGCTTTGCCTGCCAATAGCTTCACATCTTCTGAGATAGTGGCCAACCCCTTTTTATCTGCATCCTGTCCAGATCAGAAACCATATCAAAGGTGCCCAATGGAATTGCGAGCTTGGCCAAGTCCACAAAGTAAGAATGGCCCACAAAGGTGTCCCTATAAAATTTGCAGACTGCTAGTTCAATGCATTGTATGCATCCCTCTTTCTAAAAGAAGAACTATAGAGAAGGAATGGAGAGTTACTTTCACAACTGGGACCATCAAACCATGTTCAGTCTGTACTGCGACACTGACATTCACATTGTGATACCTGGCCATCAAACAAACAGTCAAATCACCAGCAATATGATAATGAATGCTCCCTTCAGATAAGTTCCATCAAAAAAGGGAAGGTATGGTCCCATGATACGTGCAATTAGGAAGGTGTTCAAATGTGAAAGACTGAAAGATTTGAATGAAAATTCCCACAGGCTACAGCCAGGAGCCAAAAGTTCATGAGCATCACATGTTCACCAATTGCAATATGCAATGCCAAAGAAAACAGCAGATGGAACTAGTCTAGAACTGTACTGGCGAATGAAGTCATCAGTCCAGGAGCTGTTGCATTCTGGTACTTTCCGCAGTGCTAGCGCTGCAGCCTGCACATCCTCACACACAACCTCAATAGGCTCTAGACAATCTCCAATGTAGTAGGAAATCAAGGGCACACAAGCAGCAATTCTGCCACGCCAGTTGTCTTTGTTGGTCTGTAACTACAGATTCACTATGCAGGAAGGATAGTGAGTGCTAAGTAGATGTCACCTCTGTTTGGAAGGGTAGGGACCAAGATGCAGAAAGAATATACTGACCTTGATAACAAAATCATTCAATGAAATCTTCTTGGGAGGAGCATCTTTGGTTTTTGAGGACTCCAACACTGCATTCAGCTCAGCCCGCAGCCTGCAGTCCAAAGAGGAGATCAAATCAACAAATATAGCAATTTCCCTTCCTGCTCCTAACAAGGAAATATAGTTCTTCCATACTTTCAACTAGCAAAAAAAAGAAAAAAACTGCCTACAGGTCTAACAATATGTCTAGATATTGCAGATGCAATGTGCTTAAAGGTCTGAACAATCACACATTGACAGTTATACCCCCCTGGAATATTGGGTTTAGTGAGAGTACATACTTTAGAAGCTTGTCAACATGTGTGTCAAGACTTAAGTAGTAATGTGGTATTGTTTGCTTGGATAGAAGAAGGCGCTTAGCTGTGACCTGCATCAGCAAAACATCATAAAAAGCACTCACTGGTTTAGAAGCTGACACCTCCAAAATCCTGTGTGCTGACCAGGCCACTGGAGATACTCTGGCCGTACATCCTATTTCATGGGGATGACCATCACTTCATTCTTCACTTTGTCTAGATCAAGTGCCAACTGATGGCACCACAACTAACATACAAAACCTCTAGTCACATCTTACTCATAGGCCTGCAGAGGACACATAAGTAATTATTTGCTTGTCTGTGCCAGTCTATCCATAATCATGCTAATCATTTCAAGATCATGCTAACATTTCAAGAGCTTATACATCATTTCAAGTTTTTTCTCCTAATCATGCTAACATTTCAAGAGCTTATACAGATTACTAGGCTCCTTTACTTGTCACGAAACCTCAATTTTCTTCCAGTTGGATTTTTCACAAGTACTGACAATAAGAGGCTAACCCTTCTGATTTGAGTGTTGGGAATGTCACTGTAATCCACATCTGCAAGGGGTCCAGCTGCTGCTCCCCTTGCTGCTGGTTTCTGTCCTTCTGGAGCGCTTGGTCCCTTTGCAGGAGATCCTGAAGCTGGAGACACAAAGAGAATCAAACTTTAAGAAACCAAACAAAAACCAACAAACTTTGTTGCTGAACAGCTTCCCAAACCAAGTCCCTACTAATAACCTCTATAGTTCCATGCATCAGATAGGAAGTACATACAAAGGAAGAGATCAAGATGGGCAGACTGTTCAGATGCAGACCTAAATACTCTTCAATATCAGCTTTGACAACACTTCCATCTGGGCCAGTTCCTTTGACACTTGACAATGACACCTGCATACATTACCAGAATCTGTTAGCGGCCAATCATCCTGCACATCATCCTTCATACATCCAAACTCTCCTGCCCAACTCTACACTACTTTTAGCCTGACCAGAATCCCATCAATTTGACTGTCTACCTTACATCTTCCTCATACAAGAAAAACCTTGCAACTGTATTCAATGTCTGAGACCATTCAAAGGTCTTGTGTCTCCCACAATGAAATGGAATGGATGTCTTGATTCTAGATCAGAGGATCAAAACAAGATATCCTTCACAAGTCTCATCATAATGACAATCTGAATCAACCAGAATAAGAATGGTAATATGAACTGACAATATGGTAGATTAAACACCAAGAGACCAAAATAGCAAACTACATGACAAAGAAAAGAGAATGAACAAACAAAAAGAACATAAAATACATCTGAAAAGCAATGTATATGATAGGAACAGTCTCTTGCACATTTACTGACCAGCAACAGCAACACACACAATAGTGGCAACTAACTACCATAACATACCCACTGACTTCATCAGTTCATAGCAGTGGGCAGTGTCAAGCAGAGTATAATTAGTATGATAGAAATACCTTAACAAAAATCCTCACAAAGTGATAACAATAAGATATACAACTCTCCACAGGAAACAACAAACATCAGGCATTATTTATTATCAACAATGGAGAAAGTTTTATGAATGTTCTGCCATGAATTAATGCAGGGTGGACATTACAATCCAAACCCTATGACTCCCTTCCATCAAAACCACCATAAAGTATTGCAGTGACCTGCTGCACAAAACTCAGAGAATCAGTAAGTTCAGATTACAAACATGTTTTTCCTCAGCCAGCTTTTTAGCAGCAGGGGTGGCAAATATCCGATCGCCTCCTGCTGATGACCGCACAGGAGCTGGTGAAGGCTTTGGGGCAGCTGCTTCTGAGGGAGGAGGAGGTGGTGGTGGTTCTTGCACTGATGCTTCCTTCCTTGGAGGAGGAGGGGCTTCCTTTGGAGCCTCACCTCCGCCACCAGCTGAAGGCTTGTAATCCCCAATTGATTTTATCTCAGCCTCAGACTCAACCATCAAGCAGATAGCCTGTGCTGACAGACCACCAGGACCAAGCACGAGGCAGAATCACCACAAATCTCATCATTTACAATTTTTTACACAAAAGCACACTGTTAAACATGTCTTTGCATAAACAAAGTTCTGGGATACACTAACAACACAACTTTTGTCATCAATAATCCCTTAATAGAAATGCTTTTCAGGTGAAAAAGCAAGTAAACACCATGCATATACTCCTCAAACCTACCTTTCATGGAAAAGAGCACTACAAAGCATCCTAGCAAGGAAATCGGGCAGTTCTTCTTGGAGGACATAATTACCTGACCAACTGGGATATCTTTAGCGCCATCAGGGACCAAGATCTTGGCAAGAAAGCCCTCCTCCATGGATTCCATCTCCAAAGTTGCCTTGTCCTGTCAATTTAAATCATTTTTCACACCACCTAAGCAGCACAAAATTACCTATCTTAAAAAACTCACAGTCCATACTATCTCAGCACCTAATCAGTCTGCTAAAGCTGAAAATAACTTGTTTATACTAATGCAGATGTCAAATGCCAGCAAGATTTAGTGAAAAGCTATTCAAGCCCATAAAATTGACCCACTCCCCTGTAAAGGGCATGTTGCCAGCCAGTAATTTTTTTGGGGACAAAAGTTGTTGTTTTTTCGACAAAAAAATTGGGAAATTTTATTTTTCTAGTGTAAATATTGACTAATTTTGCTGATTTCTGGAAAACTTGGCCAATTGTTTATTTCACAAAATCGGAAAAAAAAACCCTGTTGCCAGTCTGAAGCATGTCCTTTTTGGGGACATCTTCAAAAAAATTTGTCTTAGCATGCTCTCCCACATACAATGATAGTCCCATCATTGCACCTAACCCAAAACCTGAACAATAGATGGAACCAGAAATGACAATGGCCAGCTTGAACACTTCCAAGCCTGCACATACGAGTAACAGGATAGGGCACATGAACTGACCGTCTCAATCTCACACAGGACATCACCTGCACTGACGGCATCTCCCTCCTTTTTATGCCACTTTGCAATGTTACCCTGCACAATGCAGATTTGCAACTGTTCAGAAGCTGTGGCAGATTTTGTCAAGTCAATCTGGGGAAGCAAACAGCAGTCAATGACATCAAATGAACGAATGATGCAGAAAACCATGAAATTCATTGCTCTGAAATCCATTAGGTTTTTAAAAGACATATGAGCAAATCTTCAAGAAGCATCATGGAGACTGGCACATGGATTAATTGCAAGATATCAGATGCACAATGATGTGCTCTTAGTTCAGACATTCCAACTAAAACTGCATGCCCACCTGGGTCATTGTAGGTGAAAGTGAGGGCATTCCAATCTCCTGAACAAGATTCCCTGTCCAACATACAAACAACTGCCTATCTCAGTGTCCTGCACAGGTCCAAACATCAATCCAGTGTTCTCTGCCTTGGTAAAGCCACCACTTGAACACAACACCCAGAAAAGATAACACTCATGACATCTGGTAATTAGTTGCGCACTATAGGACATTGATTAACACATAAAACAGACAGGGGGCTGAGGAGTCACACTCAAGCTACAATGCTATGGTTATCTGATTTATAACTTAAGAAGTGTCATGTCTCAACAAAAAGTCACAAACCCTCCAGTCCGCTCAACAGGTCAGATAACAGCTAGCAAAATAATTGACTCTTTGACTGAAGTACCCTTGAAAAAGATGCTTGGACACCTGGATATGAATGAAATGCATTGCTAACTGTGATCCTATTTTTTGCATGAGAAATTAAATTCTGGCTTAATCCACTCATTAGGAATGTGTGTGCAGAGTTTCCTGCAAAGGATTTGATGTGCAGAATAAGCAAAATACCGCTGGAAGCATGAAACCCTGATGTCTGTGCTCCTGCATAGTTCTTCAGAATCATGACAGATCGGATCTGGGAAGTGGGCCTGAAAAGAAACACATAAAAGTAAGTACAAAATTCTCAGACATTTCGTCCCAAAACCATGAAGAAGAAGCGGAAGAAACAACCAGCGAAACAAAGTCCAGACTTCGGCCACCACATCCCCCGCTTTCTCCCTCGGTGCCCCGCGATCAATGGGCGATTAGTTGATGCAACCTTGAAAAAAAAACGGAACTCGTATTTGCCCTAACAATGAGCTCTCAGATCCTGCATGTACCTAGTGGGAAAATCACCAAATCGGAAGTACAGACGCATCTGCGAGTGCGAGGAAAAGCTCCGCTGCAAGGAAAACTCTCCGTTGCCACATCCAGACCCGAAAGCCGCCCCCGAGAAAGCAGACGAAGAAGGAGGAGGAGGAGGAGCTCGGGAGTGCAAGCGGCTGGATGACGACGACACGACATAAGTGGCTCCTCTGCGAGCCACGCTTAAAGCCGATCGGCGGGAAGCCATCATCGCTGATATTCCAAAGATCCTCAGTCCTCTCTTCACTTCACAAGAGGAAGAAAAATCCCACAGAAGCGAGATTCATAACCCCCCCACATTCACATAGTCACCATCGCTTCCACAAACACTCACTGCTGACTTTCCTACTGTTCCCAAAGCTTCAGGAAACAACGGTCAGTCAGTGGACACACGGAAGACGACCGAGAGAGTGCAGCAGATTGCAACCCTGATGGACGCTCGATCCAGTTTTACTGGTGAACAGGAGGAGCAAGCGGCCCTCAGAAAGAAAGGAATCCGGCGCTCACGAGCCTGCCTGCCCTGCCTGCGCGCAGTCGCTCCTTACGATCCGCCACGCGCATGCACCAAATGGTTTGCACGCCCGTCGTCCGTCGTCGTCGTCGTCCTGTGCATTGATTAGGCCTTTTTATTTTTTTCCTCACCTCGACGCCCTTGGTTATCAATACAAGTGTCCTGTGCGTTGTATTCTCGTGGGCGCCTTTTTTTTTTGGGGGGGGGGCCACGGTGAAACAACGGCCACCAGCGCCCACCAGCGCACCTTGAGGATGGATGGATGGTAAGTGGTCAGGAAACAGTTTTCTGTTGGGTTCAAGTTCCCTAGTTAACCATGGTGGTTAGTTCAGTTGATTTTTTTTTTAACTACCTAGTTACTAACAACCCACAAGCAGATTGTTAATAGGTAGGTAGTAAAAACAGCCCTTACCTATGTATAATCCATCTACTTACCTAGTAGTTACCTAATAAGCAAAAGAAAAAATATATTGAGTAACATGCCCTCCAATTGCACTAAAACAATTAAAGTAGGTCTTTAACTAATTATACATAGTTCCTATTATGCACAAGAATGGGTCCTCTATCTCCTTCTAGGGTCACCCTAGCCAAGTGGTTCCAAGTGATACACCCAAATAGGCATCCCCTTTTCATAGAATCCTTAAGCCCTAGCATGTGGGCATTCCCAAAGTAAGGGGCCTATGATGAAGCAATAGTTGAGTCTGGCCTTGCGTTTGGGAATGTTCGCCATCCATGGGCTTTACCCATGATAAAGCACAAGGCAAGATGTCACCATGAATATAAAGCATTTCAAGGGTTTTCATTTTGTATTAGAACACACTTCCTCACATGGAGGAAGATTTGTTCCTCGAGTGAAAGAGCCTTCCCTTGATCGCATACAAATGTTTTGCCACTTGAGTTTTTAAACGTCTTTTGTTGGGAAGCCATGCTCCCGTAGGCCTCCACTAATTTTCAGACCTAATTGAGACTATGACCCTTAAATTAAGGATGGCCCTAGGGAGCAAGCCTTCTTCACCTATACCTAAACAATACGTAGATCACAAGGTGTATGAGGAAAAGATTTTTGTGCCTACTCCTTAAGAGCAAGAGGGAAATTTATAAAGGTGCATTCACACTTGGTGTTAAGGACTCCAGTATAAGTCCTTAACACCAAGTAACTCATTTAGAACCTAAACCTATATACCACAAAGGCCACAACAACACTAGCCTACCACCTTAATAGCCAAGTATGCTCTCTTTTTGCCTTTCTATTGAGAGAAGGAGGACCAGCAGCAAACATCTTCAGCATGATGAAAGAGTGTAATGGTTGTGAGCTGCCTAAAAAGGTAGGTTGTAAGTTCCAATCCCACCTCCAACTTGGATACCTTGATTGCACCTTTCAAGGTTTTGAACCCTGGTAATCCAGGTATTACTTTGTCTATCCATTAAATAGACCAACTTGGAGGGGGTTTGGGAACTTAATGTTCCCCTTGTGGTTCACCGTCTTGGGTGGTTCATTTGTCTTCTTGAACGTGAGTCCTTTTATTTTGTTTCTTGTTTTTCCCTTTTTTTTTGGGGTGCTTTGGTTAATTTATGGTTGCAAGGGTTTCATCATCAATAAATGCCAACTACTCTTAGTATCAAGGACCCTAACTCTTGGAATATCAATCAACTTAGCCCGAAGCATTAGGAGAAATTTCCTAGTGTATTTTGAAGGCGCCTTTTTGTTCATAAATATCCCTCCTAGAGAATTGAAGCAATTTTACACCTACTCCTTAAGCATGGGAGCAAAATTATGCCGTCTTGTAAGTGTAAGATCCCTCCAACTTTTAAGGAGGTCTAAGATCTCTCTTATGTCTCATGATGTACATATGTTTCAGTTAGTTCATATAGTGTTTGCCTTGTTTTTTATGATGGCTAATTCCCATGGGTGTGCATTACTCGTCAAATGCTTAGTTGGACTTGGTTATCACCTTGTCTTAGACCCTTTATTTTAGGAATACCACAACCTTGGAGCTTTACCTTGCACATAACTTCTCAATTGTTGCTTGAAGAAATCCTAAAAGTTGGATTTTAATTTGTATTGCATAATTTGGTACTCATTTATTTAATTATTCATGAATATCAATATTCCCCCAAAATCCAATCATTTTCACAATCTCTCTTAGCAGTGTTAATTGTAGGTCAAATTAGTTATTGTCATCTTGACTATGATTTCATTGTTATCAATTTTATTCTTGTAGTGTGTTGATTTTATTTGAATTTTTGGTGTTAGAAGTAAAAGTTATTACCATGTTCGTAGTTTGTGTCATTTGTGTTGACACTGATTATATATGTTTCTTAAAGTGTTGCTTATTATAGTTGTAATAGAGATCTTGTAAAAAGTCGCAATTTCTTGAAGTTTTAGAAAGGTTTTTTCACAAGAAGGTGCATGAAGTGGAAGAAATCTTCTATGATAACATGAAAAGCTGAAGGTAGATAGAAAGCAAATACAGGAATTTGGTAATAATACGGTTAATAAATTGATAGCTCTTCATTTTACAACATCAAGTAAATTCTTTAAAATGTGGGAAAGCTTGCGAGGACTTAAGTCCTCACAAACATTAGAATTTTGGATTAATCTATTTGGTTCTCTCATCAGTGAACATTTTTTTTAAATTAAATTAAAAAAATACATGCAAATAGGTGTGCAAGCAATTTAAACTATGATGTGCATCATTTGTTACCTTCAAAGTTCACAAAATGGTCCTACATGTTCATTAAAAGCCATGTGTAATACAACATTTCACATGGAATCACAACTATAAAAACACTTGTTGAATGAACATAGCACAATTCATACAAGCTACAAAGTTGGATCAAAATTATGATACATATGATTGAAACCAGGAAAGTATGAGAAATGAAAAAGAATGCCACCATTATTTGTCATCAAGCTCTTTGGGCATTACATCCATATATTGCCAACATATTTGCAACACAAATATTTCATCAAAGATTTTGTGTTTTCATCACGAGGTTTAAAATTGTTTTCAAACATTGATTATTTTTAATTGGTGATTTATTGAACATAATGTGTGGTTGATTGTTTCCATTTTAAACAAATAGCGAAAAACCACATTATTACAATAATTTTGTAGAGTGATATGACATTCAACCCCTATGACTTATGCAATCAGTAATGTGGCTTTTACCTTTAACGTCATATGCAAGGTTAACACATTTTTTTGGTAATTACCATACCTTCTTGTTAGATTTTTTTATAAATCAATTAACAATTTGCATGGAAAGATTCCTCGTAAATTCCATGGGAATTTTGATGAATTGTATACAAATTTATAATCCATCTCAATGGATATCCTAAAAATGTACAATTAGAATAATGAAAATGTGAAAATTGGTTTGTGTTACTTAATTATATTTTATAGAAAAGGTTCAAGTCATCCAATAAGTTCACAATACAAGTTGTCTCATTTTTTACAACCCTGCACACACATGTTTGAACACTATTTAGCCATGGCCTACATTTCATAAAATGAAAATATATAATTTGTAATTAAATAATTATAAAAACATAATTAAAGTTAGTCCAAATTTAAGGTTATAATTTCATTCTTGAATAATTTCAAGATATTTTATTGAACAACTATAATGATGGAAAAATAATGAACAAGAAACATAAATCAAAATCAAATCAAAATATTTGATAACTATGTGTTGAACATTAAAATCTTAAATTGAAATGTCAATATGGTTTCATAGCCCAAAAATAATTGATTTCAATACTCACCTACTAAAACTAACCATCCCATATGATCATTTCATTGATGATATGTCATTACTACAATTTCAACTTATGGGTTAATTGATCAATTAATATTATATATACATAGAATGAAAATTTCAAGACATTTTTGCTACAACCTTATCAAATGTTGTTAATTACAAATCACTTGGCTTAAAGAGATTCTATTTTAATGTTGCAATCCTAACCTTCCATTCACAATCCATAAAAGGCAAGCTCAAGGCATGTTAGATTGCAAAGAACCTTCAAACATCACATGGATAAAGGGAATTGAAACGCTTTCACACACAAAGTTTTGTAAGATGTGTGGAATTCAAAAGAAACAACCCCCAAATCTTCAAGTTGCATTGTAACTAAAAGAAGTAGTAGAAAAACCCAAAAATAATGTGTTTTCATTACTACACAATGAAAACATGAATATAATTATATACATAAGCACATCAAAATACAACCAAATTCCAAGTTTTAAACATTCTCTAAACATGTAGTCTTAAATAAATCAATAGTTTAGGTGGTGGTGGATCAAATTTTTCACATAATTTTCTATTTGAACATCATGGATCATTCAGTGTTTGGCTTAAACAAATTATATCCTTCTTTCCCAATTGCACCAAACACCCACCCCATAAATTTAATCACATGGTACAACACACATGAACATTTTTATTTTTTTAAAACCCAAGTGATATGATGTTCAAAACCTTTTGTTCCCAACTTCCCCATTTGGTTTCTTAAGTACAACGCTCAATCACAACATTTTGAAATGATGAAACACAAGTTTCCACACATTACCCATTGTCACAACTTGCAACAATTTGGTGAGAAATCTTTGACAAATCACCAATACATCCCCAAAACATTCCAACATTTAACCAATGCCCTAGATCATTCAACATTCTTTAGTGTTCATCATTTCTTCACCACCATAGCCATGATTTTATTATGAGCATTGTTTACAAGTAATTAAGTTCTAGTGACCCAATAATGAAGTCCAAGAGTTTAATCAATTTTGGATTACATTTTAATATGCATTGAAGACATATCTTCTATTTGCATTTCTAAAAACTATGCACCCAAAAAAACCCACAAAACTTCTTGAAAGATCTACCCTCCCAACTCCACAACACTTTCCTAAAATTCATCACTAGATTATCTTTCCTTCCATCACCACATCCACATAACTAATCATCAACTTTCGATTACCCTTCTCCATTAAGAGCAAAACTTCACAACGAATAAGAATCAACATCACAAACTACACATTAAAGTTTGACAACAAAGCAAGCATCATCACATAGTTCAACAACATTGCCATCATCATTGATAATTTGTAAAACATAAACATAACAAACAAAACATGTCTATTCCATAGAAGAAAACATCCTTATTAAACCCACCCTTTATCATGTTCACATGTTCCAAAACCAAAAACAACTCACAAAAATTGAAGATACTTTCAATTACTCCTTCCATCATTCATCAATATTCATTTTAAGTTACAACATTTTATCTTTAAATTGAGTTTTGAAATACCAAAACATGTTCGAATCAAGTAATATTTGGATCATTAAAAAGGTTGCAGTGCAAGTTATAACAACATCAACAAGGCATTGCCAAAACAAAATAGTTTAAAAAAGGTTATATGAGTTTGAAATGCCATGACAAAAATAACTCTTAACCATTTATATGGTGATTTGTGAGAACTAATCATGTTTGATTCAAGGTGGGAATATGATTTTGGGAAGTTATTTCTAAATGTTTCAAAATAATGTGTTTTCACATCCAAAAAAAAAAGTTTTTTCACAATTATGAGCTTCAAAAGTCAAAAGGGGCACTAAGATGTTTTAATTTTTGGAGTGTGTCAAATAACATGAACTTTTGGGTTGATTACCGAATGTCTATCAATGAGAAACCAAAAATATATCAAGGGTTGAAAATTTGTTTTTAAAAGATGCACACGTAGCATCCAAAACTTTAAACCTACAATTTGGAGTTGAAATAGGTGGAATAATAGTTTGGGAAGGGGGGAATGAGTTGAGGTTGCCCTACTAACAATAGAAGTAAACTCACTCATAAGAAACAAAGTTGATATACGTTTGTACTATTTTCAATGTATTACCAAATATGATAAAGTGACTTATATTTATTGCAGAAGCAAATTTTACACGTTCATATTCTTTGTGGGTTGACATGGACAATTTTTTGAAATAAAATGGAAACATTTAATCCATGCTACAACAATAGATTTAAGTCAATTTTGAGGTTACTTCTTTTTTCTAGTTGTTTAATTTGTAGCATTTTGTTTATATACCAAGCTTCAAGGAGGTTGTTAACATTAAATAATTATTGTTCAAACACTTTCAAGTGGATTATCAATTCGGGAATTGGAGTTTCATTCAGCATTGAATATTTTGAATAAGCTTTGGTCCTGGACAGCTCACATCTCCCTTAAAGGGCTCCTGCCTACCCTCCGGGATTCCACTTCCTGTGATAAGGACATTTGTTCCAAAAAGACATCAAAGAGGAGACAGGCATGCCCACAACAGGAAGTCCTGTGATCCCGTTGAATCCTAAAAACTCTGCGTGCCTACCAATTGCAGATGAAGTGATAGACCAGACAGAATCAATGTGACGAAAAAACTCTGCCATCCAGAGAGCAGAACAAAAAAACAATAATTGAAAAACCTGACTTAACAGGCTACCCTTTTGTCCTGATCTCATGGCAAGCATGAACTACTTGTAATGCCACTACTTGAAACTCCACATTTGCTCCACTAACACTAGAATTTTTGAGCGATTCAAGCTACCATCTCAACTTAAACCTTCAAACATAACCTCCTGAAATTGGACAAAGAAGACATTTGCTGCAGTATACAGTGCATCTCAAGACTGTTGTATGAGAGCTTCCCCAATAACCATATGCTGAATGCATATATCTAACAATGCACTAGTTTCTTAAACTGTGGCAAAATAGCATTGGCAAAGAACTCACATACCATAGCAACCAGTCCTTCAAGTACTCCGCGTTCTTTAATGACAAAGTCTACAAGTACTTAAAAATCTTGTCACTAAAGCTTGAGGCATGATTCAGCGGCCTCTTCCACCTCGGCGACCTCCACTGCCTCGGGAGGAGCCCCTGCCCCCACGAAAAGACTGGTTTCTGGTTTGAGAGCCTCTTCCTTCCCAAGAACTTCTACCACGCTCACTGCCTCCACCAGCTGATGGAAAGCGTCTGGGGCTGGGGGTTCGTTCACCAAAATCCCTATCATCAGAATAATTGTTGTCTCCAAACTGACTTCCTCGGCGGGATGAATCACCCCCAAACCGGTGACTGCTTCGCCCAGATTCTACATTCTCAAACTGACCACGACGTTGCCCTCCACCCCCACCCCGGCCACCTCCACGGCCTCGGTTGGATGCCCTAGCAGCACTGCCCCCACGACCTCCTTGAGTTGCAGACAAGGATCTTGGGCGGAAATCACTATCTTCATCATCATCATCATCACTGAAGTCCATAACATTTTCATCAAAGTCAAAACTGTCATCACTACCAGAACTGACTTCCTCATCTGTCAAATCATCAGCTTCAATATCATCCCAATTTGGGGAGGCAGCTTTCTTCTTGAAGTCTGGTTTCCACTCCTCATGCCTTGTGTGTCTGTTAGGGCTGGAGATATCATCTCGCCTTTCTGGGATGCTGAAACGGCCTGGACGACCACGCTCTTCTTTGCGTCCATATGCAGGTTTGGAAAAATTACCCCTCCCTCTGTCATCACCTCTACCTGATGATCTTGGCCTCTCCTCTTGGCATTCATGACACTCCTGGTTCTTGCTATAGTTATGAAACTTGCACCTATTAACAGAAAGACAGTTTGAGATGTCTACCAATCAATGGCACCCACAACAAAACCTGTACAAACCAGTAATCTTGTCTTCTCTGATTCCTGATTGCTTCAAAACAAAGCTATGCATGTAACACACCCCACATGCGCTTGAAACAGTCTCGAAAACCACTGATTACCAAAGACTGGCTGAACTCCAGGGAAAACAAATTATGATAATGGTGTCCTTTAAAGGAAAAGGTGCCAGCTGGAATTGGCGAGAAACTCACTTGGGACAAATCCAGTCACCTTGCCGTAACTCTTGTGTTATAGGCTTTGCCACATCACATTTCCGGCACACCCTGTTTTTGGAGAAGTTGACAAAATTGCACCTGGAACAAGCACCAAGAGAACACTGTTCTTCATATGCTGTAAAAGTGTTCAAAGTTCAGATGGAATCCATGTCAAAAAAAAATTTCATTCCTAAGGTTATCATTTGGGTCAATGACTTACTCACTACACTTCCAGTCCCCTGGCCGTAAATCCAAAAGAGGTCGTGTAGCATTACACTCACGACATTCACTATTCCTCTGGAAGTTCACATAATTGCACCTGGAGTTGACAACAAAGCCAAGTTGGAACTCCAGCATAAGATTGCATGTACATAGATATACCTTCAGAGGCACTGAGAACTTCTCTATCCTTGCAATGTAAATAAAATCTGAATAGAATTGAGAGATGAGCTGACGATGAGGTTATGGAGATTTAAAATCCTACAACATATCAGCAAACAGGAAAAAGACAAGAAAAGGAGAAAATAGACATCCATCTTTAAACAATGAAGAAGAGAGAAAAGACACTGCAGTTACAGAGACTGCACCTAACACTAGGCATGACATGAGTGGACCAATAAGATAAATAGGTACAAATCTGAATAAGATCCTGACTCTACACACCACTCACATCATAGAATCAAATAAGGAACATGGTTACCCACCTACAAAAATAAAGCCATGATGAAACCTTTGGAAAAAAGACCTCATCCCAACTTTTGCAATACTTAACCTAACAATCTTAGCATCAAGGGCAGGAGGGCTTATTTCAACCTTGCAAGTGTTTGTGATTTCAAAACCTTTGAAGTGATGATGCCACTCATGGTCAACCTTGTATGGTAGGGTAATTGGTGAATTGATCGTACAAAGTGCATGAATCTAGAATCCTTGAGTCCTTGAGTGAAAAGTTTAGTGGCTAGAAATCTTACTCAGCACATTTCCAATCACCTGGCTTCATTTCCACATCATCAAATGCTCTGCGCTTGTTCCTCACGTCATCTGGAGACACCCTACGGCCACTCCTTGAATCATCTTCAAATGGAGTCCTCGAGCCTCCTTCTCGGGACATGTGGTCAGACTTTTTCTTGAAAATGGGAAGAGTCTCCTCAACACGGGGCAATGATGGATCACGTGGAATTCTTGCAAGAGTAACAACCTCACTCAGCAGACTCCGTGCTGCTGCCTCTATGTCTTCAGGGAGATCCCGCTTGTGTGCCCCAATAACCAAGGCATGGACAATTAGAACACGGACTATGTCTGTTGTTGTTGTGGTTTCATGTGGGGGCGGCATATTGTAAGCTCTAGAGCACCTAGTCCGGAGTTCACAAGGCTCACAAACCTGTACACAAGGAAGTCCACTAACAACTCAGACATATTGAAAACTCAACTCCAACCTTGTGGATTTTGACATTGCCTGTACAAAGGACTAAAGCATTACCCATGAATGCAATAACATATAAATGTGCACCATGTTCATCCTTTCAAAAGAACCCACTCATCTTGTAATATTGACCTCAACCTCAGGCAGATAGTCAGCTTTTCAGCCATTTAGAAATTCAGGCTTGAGCTACTGCAGAAATCCACAGATTTCAGAACATATTGAAAAACAGAGAGGGGAGATTACTCACATGGACTTCTTCTATTTGAAGAAATGCGCGGAGCCGCTTACCGGCATTTACAGCTTTACGGTCAATGCTTGGACAGCCAAATTGGGCAAGAGTTTGCAAGGTTTTCCGAGAAAGAGCACTGCAGTCATGCACGAAAGAAAAATCACTCCACAAACCGACATTTCTTGATACTGAAGAGATTTTCCATGAACTTTCCAGTAATAGCTACTGCTTAGCATAACTAAACCCTAAACTCCAATCCTTCGTGAGTCTGTCTTGTTGTGCCCATCTTTCTAAAAATCCAGAACAAGAAGAAGCAAGTAGGAGTAATGAGGAGGGCCAGAGAAGAGAAAACACTTCTGTTACCGAAGTATGTCATCCCGCTGCCGAGCAAAAGCCATTGCTGCCCGCTTGATTCTCCCAGCATCCTGACCAAGTTCAACATCCTCTGCCCCTTTGTTTTCATCTGCTTCAAAGTCGAAATACTTATCTGCCTCCAGCTGCTCAAGGAAAGATCGCCATTCTGGCCAAGGGTGTTCTGCCGCAGCTAACTGGGCAACAATGGGAATAGTTCCATCCTTTCCATCCAGACTTTTCTTGGTTGCTTCAAGTCCCTCAACAACACTATCTGCATTGACGAGTTCCATTCCTTCTTGCGCTTCATGAGTTCCTTCAAGAGTCTCACCTCCAGAAAGCGCTCCAGTTTCTACGATCTCCACATATCCCAATAATTCCTCCTGACTGGAGTTGCTAACCTCGAATTCTTTGTCTCCTAATAGTAATTCTACAGGGACAGGAGATTTCTCAGTAACACGACTTCTGCTTTCAGCATCCCGCAGCGCATCTCTAAGAAATGCATTCTCAATTATCTTGGCCTCCAGCTCTCTTTTCTTTGCCTCGAGCTCATCGCGGAGAGTCTGATAATGCTGCGACTCTGTGTGTGTCATTTCATCGGTTTCGACTACCATCGGCACTTCGATAGATTCTGAGCTCCCAATCGAAAAGGCTCGAGAGTTTTGAACCCTGCTGCAAAGTGGCAATGTTCTCGCCTGCTTCCATCTAGGGTTCATCATGCAGATGGACCCGCCGCACCGGCTGTATAAAGTTGCGCATGAAATTGCAGATGCATAATAACAAGTCCTGTGGAAAGAACGAGACGACGATCGAGGAGACCGCTCCGTCACTCTTGCAGATGAGGGAGATAATGGAAACCCCAAGCTACCGCCGTGGGCAAACGAAGCTCCCAAAAAAGATCGGAAAGATTTTCGCAAACAGTGCGAGCTACAAGATAGCGCCATTTCTAAGGGAAATAGCAACCCTACTAGCACACACAATAAAAAGCACAAATGACTCAGCAGGAAAACCCTACAAACCCCAAAAATTGCCTCGAATCGTCTCCAAAACCCATGGAAGCCTCCAACCCGAAAAAGCTGCACACCCAGAAAACTAAATGCCGTGTATAGTTGAAAAGATTCCGAACACAGAAGACCAAGAAGGGCAAAAAACCCCAACTATATTCTCCAATCCACTTGTCCCAAGTAACCCTAAACCACAAAACTCACGACCACAAAGCAAACGACAAAACTATCGCGGCTGCTATCAACGTCACTATTGAAAAGCTACAAAAGTGCAAGCAGTTTTAAAACCTTCTTAGAATACCAATCTATTGAACTGCGAAATGTAACCAAAACGAGCAGGGGAGCGCAGTGGGGGCTCTACTGCACTCGAGGAAAACACCAGTTGAATTCTGTCGTAAAACCTCCCTTGGACACGCTGCGAGGAGCTAGTTCGGCTTCACAGAGCCCATTAAACCCTAAACCCTAAAAGCCAGTCTCTAGAGACCCTAAAAACCATTCGCGGTAGCCGTCGCCGAATTCGATGCTGACGAAAAATGGGCAAACTCGTTACTAGGGCTTTCGTGTTTCTCGAGAATTCATCCATATTTGGGGTGAGATTGGACGGATGTAAATCAAATATCTTTCATGGAGTGTGTGACCTCTCCCAATGGCCCAAGAGTGAGTGAACTTGTTACTCAAACTAATTGAATTTTCAATGATAATTTTGATTATTCAAACTTCAATATCTCATGCACCTCTTAGGTCTAAAAATTATGAAATCACCTCCATAAAATCCTGCCATGGTTTTGGAAATCTCAATGTAACAAAAAAACAAAAAAACTAGAATCTCATGGCTATGGGGAAAAAAACTCTAGATTAATCCAAAGTTATATAGTGTCAATTGAAATTTTTTATAATTAAATAGTAGTGTTCCTAAAATGCTTAATGAGAAATAGTTGTATAAAGGTCAAGACATTATCGTTTTTAATGTACAAACAAATGAGGAATGTGAATTAATCTTTAATCACTTTCAAAAAATTCAAAATTGTTTAAAGACAAAGGTAAAATTAAATTATATAATCATTTAAATGTTAATCATTTAATTTAATAAGGGAAAATAGTGAGGTAGTTATACTTGGAAGATTCAATTCTAAGGTGCACAAGTTAAAATTTTATAGGGAATGGCTTGAATGCATAGACTTTGAATAAATCCAAAAAAACAAAACAAATCACCTTGTGATGAGAAAAATTAGATAACTTGTAGTGATTCATAGTATTAGGTCATGGGTGCATTCACAACTTTTTAATTTTCTTTTGAAAGAGCCATATTGATTGGCTCATCATTGAAAACTTTGGAACATTGGGCACTTGATAGAAGCACTTTTTTGGACCCTGGTCACAAAAAAAAACAAATATGTTCCCATATAGCCCACCTTTTCAATTTATATATAGAGTTGAACTTTGGGCAAAACCAAATGGGATAAATCAAGATGCTATTGGGAACGTCTTTAGAAACAACTTGGGAACTTGGGGAACCTAATAACAACCCCATGGGAACATGATGGGAACACATTGGGAATTTGAATTTTTTTTTTAAAAAAAAATTTAAACCTCATTGTGTGTTATAATTGTTGTTATTCTTGTTACATGTTTCTTGTTTCTATTTATTTATTTATTTTTGGTTATTGAATTTATTTTTGGTTCTAGGAAGTTGTATGATAAGAACAAGAAATGATTGAGATGAAAGGTTAAAATTTAACAACAATGAAGATGAAGGAAGAAAATTTGACTTTCATGTGGAATTGAAGGTGAGTTACATGTTTACATGTAAAAATGGAACACCAAAGAGTTGAATGGAAATGTCAATGTCAATCAACAAATGTGAGAATTTGTTAAACTTGTAGATAATATATGTCTTTTGACACACGATGGCAAAGGCATTGGCTAAAGGTTCCTTTTGTCAAAGTTATATTGCCATCTAGGAAGGGTCGATTTGAATGGTAATTGAACTTTGATCACTAAGTAGGCAAGGTAAGAGTTTATAAAAAATTGATGATGATGACAAAAACAAGAGTTGGCATAATGCCACATTGGGAAAGAAGGACTACAATAAATAAATTTTGTGCATTGAAAGCAAGGTGAAGTGCAAGGTTGATGATGGTTCAAGTATGCACTTATTCAACAACAAAGGAGGGTGGATTTTGTCACTAAAGGTGTAAGTGATAAATTCCCAAGCTAAAATGACTATTTGGGCATCTCCAACATTACACTAAAAAATGGCATTGTGTAATTTTTTCATATCCAAATTTTATGTTAGAATTTTTTCCCTCCCTACCCATAAATTGTGAATGCCAAATGTTTAAACACTCAAGAATCATGTAAAGATCACACATGAGCCAATTAATGCAACTAGCCAATCAATAGTAACAAATGTGTGAACAACAAATGCAAATGCCCAACAAACATCAGTCTTTTTTGAAATTCATGTATCTTGCACAAATTTAATGTACCCACATCCACTTTTACACCACTTTGGTGTATTGCTTCATCCAAAAGAGGCATGCATGCCACTTTCCAATGAAACGCTAAAAATGTTTTTACGACTTTATGATCAATATCAAAATTGTGTGTGAATTTTTTTCAAAACGTGATAATTTATTAACATGATTGGCAATTCAAGTAGTCATTTGCAAGTGATTACATAAAGAGAAAGTTAGAACTTGATTTGAAATTGCACTTTGTTCAACTCCATTCCACTTTTCATTCATGGAGACTTTGAAAAGGCCACATAATCTTCATTTGAACCTAACAATATTTGAGAAAATAATGACTTTGTGTTTGGAAAATAGAAAAATATATTCTTAAATGTTGTAGAATCTAAATCATGTTAGTCAAAAATGTTTTTGAAAATTTTATGTGTATGTTTATGAAGCTTGAGAATTCAAGTGTCGACATATGCCATGTGCCACTTTTAAGCCTAACCTAGGTGATCACCTAGGCTAGGCCTAAACTTAAGCCGCGTGGCATGTAAGTTAGGTCTAGACCTACACCATTTAGGCTAAGCCTACAAAAATCCTTGTAAGTTTGATGGCGCTTACTAAATAAATATATATATTTTATGAACATGAGATGATGGATTTCTCTTAAAAAATTGAAGTTCTTTTCGACTCAATCTGCCTTACAACAAACCAGTGCAAAAAAACACACATGGAATTGCACGAACGAACAGTCTTAAGCCACATGGCATTTATTAAAAAGATCGTATTTCTTTTTGGGTTCAATTAAGGTTGACCTTTTTTAATTGGTTCATCCCTTAATGTACATTGTACATAGGTCACCTCCTTATGTAGTTGACAAAACTAAAATGGGAGGCAAAACATATGGGATTAATTTTGTAGTTATAACGTAATTGTAATTAGTTGTGCAACTACTTAGGCTACTAGTGACTACCTAGCCTAACCTACTACTTTTAACTTATAACTTATTAACCTAGCCTATTAATTAACACATTTTATGATGTGGCACTTAATCTAACCATGTTGCCATGTGGTGTGGAAAAAAAGGTGAATTAAGTGCCACATGGCATGACCTAAGCCTAACGTATGTGCTATGTGGCATGTCGTAGCATAACCTAGGTGCCACGTGGCATGTCATATATAGTTGCCACATGGAATGGCCTAAGTTTTGCCTAGTTGCCATAGACCTAACATATGTGCCATATGGCATGGCTAGGCGTATCATCTGTGCCATGTGGCATATCATAACCTACCTCAGGTGATGTGTGGCATGGCATAGGCTTATCTTAGGTGCCACATGGCATGGCATAGGCTTAACTTAGGTGCCACATGGCATGTCCTAACATATTATAGGTGCCACATGGCATATTTTAGCCTATCTTAGGTGCCACATAGCATATTCTATACTATCTTAGGTGTCACATGGCATTTTTTAGCCTAGTTTAAGTGCCATATGACATGTTTTAGCCTAGCCTAGGTGCCACATGGCATGGCCTAGCCTAGGTTAAGTGCCATGTGGCATGTCGTAGGTTCCATGTAGAATGGTTTAGACCTAATTTATGTGCCATGTTGCATGGTTTAAGTTTAGCATATGTGTCATGTGGCATGTCCTATGCCGTGTTTAGGTGCCATGTGGGATGGCTTGGACCTAGCCTATGTGCCACATGGGATGGCTTAGGCCTAGCATATGTGGCATGTCCTATGCTTTGCCTAGATGCCATATGGCATGGCCTAGACCTAGCATATGTGCCATGCGGCATGTCATAGCCTAACCTATGTGTCAAATGGAATGGCCTAGGCCTAGCATAGGTGCCATGTGGCATGTTTTATGTTGTGTTTAAATGCCATGTGGGATGGGTTAGACCTAGCCTATGTGCCACATGGCATGGCCTAAAATATATATATATGTTATGTGGCATGTCGTAGCCTAAATTAAGTGCCACATGGCATGACCTAAACTTAACATAAGTGCCATGTGGCATGGCTTAGGACCATCATAAATGCCACATGGCATGGCTTAAGCTTAACCTATGTTCCACATGTCATGTTTAGGCTTATATGTAAACGTAAACAATGCCACATGTCACTAAGCCTATACTAAATACCATGTGACTTACGGTTATAGGTAGGTAGGTATTAATAAGTATGTAGGTATTAGTAGGTAAGTAGGCATATATATCTTTAGGTACATTCTAGCTAGCCAAGTAGCTTAAATACCTTATACATCTAGCATGTGACTATATTGATTACATTTGCAACTAAGTGTATATACAATGTTGTAAAAATACAAAGACATTGTAAAAAATAACACAATTTAACAATGAAATAGGTCATAGTCACAACCTAATTGAAAATAAAACCAAACTTCATCCAAATTTGAAAAGTAGTTGCATAAGTAACCATTTGTAGTCGTAGGCGACATTTGGTTGCACATAGTCACATATGGAAGAATTGCAAATGATAATATTTCTGGTAGTGTTATAAGGTTTTGAACAATGTTACCCAAAAAAATTTATAGGTTATTATAGAAGTTGTCTTCCCCATCCTAATGGGGGATATTTCAAAAATAACCAAGGCTAAAAACATAATAACCCATTGAAGGTTTGTTCAAACCTTTGGAAAAATAAAACCATTACAATCCATTTTAATGACCATTTATTCTCTAGTGGTTTTTTTGGCTTTAGAATCCATTTTAATGGATTGTTAATATTCCCTTTGTACAATGTCACAATATTCCATAAAACTATTAAGCCTCCTTGCTCACCTTGTCTGGCCAAACCAACCTTTTACATAAAATCATTATTGTTTTATTTTTGTACTAAGGTCTCACTATCATTTAGATATAGGGCACATGGAGGGGGCAGGGGAGGTGCCACTCCCCACACCCATGTTATGTTTATATGGTTCACAATGCATAAATGTCTTAGGGTCATATATAATAAAAAAAATCATATCAACACCCCCCCCCCCTGGTTGTTTCTTTCTTCAACCATAAGACATTGTTGCATTTTTTCCTTTGTATATTTCAATCCCTCATCAAGCTAAAGAAATCTTGTTTGTTGACGTTGTAAGAACATTAACTTACACAATTCGGAAGGTACTATCTAGCTTGTCAAAATAACTTCACTGGGTAGAAGTTACCCACCAGCCTATCCCTTTTCATTATCCATGTCCCTTTAACATTACCCTTTTGTAATGTCACTATTGCGGTGACATTTTACTTGGGAAAAAGGTTTATTAATAGTATTCACTTAAAAGTTAACCTTTAATTTACTTTCAATTCACACATGGGTGCACATGGGTGAACATGGGCCACATGTAGATTATAAGTTTTAAAACTTCCTTGAGCTAAATGCCCAATGAATATAAATTGAGGTATAATTTTCCATTATTTTTAGTTTATTCAACACAAATTTGGGGTACGTTTTTGGTCACAAGCTTATTCCATTCTTGTTTTGTTTTTATAATAAAATCATATTTAATTATTGTTTTGCACTTATCATGTTTTTGTTTTTGTTTTTCTTATTTCACAATTTGGATTTATGATTATGTTTACATTCATTTTCGACTTGGTTTAAGAAATCTTGTAGATTTGGTTTGACTAGGTTGTTTTCATGCCCATGACACCGGACATCACAACCTTCCCAATAAACTTTTGATGGAAAGATAATAGTCAACTTTACCCCTATGCCCAATTATGCTCCAGCTTTCATCCATCCACCCATCATGCCCATTGCTCCTAGTTTACTTTGGCTAGTCCCTTCATCTTCTCTTGGTACATCAACCTTTTTTCTGCTTTGCCCATCACACCCACTATGAACTTTTCAAATGTTCATTATATGGTTTTTTTTTCATGACCTTGCATTTTTTGTCCCTCTTGTAGTTGTCGATTTAGTGTAGGGGGGGTTTAGTACAACACCAACATCCATGCATTGTTCATAGGCAAACATTTATTTGAAGTGCAATGTTGCCTTTGACTTTATCATATTTTCCTCCCTTTTTAGCATGGACATGGATTACATCCACAAATATCATTGATGTTTTCCATTTGGGTTTACTTCAACCTCATTCATACCATCAAATTTCATACGTTCATCGAGTTAATGTTCAACATGTTTTACATATTCCTTTATCTCAATTAACATTCGATCTTTCCTGTATTGTAGGTTGGCATTTTTAAAAAAATTCCTTTCTTAGTGTTTGGCCTTTTTTCCATGGGGTGGTGAGAAAGGCCATTGAAAGACTTGTGTTCATTTGTGTTAATACATGGGTGGTAATTAGAAAACAATATAAAAGGAACACATGATGAAAACATTTGTTTTAGCCTCTTGTAAATGTTTGAAATTGATTTAAAATCCTACCCCAACTCCATTAACATGAAAGGGGAATATGTTTAAACAATATGTGCACCAACTTTGAACATAGCCATAACCCCATCTAAAGAGACAACAAAAGTCCTTCACCTTTTCCATCCATTTGTTCTCCCTAGTTTGATTTCACCCTTTTCATCGATGATTTCCATCCTAAAACGAAAGTCAATTTAGATTGGGAAGCATTTATCTTTGCCTTGGTTCATTCACCACGTCTTTCTTTCAGTGGCCCTCTGGGTATGGTGTATGAACTTTTACGAGACTATTTTGTCCTAAGATTTTGCAAATGGATGTGACCTTTTCAAGAAAATATGTGGGCACATTGTTTGAAATCATGTTCCATCTTCAATATCATGTTTGTTTTCTACATTTCAATTATTAATGTTGGAGAAGCAATTTGGAAGCATACATCCCATTGTGATTAACGAGGTGACCTATGGTTTAATTGTTTGCACACTAATTATTAAATTTAAAAATATTTTCATGGAACATTTTAGTCCTCATTAATTTGGTGTAATGATTTGTGGCAAGTGTGAAATAATGGTTCATGGCATTTGAATGGTGTTAAATTTGCACCCAAATTGGGTGGTGCTACATGTGGATGTTTTTAACCCTTTTAATTTGGTGTCACGATCAACCACTTTTCAAAAGTTATAATTTTTGATTGGTTTTCTGCATTAGCTTTTGCCATTTGTTCAATGATTCTATGCATGCCCATCCCCCGTTGTATTTTTTTAGGTTTCCCAACACGGGGATTTCATAGTCATTTTGTTAAATCAAGTACATGATAGGGGGACCCATTGGGAAAAATGTTGTTTGTTTTGGCTCATCTTTGCATTTTTTGCCCTACAACAACAACCCACATGCTTGTGTTTTCCTTTCATTGGTGGCTTATACACATATAATAGGTCCCACATCAAATGTGATTCTTATTTTTTTATGATTGTAATAAGAATTTTCTACATTAGGTTTTTTAATGCAACCAACAAAGTGTGTAATTTGGTTTCCACAAAGAATAAACCACTCTATATCACTTCCTCTTGACTTTCTTACTCCTAATGTGGGTTTTTATATTTTGGGTGCATCGATAGGATTTAGATCATTCGTTGAATCATTTGTGCCTAAATTTTTTTATGAAAATCTTGGGATGACATCTAATCTCCCTGTGCTTGTAGATCTTCAATCAATTTTTGTGATATTTTCGTTGTGTTATGCTCAATGCTATGGTTACTTGTTTTGTATAGTGTTTCCATCTCCATATATTTTACATGTTACATTAAATTTAATACTTGTACCATAATTATGTTGGAAAAGTTACTTGGTGCGGGATATATTTGTGATTTTATTGATCACCTAACTCATCATCAAACCATTCTTCCTACTTCTCAAACAAATTTGGCCTCCTTTCTATAGTTCAGATTACTACCCTCACATTATTAATTAGTTACTTCATGTTGTATGTTATCATGTCCCACCTTTTGAAAACTTAATGGTTTAGTCTCATCCTTAATTGTAGGTTTTTTTTACATATAACCCATATGAATATGAATTTGCTTCATTTTTAATAAACATTTATTCAAATATCATGTCAACACATCTTTGTTCATGTGTGGGTCCAGGGGCATGCACTTGATTATTAATTCATCTTAACATGCCTACATTTCGTTTATCCTTGACCCACTTCCTTATAACATTACATTCCCATATTGGCTTATCACATTTTATGGTTGTCCATTTTTCATGGTGTTAGTGTGGTCATACCATTGACAATTTAAGTACCCATTTACTTTAGTGCCCTTATGAGAGTGAGCATATAGCAACCCATGGTACATTTCGAGATATATTACAACTACTACTTTAGAAAGAGTTCTCCCACCTTTTCCCTTGCCACATTCGATGACAAATGGCTATCATTATCATTAAAAACAACTTTTGTCACGACCCTAACCTTGGGCTCGTGACCAAAGCAAGGGCATGGAAAAGTAATTTTGCTTTAAACCTTATCTCAATCGAAGGTATGCACAAGAAATTATGGTCCTTTAAAGTGGCATAAGTTTTACTTTTGGGAATCTTGGGATTCCCGACTTGGTAGTCTTGAAAAAAATGAAATTTAGATGTGGCCCATGTGGTCAATCACATAAAATATTATAAGGGGGAAGGTGGTGGCTTCCCCTAAGTTCAAATCGTGATGAATCTTGTGAATCTGTGTATGCCCATGATTCGTTCGTGCACTAAAAATGTTCAAACTATGCATTAACCAATTTGTTGTTTGGTTTGTGCAAGTCCATATGAATAATTGACTCATTTGTCATTCATCCTAGCCCCCATCCCAAAGCTCTAGCACACCCTTCTTACCCTTGAAGTGTTGTGGATTAAGGAACGTACTTCAACTCCATTTTCTTTCAACGTTTTCATTTTCGAACTTGCATTTGAATCTTTCAAAGAGTTTGAGGGTGTGTCAACTTCCAAACTTTGATAAATGTTGTCATTGTTGACTTGACTTGCACAAATTTGGTCCAACAAACATCAACAACCACATCACATATAGAGATGATGGCTGCTTAGGAAAAGACATGATCATATGTTGAACAAACATTAGGCAATGACTTCATTCCCCTTGCTATTGAGATGTATGAATGTATTTTCTTGTTTTGATTCATTTTTTACCACTTGTGCATAAACCACTGCCACATGTCATCATTAGTTTTCTTTAGTCCCTTCGATGCTTGTTTCTTATTATCAATAGCACTTGTTCATAGCCTTACAACATGCACAAAATAGTGATTTTTTAGCGAGTTGTTGCACTTGGTTGGGGTTCCTCATCTCTTCTACACATCATACCTAGTGCACGTCCATCACTAACCGATTTGTGGCATATGACAATTCTTTCGTTTTAGGTCTTTTTTGTTATTGTTGATTATCATTTTGTAGCCATGAGTCCTCTTTGCATAGGGACTTTACTTGATTTTCGTTGATTGTTTGCTTTTGTTTTTTCTTTGGGTTGTGTCTACTTGTGTTCTTATTTGGCTTGTACTTTTGATGGATGCGTTCCCATCCTTGATTTTTATTTTCAGGGTTTTTCTTCTTTTATACCAAGAAATCACCACACCTGGGTGAAAAAGTGTTCCTTCAAAGTCCAGAAAAAACTGCAGATGAGGACTAAAGAACAGGGAAGAAGAAATACTCAGAAGAGAAGAACTAGTTCAAAATGAAGTATGAAACTAGCAATGTGAACAGAAGTGACAGTCTTTCATTTGTTTGGTACACATCAACAGAAATATGTAAGAATCATGACTCATTTTTATCACAACTTAACCACTGACTTCATCAGTTCCTTACAGTGACCCATCAACCATAACCTGTACAATGGTGACTTCTTTATCACAACTTACCCTCAACTTCATCATCTCCCTAGAGTGGTGGTTTGAGGTTGGTGTAAGCAGTAGACTGGATACTGAGCTTCTGTTGCAAGTCCAGAAGCAACAGGAAGACTCAGCCAAGATAGTTGCTGATGCCGTACACAAATGAAGTTAAGGTACAGAGGGTAAGAACAAAAATCAAAAGAGGAAGCACATGAGGAAGAAAGAATGGAATATAGTAGACAAGGGAGAAGATGAACAAGGTTGAAAACTGTGTAGTTACCCTGAACAAAAGTATGCATCACAAAAGACAATAAGAAATTACAGGTCAAAATAACGTGCATTCATAGTAAACTGGACACAAATAGGTACACTAGAAATTTCATAAGCCCTCATCACATGATTCATCAGTCATTGTAGTTGCTAGCACTCATACACAAATCTGACAATTTGCAATATATCAGCCATGTGGCCAACATTCTATTGCAGCCAAAAATGACTAATAACAAAGAATGAGATTCTAGTTATTAATCAGTGAATATGTCTTTCTGAGTATTTTTACAAGGGCGAAACCTCATTTTGTGAAAAATGTGAGCACTGTGCAGGATACCATTGGCTATACAGAGAACTAATATAACAGAGCACTGTTTTCTTTTATAAGTACAAACACACTACCACCATCTCCACGAGAAATCCGCAAGTCCTCATCAAGATAGGTAGTCAACAACCATGACTGTGCCCTGTCTGCCTGAATTGGAAATTTCAGAGGTGGCTGTCCCGATATAGTTCTCGCAACAGAATTTGCTGCATCTTGAAGTGGATGAAGAACTCCCCAGATTGGCTTCAGATCAATTGTTTGCCCAAGAACATCCACACTTGCTGGAACATCAAGAGAGTCAGTAAGCTGTGGAGTCCCAATGATTCCCTGCTCAAACTTGATCTGCAGTCAGAAATCCCAAATTACAAGCCAGGAATCAGTTGTCATCTGCAACTAGTGAGAAAACATCATTTGGTCAGCCCGTCTTGCCCTTACAGAAGCAGAGAGACCCTTACACACACTCAACCTGGTATATTTTCTCACAAAAAATTAGGATTCCTTTCATCTTTCCTGACTGCCCAACTCTCCTCAAGTATTAATTAGACGTGGAAAGAGAAATTCAAACAGTTATCTGCTTAAAGTAGATAGAACTTCAGCAATGAAAGTTTCCCAGCTTATTTGAAACTGCTAGATTGCCTGTCCACCTTGAATACGATACCCTTCTCTGGGCTCAAGGAGAGATGAGTGCAATCTGGATGGATAAAGTCTTGAGGGAGGGTAGAACATGTTGATAAGTCTTTAAATCTTGAAAAGAGTGAGATAGCATTCTTAGTTAAAGAGGAATTCTCCACATTGGAAGACTATAAAGATGCAGAGTGGCAAGATGGAATCTCAATGCTCAGGTATGCAAACAGAAAGGAAAATGTCTGTTTTCTTGCGCAATGTCTTAGTGCATTGAAAGGGCATCCCAGTTTGAAAACTTGAACCTTGGCCCTGCACCTTTGTGTTACATTCACAAAGAGGCTAAAACTAAAGCTTTAGGTTTGTTTTGGATGTAATTTCTGGAAATACTGGAAAGCTTGTACAAAAAAATTAATATGAAAAGCCAACTAATGGATTGAACCCCCAACAAATGCAGTGACCACCTGTCTGTTGGTATCACCACACCCAGTCACTCCCATAAAAAGCTCTTCCTCCATCCAAACTGGGCATTTCCTAAAGATGCATCATGAAGGTGTAGGTTTAGACTTTAGACAGTCAGATGGGAGAAACAATTCACCACTTTCAAGGAGATGTCAGGAGTTACTTAAATACCTGCACACGTTTTGGGCTTCGAACTTCAAATGAAGCAGCAGCCTTAAGTGAAGTGGAGGCCAGTGGGCCCTCAAAAGTGACACAGTTCTCCACTGTAAAAGCCAGTGCATCTATGGTTTGCGATATCTCTCCAACCCTCACAAGTGGCAAGCTTCCCAGAGCCAAGAATGGGAAAAGCTCTGAATTTGAAGTGTACCTGCATAGGTCACAGTAGCATAATGTTTTGGTTGCACTGCATCAAATACAGCTTCAGACTTGAATCCAGAGTCTAAGGAATAATTCCATATTCTATGAAATTGCACAGAAAGCCTCCACGACAACGATTTGAAGGAACACAACAACACATGCAGCTGCAACCTTATGAAAGCCACTCACAAAGTGTAAGACCATCACTTTCATCATGTATAGCAGTGCCAAGCTGCCAGGACTACCACTGACTTGATGAACTCCTGATGGTGGGTGTAGATAAGTAAACAATAATCAGCCCAAAATCTGGGCAAACCTAAGGAGTAATTCCAGTTTAAAGCAGTCTCTTCCTAGCAAACCTTTGGAGAAAGGAAAAACAGTTTATCAACTTCTGAATCTGAAGTGAAATAACCTGCAAATACTTGCTACAATGCATGGAATTCATGAAATTTTAGTCAGGTATAAGTGTATGGCTTCACAAACAATTAAACTTGTATGTGTTGTGTTGCTTAAATAAAAACTCTGCCAAAAACCATTAGACAGCAAGGTTACCCACAGCTCATCATTAGCAAGAGTTCTCTGTACAGAATGACTGGTTTTGATGAGTGCAGTATCAAAAGAAGATTGACCACGGTTATGTTGTGGAAAGTGTGCAGAGTGCTACATTCAACTGTAATAACTGGTGCATGAGGACTTACGCCAAGATCCATTTGCCATTCAGCAGAGTAAGTGCTTCAGTGGGAACTGGCGTTGGGTTCTTTGCCTCAAGTTGAGTAACAAGTTCATTGATCTCTGCACGAGTGTCACTGTTGGCACGTAATCCACGTTGTGTACCATAAAATGAATCAACCAGTCCTTGCTTTAGGTCTGTCAACTCTGTGTCATCTTCTGTTGCATTGTCTTGTTGCAAACTCTCTTGGAACTCCTTGTCAATTGCATCATCCGAAGGAGGTTCAAGCAGTCCAGCAACTTCACTTTCCTCTCTGCATTCCAATTTGAATCAAAGGATGTTACTCTTCCATCAAAATGAGAATGGCCATTCACAGAATCTCAAAAAAATCCCTTAAACTAAGCAGGACCTTATAATGGGAAGGCTGATACAAACAGATTCCTTATAGGCATGGCTGATTGCAAAGTATCCATTTATTTTAGTGCATTGGTTCTGATTATGAGACTGTCTTCTTTAAAAACAGAATCTGCAGTTGCATTGTTATAAAACATGTACCACTCCAACATATTCACATCATCTACCTGACAACATGGAAATATCTCATATTTCATTTTCCTGACAATATTGTTTCTTGCATGTCCAATAGCTGATAAAAGGCAATGTGATCAGAAATAGAGGCATATTCATAGTATCTACCAGAATTTCGGAGGTAGCACCAGAAATGTCCCTTGCCTCTCGGAGACAGAACAGAATTTTTTTAAGAAAAAAAAATCCATTCCAAGTGGAAGGAATAAGTAACACTGGGGGAAACCAGGTCAAGTTTGCAAACAAAAATTCTTCTTAAGCATCAAATTCTGAACAATTTGGGCAGCATCTGAAGAGATAACCAGCATACCCTAGACAGGTGTGTACTTTCAAAACAACGTCATGAAGCAGAGAAAACTCCTAAGTAAACTGTCTTCACAGATTTTCCTAAGCAAGTAGAGGAGCCTCGAAGCACTTCTAAAATAAAAAAGGAAAGAATTTTTACAAGCATGAATGCAGTGAGTTTGAAATGATTGGAGCTCTCCTGCTGTACTACTAATTACGCGACAATCTGAGAGACATCAAAAGGCAGGCAGCAGAAAAGGATGGGCGGAGAGAGAGAGCGAGAGAGAGAGAGAGATGGGGGGGGAAACAGCAGCTACGTCGGTTAAGAGAAAGTACCCAGCAGCGGCCGCAGAGACAATAGACGGCAGCCGCTTGGTCATAATAACCCGCAAACCTTGTCGAGCGTATGCCGAGTTACTATTCCGCAGGAACGGAATCGTTGGAAGCCGGCCGAATGCCAGTGATGAAGTCGGGCAATTAGTTTGATGAAGCCCTACTGTCTGCAAAACATACAACGAGTGCGCCATCATAGCTCCTGAAGGAGCTGTGCTAACCCTTGCCATCTCTTTTCCCTTTCCTCCCCTTGAGATTCTCCTCTAAGATAATCAAGTCCTGCTTCTCTCTCTCTCTCTCTCTCTCTCTCGCGCGCGCTCTCTCTCTCTCTGACTCTCTGTCCCTCTCTGGTTGCAATCTTTGTGGTTCCTGGAGAATTTGCTTCTGGTCACAATCTGCAAAGCCCGAGGGGATGGGCTTTACCGGATTAAGGGTCCCTGAGGTGGTAGCCAAGACCGGCCCTTAAAGCTCGGCGATAAGGGCTTTTTACAAGGCGGAAAAACTGTCATGATTTTTTAATTTAATTTTATGATATGTATTAAATTTAGATGAAAGGGCCAATTGATTCATCCATCCATTTTCCAAATTTTCATGTTATTAGTTTATTGTTGAGCATTTTGATAATATTATTTTATATAATAAATTTATGATATAAGAAATTCATTTTGTCTTTGATTGTTTGATTTGTGAAAGAGTTCAAAAGAAAACTTATGTGTATGTGGCAAGTGATCTCCATAAGGCAACATCATGTGTGATAAACTCCTTAAACCACAAAAAAAACTATAATTTAAAATGAATCACTATAGCCCAAAACATCTAAGATTCACCCCTATATTAGGTGTGTTATGAATATTTGTGTATGTGTTTGTGTGAGATTATGATTCATTTAATGTACTTCATGTTAGAAAAAAATGAATTAAAAAATATTTTTCATAAGTTTAAACTCATTTTAATTTACATTTTCACATTGAGTTTTACCCTACATTTTACATTTTGTAAGGCAAAAAGAAAACCATGAATGATAATTCCTTATGATCAAACACCCTTAAGCAATAAATCTTACTTACCCCTCAAAGCTTTGAGTCATCAATTGTCACAAGGTATGGGACATAGTGTTGTGACCTTGTGGTCAAGCATATATTGTAACATACTTTTACAAAACATAGACATAGACATGTGTGTGTGTGTGTGTTTTAAAAAATAAATAAATAAATAAATAAATAAATATATATATATATAATTTATTTTTGGAACCTTGTATTGTGTAAAATTCAATTCCCCCCATAACTGATTTTTTAAAAAATTTAATGAATTTTCAATGTAAAAAAAATTTCAAAACTCAACAATTACCATGTTGTATGTCTAAACATTAAGAATTTTCCAATGGTATTGAAAGTGCACCTCCATTTACGTAAGAAAATTGATTCTTGATTTTTATTGAATTTTTAATGATACAATTAATGATGGGATTGAATGAAATATTTTCTTTGACATTATATCAAACTTATCCATGCAAATAATTTTATTATTTGTGCATGCACTAGTTCATTTACATGTAATTCAAGGTTGACCTATTTTTCTAACTCTTAGGTATTGTTTTGGAATTTAAAAGTAAACTTTGAATATTGTGGCTTCATTATCTAACATGTGTGGCAATAGAAAATTTATCAAAATTAAAGGTTTTTTTTCCTTATTTTATTGAAATCTAATATTGAACGAATGAATGGATTCATGGAAATGTGATAAGGGACTAGATTTTTTCAGCTCCCTCATTAATGTTGATCAATTTTATACAAGTGTGACACACAAACAATTCACCTAAAAATTAAGTCTTTGTTGTTTTCAAATTGGGTATGATATATTTTGTTAAATGTTGAGCTCTTGATTTTGTAAGATTGAATGTTTGTGGGTTAAACCACACTTGTTATTAGAGAATCTTTTAATTTATCTTTATATTTCATGATATTTTTTCATTCAAAACTCAAATGATTATACATGCATATTTTTTATTAGTTTTAATATTAAAAAATTAAAAAATATTTTTAAATTTTAGATTCCAACTTAGTGTCAAGATCATCCACCTTTCATCCAAATTTGATGTTTTCATTAACACAATTTTTATTTTCAACAATAGTAAAAAATGGTTGATTTGTAAGGAAATTCAATTCTTATACTAGCTTTGTTTTTGTTTATATCTTTTGGGTTTGCCAAAGGTTTTTATGCAATGTTTGTTTTGGGCGAAAATTTGAAAAAATGAAATTCAAATGAAATATTTTGTCACAATGTTCCCATTTCTCCTGAAAAAAATCACCATTTTTTTTTTAAAAATTGAAATATTTTCAACACGCTTAGACTCCACTTTTAGTTTGGTAGCAAATTTTTTAACTAGTTTTTTTCATTGTGTAGATTGATTTTAAAAACATGTTGTGATTTAATGCCAAATCCTTCTTTGGATCTTAGCCAATGACGCAACATCTGAAATTTGAAAAAATAAATCACTTTTTAAAAATTGATTGTGTATCTTTTATGTATTTAAATATTGGATGCACATCATCTTTATAAAAACATGTTAAAATTTTTCTTGAAAGAATGATGTTTATATGTTTGCAAAAAAACAATTAAGTTTGTTATTTTGTTCACTTTAAAAATATATATATATTCATCCTTTTTCAAGATATATCATTTGAAAATGTTTTGGTGACTTTCATTGTCCATTATTAAATTAATCTTGGATTACAATGTTACTTATGTTTGGAAAAATAATTGGTGTAGGAGAGATTTCATCAACTTTTCAATCCTCGCTTTGGGACTTTTTTGGTCGAACTTATTTAAAGTTTTTTTTTCCTTGTTCTTATTTCATATATGAAATATGTTTCATTGAAATTTTGGATGTTTAAACATTGGATTTGGATTAGTACTTTGAAATTTCACAAATAATTTTTTTAGACTTTTGCCTTCTTTTAGACTTAGACCAATTTGAAACACTTCGAAGCAATTCGAGTAGACCAGGGTTTTTTTTTTTCTTTTCAAATTTCTGGCTACAAGGATCCCCAACATTAATTAGCATTAAATGACGACTACACTACTAGCTAGGTGGGCTTTAGCATTTTTTACACCAAAGTGTGTGGCGACCTAGGAAGTGCCTAGGTCTAGATGTGGCTAATTTAATTAATTTTCGTTCGAAAAATGGCGAAAAAAATCCCTACAAATCACAATTTTTTTCTTTTTTTGCAAGAAAAACTCGCCAAGTTGCGAAAATTGGCCCTCCCGCAAAAAAAAACCACTGGGGTACACGCGGAAGAAAAAAACACCGAGCTTCTTCACACTCTGAGCAGGCAAGGCAAGAGCTTGCGAGAACAAGAATCATGCGTGAAATTGAGGAGGATCTACTCATGGAGAAAAATTCACGGCCTTTGGACGTAGATGCTGTTGCGCTTCTCAAGAGCTATGTAAGTTATCTTTGATGGTTGTTGTGTACTGCTCTCCCTTTTTTTGCTCCGTTTTCATCTTGGAATCAATCCATTGAGAAGGATCATTCACTTGGTATATTGGCTCGTTGTGTTGACGGGGAGATCGGTGCTCCGGCGGTTTTTGAATCAATGCATGCTTACTTTCGCTTGCCAGACACTGAACTCCATCTCGTTGATGCCGGGTTGAGGGAAATCTTCTAAGGTAGCTAGGCCGGTCACTGAAATAGGCATGATTCAGTAGACATCCCTCCGTTGCCTTCCGAGCTCCAAAGAGATGTTGTAGCCCTCCACTTGGCGCATCCAACGCCATCGAAATCGCTCAAATCCGTCCAGATATGGTCTTTGGAAGTAAAGGGGGCAAGTGTTGCGTGATAGCAGTTAAAACATGACAGTTTCTGTTTTGGAATTCAAGACCTTTGGACGTTGCTGTATTGCGGATGGAGTTCAATTTTTTTTGTAAAGCTTCAGTTGACACACTCATAGCTTTTTAAATTACTTGAAATGGATAAAAAATGAGGAAGATATAGGGTTTGAAAGTAGAGGGGGGTCAAATGTTCTAATGACAAGCTCGGTCTCTTCTTGCGCCTTTGTCTCTGTAGAGCTTCAGTTGGCACACCCATGGCTATGAAAATCTTTTGAAAAGGACAAGAAATGAAGAAGATATTAGAAGTGTTTGATGATAGAGTAATGCTTTGTGATGGGTGTGTCTATTTGTTTTTGCCTCAGTTCTGGGGTCTGGCTGCTGATTGTGGAGATGAACAGGGATTGGGTCCATACTACCCTCATCAAGAAAACAGAGAAGGATATAAGGAGATGGTGCAGAAAGTTAATGACTTGTGTGGTAAGTTTGTCTTTCCACAGCTTCCCCTACCACTTTGGTGCAGGTGTAAACATTGCATTTCTTTCACATTTACACTCAGTCATTTTGGTTTTTCGTCCTCAAATCGGCAGGTTGAAGAAACTAGTTTAAACTAACAGATGTAGGGTTGTTGGATATTGGATTTTTGTTTGTCTGGTGTCTATGGTCTGGGGATGGTCAGGGATGAAGGAATCAGACACAGGCTTAGCAGTGCCCAGTGAATGGGATCTTGTTTCTGACAAACAAATGATGCAAGAAGAGCAACCTTTGCAGGTAGGGTTCTCATAGGATCACCTGCTCCTCTTGTACCCTGTCTATTTAGGGTTGGAGTCACCCATTATGTTACCTTCCTTGTGCAATCCTCTTGCAGTAGTCCCCCACACAATGACTTTTGGCTTCTTTTTTCTTATCTGTTCACCTATACTATACTGCAGGCTGCCATGTGTACCAATATTATAAATGATTCAAAATAGGGGGTGGTAGCTCCTTATGAATGGTTATTTGGTCTTAGTTGCAAATAGGGCAAGATGTGGATGCTAGAGTTTTCAAATTGGATGTCCCATTATGCTCTTGGAACAGAAATTGGAAAACTTGGAGAAGCCTCATGTCAGGCAGGCTGATGGCATCAGGCTTCCTGATGTGTAGTATTCAAAGATTCTTGTAGTTATAGGAGCTGATTAAATTTCATGTTTTGTGCATGAGGCTTATTGAGAGATGTAAACAGTAACCTGCATGTTTATAGGTGGTGGAACTGCTGATGTTACACCCAGAGAAGTTTGTGAAACTGGGGATAGACCGACCAAAGGGAATCCTTTGCTATGGCCCTCCTGAAACAGGGAAGACCCTATTAGCATGTGCTGTTGCCAATCAAACAAATGCTTGCTTTATTTGTGTCATTGGCAGTGAGGTTGGCCAGAAGTATGTTGGAGAAGGGGCTCATATGTTTCGTGAGCTGTTCCAGGTAATGTGATGCTGCTCTCAGGCTGGACCTCAGGAGGCTGAGCAGACCCAAAAAGCCTGATTTTGTGCAGTACATTCAGATTTCAAGTTGATGCTGGCAACATGTCCTGTTGCTCCATGTTTGGCGCCACAGGAGATTCCTGTGTCAATTTACTGTCTTACAAGTCAGTGAATTTTTTATTCTTGTGCAGTATTGTCTTGCAGTCTATTAACAATTTGTCCTTGGGTCCAGATGGCTTGATCTAAGAAGGCCTGCATTGTATTCTTTGCTGAAGTTGATGCAATTGGAGGTGCTCGATTTGATGATGGATCAGGGGTGGCAATGAAGTTCAGTGTACTATGCTTGAAATTGTAAATGAATTTGATGGGTTTGATGCTCGTGGCAACATCAAAGTATTGATGGCCACCAACAGGTACAGGTTCAGACATTAACAGAGTTAGGCCATGTGCCTAAAATTGGGCACTACTCATGTCTTCTTATCTTTACAGTCCACTGGCAAATGGGAAGCACAATTAATCATCTCCAATACTGCAATGGTCATGCAATTTCAGAGTTAGCAGACAAGTATGTTTTTCAACTTTGATCTTGTTGGTAGTTCCATATGTTTTTGGCTGCTTTTGTTGGTATCTAATTACTGTGTTATATGTGCAAGGTGGATATGCTAGACCCAGCACTTCTTCAACCAGGACAGCTGGACTGGAAGGTTGAGTTTGGGCTGCCTGACCTTGAAAGTCAGACCCAAATCTTCAAGATCCACACACGGACCATGAACTGTGAGTGAGGCATTCGCTTTGAGCTTCTCTCTCATTTTTGTCCCAGTTCCATAGGTTTGGGTCCCTTTGTTTTGGCCTCCTCCAAGCTGTGTGGAAACATGAATTGAATGAAATTTGACGACAAGATGGTGATGCCATCTTGATTTCATCTTGCTTGCTGCTGCTAAGGACCTTTTCTTCAGTTTGCCATGGAACTTATCAGAAATTGAGATTATAATCATGACCATACCACTGTGACTGAATCTCTTGCAGAGACATGTATGTGCTTTGGTGAGATGGATTCCTCAATTTCAAAATGACTTCAATGCCCTAGAACCTTTAAAGCCTGCTGACAAACATGACCCAGTTGCACTTCTACACTAGAGCTATTGCCTCTTGTTAGATATTGCTAATTCCTGGTACTACTGCACTGCAGTTCAGTTGCCAATGAAGGGAACCTGCACACCCTTTTGAATCACTGATCAACCAGTGACCTGTTTCTACTTTTGTAAATTAAAATGGTTAAATCTAACTTGAACAAAGTTGGGATTTGACTGCAGAGCCTTTGTGCCAAATTACATTCCCCTCTAATCTTGAACTTACAAGTCATATTCTCCACTTTCACGGATTTCCAGAGCATGTCAGCACGCTCCCACCCTCATTGTGAGGCACAACTACAGCCCTGTGCATTTCTTAGATCCTTGTGTAATGACAGTAAACACATACTAATAGTAACTTTGTAACTTCCACCACCCTCAAGAAATGGATGTTGAATGCACTGGTGCTGATGTTTGCAGTGTATGCATGGAGGCTAGCATGTATGCAATTTGAGCCCATCAGAAAAGTGTCACCGAGAGGGACTTCTTGGAGGTAGTAGACAAGGTGATCAAAGGCTATCAGGAGTTCAGTGCTACTCCAAAGTACATGGTGTATAGTTAGGTAACAATTATTGTGCAGCAAACCCTTGCTTTCCTGCATGCTGCACAGTAGAAAAGGGTCAACTAGACTTCAGGATGAAAATGATGTACTGTGAAGAGATTCCAAAACAACCACTTGCAGTGGGTGGGAACTAGATAGTCCACAGCACCACTGAATTGTTTCTTCTGTGATTTGCAATAGAGCTCCTCTTGGAACTGTCTGAGTTGTTTCATTGCAGTAACTGCATAGTGGACTGAGTTAGTGAAAGAGTGCATTTCACTTCTTCTGTGCTGCTAGTTCTAACAATGATGTATGTTGCCAAACTGGACCTTGATGACTTGAGCCCTTGGTAATGGATACAAAACCCACAGGAGACCCATTGAGTTGTGTCTGAAACAGTTATCAATTAAAGAGATATTGTAGTTTGGCACTCTTTCTGAACAGGCTCAAATTCCAAATTACCATAACTTCCACATTGGGTCAGATTCCACATTGAGAAAACAAGAAATTCATTTCTGTTTAACATAGTTCACTTTTTAGCATTGGAATTGTTATGCTTTTTTTGATCTAGAACAGTCAAATATAATATTGTCGTATGAGTTGTTGAAATGATCCATATTGTACATTGCCATGATTATGGCAATTTTCATCTCTTCTGTGTCATATTTTTGCATAAACTCTTGGCAGTATTCAAAAGATAATTTAATGATGAAACTGACCTTTACTCAAGGTAGTGAAAAGGTAGGTGATCCAGCTTTGTATTTTGACTGATCTGGTGAGAGTAACAAACATGGAGCCATGTTGTGTTAGGTTTCTGAAGCAAAATTGTGATATGCAATATGTGGTTACTGGGATTTTGGTGCTAACAATGTGGTGTGCCCTAATCAATTGGTTGGCATCTGAACTGCTTGGGCAAGCTATTGGAAGAATGCTTTGTGCAATGGGTTTCAAACCATGACCCTACCCTGCTACTGCTCTTGCTTGTCTGATGTGAAGAGATGGAACTGCAGGTCCTCAACTCCTGGCAATGTGCCGAACAAAATACCACCGTTTGTATCTTTCAGTTACCGCACAGGCACAAGAGATGATCTCCTCCCATGACGGTTGCAACCGTAGTACTTGGGAAGGCCATTCTTATATAGCGTACATTACCTACCTGAGGAAGGAATTCTCTGGACAGCAGGTACCGAGTACCAGGACCATGCAAACTAAAATCTGGTGGTACACACACCCCACAATCATCAGAATGACAGGAGCCTGAAAATGGCAATGATTTTCAATCATGTTTTGGAGATAATATTTCCTTCTCCACGCAATGCTGTGCTATAAGATGTAAGTGATTCATGGGTGGGAAAAGATTCAATGTTGGAGCTGCCAGGAGTCACAGCAGCACTCAGAACACTTACAAAAAAAGTGAGGCACATAACTCGTCAATGACATGTAGTACGACCACGCAATCTGAACACACACACTTTTAATAGACCCACCCACCAGAGACATGCAAAGTGATTAAATGCCAAGTAACATAACAGAACAAAAACAGATTCGGGCACTGCATTTAGCAGTAAATCTTTATAGTTCTCAGCTTGCTGCTGCTGCTTTTGCGTTCAGGTGCTACGATTTTTGAATTTCTACTCATTTCCTTTCCTTGCCTTTCCTTTTTCAAGCATCCAAATTTGAAATTGCCTGTTTCTTCTGAATTCATATCTCTTTTTTTCAAAATCACTTTTTCCTTTTCCTATACTTATTAGAATTGACTTATTCCTTCTTATAACCTTTTTTTTTAATAAAAAGATCGATTGCAGAGACAAGACGAATGATTTTTCCTGCATGCACCTGTGTATGTAAGGTACATAGCATAGTGTGATTCCTATTCATTAGTTCATGGGTGTGCTCACAACTCTTTGTTTTGGTGGGTTGAAGGAGCCATATTGTTTGACCTATCATCAATTTTTTGGGAACATTGAGCATTCCCCATAGAAGCACCTCTTTGGACCCCAGTCGCAAAATAGAGACAACTGCACTTCCCTATAAGCAAGCCCACCTTTTCAGTTTATATACTACCATGAAAGTTGAACTTTGGGCATCCCATATGGGATAAATCTGAGGTGCTATTGGGAATGAATTGGGAACAGCTGGAGGAGACCTTTGAGAACCTGTTGGGAAAATGATTGGAACACATTGGAACCCCAAAAAACAAAAAAAAACAAAAAAATAAAAATAAATCCCCACACTCTGTCCCCCAAAAGAAAAAAAAACTGGACCTCTCATGAGTGCATGCTGAGCCTTCTCATTGGCAAGGGCACAAAACTTTGGGACATAGTGGGGGCATTTAGGCCATCTGTTGTTGGAGTTTAGGGTTTGGCCCATCACCAATATTTTTAGAACATGGGGCACTCCCCAACATAGAAGCTTAAATATGGTTCCCTCCCCAAAAATAGACGCATGCTTTGTCATGCTCCCCTTTCAGCCACCCTAACCCCCCACTTGATACCCTTTACAAGTTATATACATGGAAGTTGATCCATGGCCAAACAATATGGGATGAACAATGAAGTGCTATGGGGTATGTCTTAGGGAACACATAGGGAGCACATTGAGAACATAATTTTAAAAATAAATAAATCCCCATCCCAAAACCCAAAAAAGAAAAAAAAACTGAGCCTCCCGAGCCTTCTCATTGGCTGCATGAAATTTCTATTTCCAAAATGGTTTGTCACCATTTTCAACCTGGACTACCCTATTGTTCTCTTGAAAGAGGGGAACTCAGATCAAGGGATTAAATGCATGTGTGAGTGGGCAGCTAGGAGGTCTGTTGTCACTCCTCATTGCAATGGGATCCCATATACCATCATGAACCTAACTCCTAACCTAAAGCATCAAGATCCTCCCTAGCATCACACAATTGAAAAGAGATGTAGGTATCAAACATTGTAAAGCACTTGGGAGAAAATTTGTAGTGTATGTGGAGGCCACCTTATTATATGCATGAATTTCCCTCCTAGAAATTGGGAAGGGATATTATGCCTACTCCTCAAGGGTGAGAGGGAAATTATGCCTACTTATAGGTGTGAAACCCTCCCACTACTGAGGAGTAGGTATAAGAACTGTCCCATTCATTCGCCTTGTGATCTATGTAGGTTTGGTTTACGATAAACTTTGCCTCGTGGTTTAGGGTTTAGGGTGGGTTTAGGAAGCCCATGGGCGGGGGACATTCCCAAAATACAGGGCTCGACTCAGCTATCACCTCGTCCTAGGCCCCTTATTTTGAGAATGCCTTCACCCTAGGGCTTTACCCTACACTAAAAACTCTTTTAGGAAACACACGGAGAGACCTACCATAAATGTGGCCAACTTGGATGCTATAGGAAGGCGTGTCCTTCCATGAAGAGTATCCTCATGCAAAAGCTACTCGTACTTAGAAAGCCATGGTTGTAAGGTCTTTGGGACATGAACATTCCTGAAAAACATTCCTTACAAGCAAAAGGAATCCAGGATTGCAAGAATGAATTTTTTTCTTCTAATCGAGCAAATTGTTGACTCACATGGGAAGCCATGGGAAAACAAGCCACCTAACTTAACATAGCAAGGCAAGTGCCAACCGTATAATGTTCTAATACTCCATGAATTCAACAAAATTCCAATGGCAATGGTACATTGGAGGTGCTTGGGGGGAGCATCTTTAAAGACACATATTTTCTTTCAAATGTTAAGTTTTTTGCTTATTTATCATTTTGCTTGCAAAATGGGTTTTACTTACTTGTACTCTATAATTAATCTAAACACAATATCATGACCTTGGTAGGCGAGGCCAATAAAATAATGGAATATAATTTGTTGAACTATTAGCCATGTTGACTCTACCCATTCACCAATGCTACCATCCCAACTTTGTCATCTGGAATGCCTGAATTTTGAAACAGTTACAAAACAGTTCTCTGGATCTGAAATGTTTGAAAAACCTACAATTATTTTAAAAAATCAAATGTGCCCCAACATTGAATAGGTGGGGTGTTCTTTGCAAGGGGTGTTAGCCCATGCCAAAAATGGTGACAAAGTCTTTTGGGAAGAGAAATTTCATGCAGCCAATGGGAAGGCCCAAGCATGCACTCAAGGTGAATTTCTTTTTTTCCTTTCATGTTTGGGGTGGAGGGGCGGGGAGAGGGGGGGAGAGAGATTTTTTTTCATTTTTCCCGGCTTCCCAATGTGTTCGCACTATGTTCCTTTCAGGTTCCCAATATTTTCCCCAACATTTTTTCCATACCTCCTCACTTTTATCCCACGTCCCTTGGAAAATGGTGTCCTCCTTTCACCTATATAGGTGGGCCAAAAGGGAGGAACTGTACAGTTCAAAATAGAGCCTTCTGTTTTGGGGAGTTTCCATTGTTTCTTTTTTTTTGGAGTGATGGGCCAATCAAATTGGCACATCGTCAAAAATAAATAAAAGTAAAGAACTTGGGAGGCACCTCATCTAATTAATAGGAGAGGTGACTATTTCCCCAAATTTATTTCCATGCCATTAGCCTAGGCCAAAAATGTAACTAACAGTTTTGAAAATAGAAATTGCATGCAGCCAATGGGAAGGTGCAACATCCAGGCGTCCCAACTTTTTAATTTGGGTTTTGAGGGGGAAGGGGGGAGAGGTTTTTTTTTCAGGAGTTGCTCATGTGTTCCTACCATGTTCCCAAGTTGTTCCCCAAGTTTTCAATATGTTCCTCAAGGGTGTTCCCAATAGCACCTAATATCAAACCCATATGTTTTGCCCAAAATCCTCCCCTTCTCACGTATATAGCCGGGGTGTTCATTGTGACGGGTAATAACCAAGGCAAAAAAATGTGATGAACCCTTTTGAGGAGAGAAATTTCATCCAACCAATGGGAAGTGCAATCATGCTCTCAGGGTGCCTTGGTTTTTTTCCTTTCAAGTTTTGGGTTTAGGGTTGGGAAGTTGGAGGTTGGAGGGGAGGTTTTTTTTTTCAAGCTGTATTTGGTGTGGATAGTGGATAGTGGACACTGGACTTTCCATGCAAGTTTTATTGGGAGGAGGATTTATTTTCCTTTCAGCCAATAGGAGGGCCTAAGGTGCCTTGCTTTTATTCCTTTTAAGTTGGGGGGGGGGGGGGGGGAGAGGGAAGATTTTTTTTTTCAATTTTCCATGTTTCCTAATGTGTTCCCACAGTGTTCCCTTTAAGTTCCTAATGGGTTCTCAAAATGTTCCCCAACATGTTCTCCATATAAGCACCTCACTTTTAGCCCATATGCTTTGGCACTTTCACCTATATAGGTGGGCCCAAGGGGAGGAACTATATACATCAAAACAGAACCTTCTATTTTGAGGAACCTCCGTAGTTTCTTTTCGTTCGGGGAGCAATGGGCCAATCAAATTGGTTTTGGGCCAGAATTTTTGCACAGTTTGTTCATGAGAGTGAACATTCCAAAGGCTCCACCAATGGGGAATTTTCACATCAAGCCCGTGTGGACAGACACCCATTTCTTAATATAAGTAGACAACATTCATCTCAACCTATATATTCAAAAGTTATGTGTACTAGGCATGTTAAGTATCAACTATCAATAGGGATATCATTGGACTACCATACATAGTAATAAAAGTATGATAAGAGCATTTCAACAATGGTATGTCAATCTAATAAAAGTTATTGATATCAAAGAAAATATCAATCTATATACAAGGATTCCATTGATAAACCTACCCAATATTTGGTTACCTCCATCTTTTTCCACATACTAAAATTATCACCAACCTTTTTCAATTTGAAATTTTTTGCCAAGAAATGAAATGTAAAATTCAAAAATGATGTGATTTTGAAGGGTTTCAATCGCTAGAAGTGAGATAAAGAGTAAAAATCTACATAATTTTATATTTGGTTTTCAAACACATATAAGTAGTATTTCATACCTAGTTTATAGCCAAATTTGGCTAAATCTTTCTATGGATTATTGCCATTTTGGCTACAACAAAAAATTCCTTATGAAATTTTTTTGTTGTCATTAAGGTTTTTCTTCAGATTTTTTGAGTAGGATCTATGGTGAGGATTCTAAAAAGGATTTTAACAATTAATGGCAATAACTTATGGGAGAAAATAGATTTTTTTCAAAAACCTTGCTACAACTTGTGACCTAGCTATTGCCTAGGTCTAGATATGGAGATTTTGATTATGTTCTTTAAAAAAATAGTGAAAGAAAATTGAAATGGGGTGCCGAAGGAAAGCATGACAGAACACACTTTTGGGGAGCGGTGGAGGGAGGGAAGCAAATTTAGGCTTCAATGTTGGGGAGTGCCCAATGTTCCAAAAATATTGGTGATGGGCCAATGAAATGGCTCCTTTTTTACAAAAAAAAAAGGGAGAATTGTGTGCATACCCCTTCACTAATTAATAGAACCATCCATAGGTACCCCAATTCTAATTAGATCACAATAGGTACATGCATAGTTCATGCCCATGCCATTAACCTAGTCCAAAAATTGCAAAGACTACATGGAGGCAAACAAATTCTTCTAGCCAATGAGGTGAGGCAACATGCACCCATGTGAGGGTGGGAGGGCGGGGGGAGGAATATTGAATTTTTGTTGTTCCCATTGTGTTTTCAAAAGGTTTTCAACATGTTCCCTAAATTCTCAATGTGTTCCCCAACATGTTCCCAATAGCTCCTTACTTCATCCCATGCCCTTTTCACTAATATCCTTGTTATTATATAATCAGCCCAATGGAGGAGATTACAACATATTTTGGGACTGTCCAAAGCTTTACTTTATTTATTTTTGAGTGATGGGCAATCAAAGATGCTCATCACAAAAGATTTGTTTTTTGAGTTTGGGACGTCCCTACAACCTAATTATTATGAGTCACAATATAATGCCATATATTATCCAAGCACCTAGGTAGCTTCAGCACTAATGTGTTAAATAAATTAATATAATTTTTAAGTTTCTGATTCAACATTTGAATTTTTGATTTTGAAAATTTTGACATATAAAAAATAAGAACAATAAAATCATTAAATATCTCACCAATTTGTTTTTTTTGTTCTTTCACTTAGACTGATCAAATTTTATGTTACTTTGTTGGATGGGGCGTGAGTTCAAATTTGATTGCCTTGATTACATTTTGATTAAATTTTCAAAACTTTCAACACAAAATACTAATTTTTTTCTTAAAAATTCAACCAAAAAAAAAGTTTTAAAAAGGACCCATGGACCATGCTAGGTGAAACTTTCATCCAAAGCAAAAGGACCATATTATATACATAGTACGTATGTACATGAAGGTCTAGTTTTTAAAAGGAAGAGTTCAATTTTCCCTAAACCTTAGGACCCAGAAAATTGATTGTAGATTGGGCTTGAAAGCATTGATAAATAAGAGTACCTAGTTCAATAAGAGTACGACATCTTATTTTCTTATTTTCAATTTGTTTCCATGCTCGTGGTGATAACGGTGTCTAGACATTTCTGATTTTGATATATTTTTATACGTCACAAACTACCCACCATTATATGATCCTCTTCAAGACCATTGACCCAGCAAAACTCAAAGATTGCCTTCAAATAGGCTAAGTACTACTCATAACCCCTCAGAAATAATAATTGGCAGAAACCATCATATCACCACGAAGAGCTTTTGTTGAAAAATGTTATGAAAAATGTTTTGTGAAATGACTTATAAGCCTTGCCAGGAACAGAAACTGTTCTCATCAACTTTCTCTAAAAATCACAACTTCCTCGTCCCAATCAGCTTGCAAAGCCATGGAATGCAAAAAAGTTCATTCTACAACACATATACTTAGATTGCAAAGTTACCAATTTATATATGATCCCTTTTCATTACCCATTTTGACCCAGCAAAAACTCAAAAACTGCTTTCAAATAGGTACTTACAACCTTCAGAGATAATTGACAGAAACCATGATCACCACGAAGAGCTTTCAAGCTCCTTGAAAATGTTGTGAAATAAGTTATAAACCGTCTGCAAGGAACTGCAATGTCGTCGTCGTCATCATCATCATCATGTTTCTCTAAAATCAATCACAAACTCCTTGTCGCAATCAGCTTGCAAACCATAGAATGCAAAAACACCATTCTACAAACTCAATGGATCCCACCACCACTTTTTCAACTCTACCTACTCCAGTCAGTGCTCTCTACCTGAAGTCTGTAAGAAGTTTTGGGTTCTGTTGGAGGGGGCGTGATGAGGACTTGAGAAAGGAAAACCCAGCTTTTAAGAAAAAAATCACTATAACAAAAGTCAAAAGCACAAGTGTAGCAGATTCACAGTGTGAAAATTTATGCTTTCTAAGGTTTACCTTCAGATATAACACTGACTGCAAAAAAAATTCTGACAAAGCTCATAACGAGAACAAAGAAAATTACACCCCCGGTGACCTTGGGAACATAATAATAATAACAAGACTGTTAGCAAACTAAAGGAAAGGAACGACAAAACAAAAGGTAGGCAAAGATACGCAATTATTAGCATTTACCAACACACATGTTCTCTCTCTCCAAGCCATTAATTGCAGACCGTTCAGTTTAATTTGATAAAATTTAGTTTCCCTCCGTTTTTTTTTTTTTTTTTTTTTGGGCTCTTTTGTTCCTGCCATTTATTCATCATTTCCTTTCAAATTTTTGTCTCTAAGTAAATGGTGCCGCCAATTGTTGGCTTGTCTTCTAGTTCTCACTCTTTTTTTTTGGTCCCTTTTTCCCCCCCACCCCTCCCCCAACCATTTTTTCAAAAAAAAAATCCCTTAGGCACTACTCCTCCCTCTTTGCCTTCAATTTTCTCACATTCTAGTAGTCATAACTATCTCTGGGCTTAAATTTGGCTCTGGGGAGCTTTTGTGCCATCTCTTTTGGTCGTTTGCTCTAAATTTGGAGTGTTTCCGTTGCTTGTGATCTCTCTCTCGCTCGCACTTGGCTGGTTTGCGTCGCCTTGTTTTGTTTTGTTTTGTTTTTGTTGCTGCTTCAATTTGAAACTGTAAGCTTTGCGGTTTGTGTTTGTTGTGTTGGCTAATATTGTTTGTCACATCTCGTGCTTTGGTTTCTTCTGTGGTTTCTTCTGTGATTTCTGTGGCGACACCCAAATTCTTTGTTCTAAACGACAAGTTTTTGTTTTGTTTTGGGTTTTTTCCACTCTTTTCAACCATAGCGCAAGTATGAACAGACGCATGTGGACCCTTTTCAACCATAGTGCAAGCATGAACAGATGATACATGTGGAGTTTGATGTTGTAGCATTTTGGAAAAATCGATCGGAGTTGGGATTTTCGCATTTTCATGTACTACTGGAGAAGAGGCAATTTATTTGTTGAGGCAATATTTTGCACTTCTATTTGATCGTGTCGACTACCAGGTAATTTGTCGAACTCCTGATCTCGGGGAATCATTTACACAATTGCTATGTCTGGTGGAGGTGTGCTGAAAAGGAAATGGGAAAAAAAAAAAAACCTGCGTGGATGCTGCAGAGACGCGTAAATAGCGAGAGATGTTTGCGAAACTGGTTTTGACGGACGAGGAGAAGGCTGTGGACGAAGAGCTCGGGTATCCTCATGGTTACGCTAAGCTGTGTCGACACGCAGCTGCGCAGCTACAGGGCTTGCTCACACCGTTTACTGAGGGTCCACCACAGCGATTCCTTCCCTACGCTCCGCAAACTGAAGACGTCAGTTCCTTCTCTTACCAGACCAATACAAAACAAACAGACACGCATCAGAAATGGCGTTGCATTCACTCGTGGTTGTGGCATGCTCTGCTTCTGTTTCTTCTGTTATTATATTATGTGAGAGACAACAAAAAAGAAAGTACTCTAGGATTGTTTTCCTGCTTTGTGGATCAGGACGATCAGCACAAGTGATATAAGAGGAATTGGGAGAAGACATGACTGACTGAACGTTTGTTTTCACGGAATTGCAGTTTGTGAAATTGAAGGAGTGGGATAGCCTTTTCCCTGTCGTTGCAGAGGGAGATAGGGATCCTCCAAACGCACGCAAGCATGCAGAGGAGCTGTGGCTGCAACTTGACCACTTGGGGTATGTAGAGATATCAGCCCACGATATGAGCTGCGTGAATTCCATTGTTCTGCTTTAAGAAGGAGTGCTGCCATTTCCCATCTTAAGATCATCCTGTGATATAAAATTCATTACATTATGGATTATTTGTGTCAAGTAGAGTCGCCAATGCAATTCTGAGTACGTTTGCAATCTGATAAGACTCTGGAGATGCCTGTAAGACTCTTTCCTTGATGACTTGCATCCTTTTTGTGTCCATTTTCAGTAGAAATCCCCTCTAGCTGCAGCCACAAGTCGTTTCCTTAGAGTTCACACATTAATAAGAAAGCTAATGGTGAAGATACGTTTGCAGGAATGCAGGGTTTGACCCAGCAAAGTTCAGAGTTGATGCCTATGGCAATGTGGTGTACTGGAATGCTGATCCTTCCTCTCCACTTGCCTGGGAAGTGGACCATTGGTATCCTCACTCTCGTATGTACCAAAAACCATTCCATTGAGTTAGAATTGTACTTTCTATGTTGCCCTTGTCCAAACCTTTGGATTGACGTACATTTGGTCTAATAGAGGATAAGCACTTGTATGAAATGCAGGAGGAGGGAAGACTGTAGTAAGCAATCTACGAATTGTGCAATGGCAGGCCAACCAGCGGAAAAAGAATCGCCTGGAATTCCTGGTTCCGTGGTGGGACCTCCAACATGGAGTTTCCATCAACCAGTTTCTGTCAGCCTTTGCTTCAAAGAATGCAGATTTCAGGTAATAGATTTTCAAAGCTTGCTGTTGCGATGCTTGTGATGTCAGAAGTTCTTATCTCAATATTTTTATGTCCATGGGTCTGCCAAAGTTGGAGAACTCTAGCAGTGAACTATGCTGAAGTATTGTCTATTACAGGCGACGATCATTTGCATTGTTCTTTGCTGGAGGGGAGGATGAGAAAGTAGCAAGGGAGCATGTTGGAGAATGCCGCCCATGGCCACAAGAATTCCGGGAAAAGAAGGCACTATTTGGACTTGCAGCAGCTGCCATTGTGTCTCCAATGACTGATAATAATGATATTGTCAAAATTGGCCACATCTCAAGGGCTGTGTTTGCCAGCTCTGACATGGTTACAGCCACTGGTAAGAGTAAAGAATGAAATAGAGGAAGAGTCTGCTTCCCTCCTGCCTCTCTTCAGCTTTGTCTCATTTTAGCTCTATCATCACACTGATATAAGGGCACTACAAGGCTTCTGAATTGATGTGGTATGTAGGGAACCCAGCATCAGGCACACCAGCTAGGCGACGATGGAGTGCTGAGGAAGAGGATGCATTGAGAAGGGCACTGCAAAGATTTGGACCAGGCTGTTGGAAAGAGATAAAAGAGAATGAACCTGCTCTTGCCAACCGCTCTACTGTCCAGATCAAAGATAAGGTAGTGGAAAGCTCTAATATACACTGGCCACAGGCTCTATGGATAGGTCAATTTCCTTCCTTGGGGATTTATGCTCTTCCACTGTGGGGACTTTATTCCTCTCATGCTATGCCAAGTAGAGTGCTTTGTGAATGCTTATGTGATGCATTAAGGGATGGTGGCCTGTGGTGCAGTTCCGCTTGATGAGAGGTGACTGGCAAATTGGGAAAGAAAACATTCCTATCACTACCGCACCCAATGGCCAAAGTGAGCATGGCAATCGACAATCAGCTGCAACAGTAAACCTGCAGAAGGTTTCACTCCTTACTTCTGGGCTTCTTATTTTTCCTGCCTACAAGAACTACACAGGTCCTTGAAGGGGTCAAGTATGAATTGTCCCTGTACAAAGATTATGGTTTTTGTGTATTGTGTCAGTGTCTATACAGGGTTCTTCTGATGGATTTGGGGTTGGGAGTGAGTAGTTATGGAGCAATCTATGTCCATTGTCATGGAATTGAAGGTTTGACAAGTCTGCCTGTCTATGTTTTTAAATTGTAGGAGCTGCGTGTGAAGATTTTGAGGGAAGAGGAGAAAAGGGAGAAAGAGGAAGATGTTGCCCAGCTGGAGGAAACTGTTATCACACTAAGGCAACAGAATGAGAAAGAGAGATTAGCTTTGCTTGAATTTGAGGATGTGCTGAGAAAGCACAAGCAGCGAGTTGAGAAGCAACGGAGATGGGCAGAGACTCAATCTTCATATAGGTTGTGCCTGGAACGAATGATTCGTGATACGATGCATCAGTATGCTCTCTCTCTCCCTCAACAATATATATATATATATATATATTTTTAAATGGAGTTCTGTAGCCAGTTCAACTTTCTGGAACTGCTATGTACATACTGTCTACAGTGGCTCTGGTGTCCATTATGTTCATTATATTCATTGTGAGCAGTTCGGTGTGGAAACTAATAGTAGCACTGTCATTTGGTCATGCATAGGAGTTTGGCCTATAAGGAGCAAGCTCGCTTGAACCAAGCAGCATGCAATGCCCTGATGGCTCGCCTCGACTGCCAGAAGGCCATATGTGATGCTGCTGAGAAAGATCTGATCCAACGCCATGCCCACCGGGAGGCCTTGGCAGCCACAGGTGGTACTGCCATGAAGGAGAGTGGACATATGTCAGGCTTGCGGGGGAAGGATATTGTGGATGTCAGCAGCTGTGTGTCACTTTTTGAAACAAATGAGGAGCATGAGGGTGAGGAGGTCACTGAGCCAGATAATGACAGGGATTGCTGGAATGACGGAGAGGATGAGAAAGCCAATGAGGTCCACAAACTGCAGATGCAGCTCTGTCAGTCACAGGCGTTGCATCAGCAATTACAGCAGCAGATTGAACAGGAATATCTGAATAATTACTTGGTTGAAGGTGAGTGCACTGCAGTTTATGTGACTTTCCACTGAGCATTGGAAACGTCATTCAACAGTGGCATGCATAAATTTGAACTGAAATGAACTAAAGACGTGTTTGTCTTTTGTTTCTACAGATGGATTAGGTCTGAGGGGGAGGCCAAAAGAGGCTGTAAATGCTTCAGAGTTGACATCATATTTGGATACTACTGCTCAAGATCAGGAAGAAGAGTGGGTTCAACTGCCAGAATCTCAAGATGGATGCAAAGGTGAGGCACCAATAAAGGCTGAAGTCATAATGAGAGGTACTGAAAGGCTGATCTACATTGACTCTTGCACTCCTCTGATAGCTGTATGGTTATTACTTATTACCTTATCCTTTGTCTCACCATCTTTGTAGCTGGGGCTCATCTGGATATTTAAAACAGCAATGTTTGCAGGTATGGAAGAAGAAACTGATTTTGCCAAAGATGAGAACATGAGGTGCAAATTTCGTGGGGTCCAAGATGTGGCAGTTATGCAACAGGGCATTGAGACTGAGATATCTGGAGTGGATCCAAAGGGAGAGCAATCATTTAGGGACACAGAAGATGCCCTCAATGTTCTACCTGATAAATACAGGGATGATCCTCCAGCCAGTGAAGCAGTGGCTGAAGAGTTACTTGTTCTTTTACTTAAGGAAAGCAGACCTGATTACAGGCAGGAGCACCAGAAGAATGTTATAGTAGAGCAGTCTCAGAGTAATGCAGTTGCAAGGGAGGTGAGAGTTCACTGGGGCCCCCAAGAGACATACAAACACACAGGAGCTCATCTGCTTGAACATGTCAGGCAAATGCAAATGGCTGGGGTTTCAGATGGAAGAGTAAATGATGGTCAACCTATCAGTGAGCAACAAGAGCAATTTGATGAATTGCTCCAGCAGGTAAGTTTTGAAGCTGCCTCTTGCTTGACAGAGTCTAATTTGTGATTCCTACCATCTATTTAATTTCTGTTCCACTTAACCAATGGTGCATCTTGACTGATCTGTTTCAGGTCTTGACGACTCATGTGGATAGAGGACAGAGGAATGAAGCTGCTGCACAGCAAACTCCAAACTTTGATGATGAGGAAAAATGGCAGATTGGCAAGTCCAATCTTGACAAATGGCTTCAAGCACTACTTCAAAAAGATGGGGATTCAGCTGGCTCCTCCCCTGCCAATGAAAGTCCTCTTCTTAGTGTTGTCTCCCCAGTTCTCTCAACAACCAGAGCTGCTATGTGTGGAAACATGGACTTAGAAGTTGGTCAAGATCAGGTTGAATTCATCCTGCAACACAATGAATCAGAGAGCTTAAAAAATTTGAACATTTCTGCATTCTTCAAGCTAGAGCAGGTTGGGAAAGAGAAGAATCAATGGTTTCCAGAGGGGACTCCATGGTTGCTGGTGCCATTTCTTTTGTTTTTGTGCTCAGTTGAAATTCAACTATGTGAAAAAATTAAATAACCTTAAGTGATAAATATCCAACTGTGGTAGTTGAATCTAATATTGTGTTCTGTGTCCAGGATTCCTTGAAAATGGATGGTGAGAGCATGGACAAACCTAAGGGTCTGTGGGGAGGATTGGTGCGGAAGCTGAGTGTGAAGCAACAAACTGAGTTGTCACGACAAGTGCAGGAAGAATCTGATGAAGAGCCTAGTGGAGTGGAGACAAAAAACACAGATGAAAACTTAACTCATGTTCTAAACTCACTTAAGAACATAATGCTCAATGAAGAGGATGATGCAAAAATTGTCAAGCCAAAGCCTTTTGAATTAAGGCATGCAGTTAAAGGAGGTGGTGGTGAAGCTGACAAGTTGCTCCAAAGTGCAACAAAACCATTTCTAGAGACAGAACTGACAGAACTTCATGCAGAAGATAGTGTTGCAGGATGTGTATTGGATACTCATCTGCATTCAACTGAGAGGAATTCAACAATTGAGACAGATACTGAAAGTCTGAGTAGTACTAACCCAGACTCCCAGTCAATGGAAGGGAAGGATATGTTGAGGATGGGGCTTCGATCATCACTCAAAGCAGCCACCATTGCATGGAGGAAGGCAGTTAAGAAACTGGAGACAAAGCTGCAAGAGGGACTTTCTGCTTACCCTCCACTGGATTAGATGTGTTGCTGATGAGAAGAGTGAGTCCTGCATACCACAGTCAATTCTCTTGCATGCCAAGCCATTTTACAATCATATTATAAAGTCACATTTGATCTATGGAGGGGAGATAGCATGGTCTGAAGGTTTCCTACCTGATATGGATTACATACTATCAGGAATGGATCATGATTGTGCTGAAATGATAAGTATTGGTTTCCTTTTCTTTCTTCTTTGAGCTCAATTGATGTTAGCATTATGTGTAAGTAAAAGGCCTCTTCTGGAGGCCCTCCCTAGTTTGATGCCACAGGAATGTAGGTGGTAGCCAAAATTTCCTGCCTGTGAACCTCATGAGGGCTGACAGAACAGGGTCTAATGCATTTTGAGCACAAAAATTGAAAGATCTTCTGAGGTGTAATGGGCATCCATTGCCTGCAGTTAATTTACACAAAACAGAGTTAGGTCTGTGAGCCAGAAGTGTGTTCCACTTCCGTAGGGTAAACCTGAAAATAGTATTATGTATCATGTTCATTTTTGGGTCAATGGAAAGTTGATCATCGTTGCAGCATAATTGCTTGAGTTGGATTATGGTACATAAAGGATCGATGTGTTACTTGTGCTTGTGGTTGAGTTTTTTTGCGTCAGAAAATGGGTTTATCATTAAATGGTTTGATTATGCTTGGTCATGCCTAATTGGCCTATTCTAAGTAGCGTTAGCATGTGACCAAGTTTTCAGTACTCAGATTGTGAAATTTGGAAATGATACATTATTAGATGGTGTGACATAGACAATACTTGACTTCTGAGACCCATATTGTCCTACCATGAACATAGGGTATTGAAGCCCTGTTGAACATATTTAGGATACTTTGAATGCATAACTTCCATAAAGTTAGAGAGATGAAGAGAGGTGTAAACAGCATATGGAGATTAGTGCACAAGGGTAATGAAATATGTCAACATGATCAGAAGATTGAAGATAACAAAGTAAGGTTGCAACATCATGTTGCTAATCTAAATACGAATCACATAACAATTTGAGTAAAAGTTCTAGTAGGCATCCTTAAGGCAAGTCACATACTATGTCCAACTGTAAAATACTTAGCACATGACTGATGTGGATAAAAGCAGGACAATAACCTTCTGCATGTTACTTTGAAAAATGGCAATGAATAACAAAGTGTTTTACAAATATTATCAGATGTGTTCCACAGCTAAACAAAGAAAAATATTGAACTATTGTTGTTATTCATCAAAGTAATCGTGCTTTTGAAGCTCAACCTCATGCTAGTTGGGTTTCACATCTTCAATTGTCAAAAAATCATTGTTATCGTTTTGCAAATTGAACCTTGCATTGGTGGGCCATTTTCTCCTATCATCACTAGCTTGTCAAGGTTATTGATACCGACATGACCTTGCCTCAACCTTGTTGTCTAATAAAGGTTTTTTCCACCTCAAGTGTTTGAGGCAACAAGTTTGCAATGATTGTGGGAAGACACCTCTCTCACTTTCTTTGATTGCAATTTGCAAGTTTTATAACTATGGCTAAACAAGTGAAGCCCCTAATTCTAGTAGAATTTAATCTTACATGAATAAATATTTGCTTATGTGAAGGATGAAAGTACAGATTTGTTTGCCCTTGCCATGGCTTTGTCTAATGTTGTGCCATGTGCACCATTGAAATTTCATTTTTTTTTTCTAAAAGCTTAATTTGGCCATGTGATGTGTAAAGCTTATAAAAACTATGACATATAAGAGAGTTTGTGTTAGCATGAAGAAATCTTCTCTAAAATGCACACAATCATCCTTGGAGAAAATTAACATTTGGACCAAGACCTATGGTAAAAATAGGTAGGAATGGGATCTAATGTCTATTGAGATTTGCTTGTGAAAATTGAAGACCCATTATCAAGATTCATCTTGCATTAAAATATATCTTATGGGACAAGGTACCATGAAATATGTTACAAGAATCTTTATTATGGTTAATAGTTGTTGCATTTGGAAATTCATAACAGGCTAACTTGGTCCAAATTCAAATGGTCACTAAAAGTTTTAATTATATGACCTATTATTGCGATTTAAATTAGTGGAAAGGTTATTGCCTTTTCTGTGATGCATAGTATGTTGCCATAAGATATGTTTTGAAATTGCATGAAGAATATTCTTGTAGGGTGGCAACAATTTCCCCCTCGATTAAGATTTTGAAATCCTTTATGCAAGGATTGTGGATGAAGTAATATTGTTTAACAAACTTTTTTTTATCTTTCTTTGTTGCCTTTGATGAGACATGGTTCATGATTATTTTGGCTTTGATGTTGGCTCCTAGTGTACATGGGAATATTATGCACGAAAAAATGCATTGGCCTTGAAAGAGCCAATGTTATGGTGGAAGACTACAATAATTACCTTCTTATTATTATGTTAATTCAAGTGTTCAAGTTTCATAGTCCAAGATATGTCAATACACCTCCACCAATGCCAAATTAATGCATCTCGATGATTCATTTTTTGGGCTTTTTACTTCACACAACGAAACAAATGAAGGTTTGTTAAAATCAAAATTTGTATTGTACCATTGTATTGATGCATCTATTGAAAATATGATGTCTCCTTTGTGGTGGGAAGGTACTCGAAAGCAAATTTCTAAATGTTGGTTTTGTAACATGCTAGATTTTGGGCACCCCTAATTCAAAAATTGAAACAAAATGTATATTTTGTATTCATGGCATAATCATAAGCTTGACATGATTTTGTGTTGGTGTGGAAAAAATTTCATGGTATAAAATATTTGGCCAAATGATGCATGTTCTAATTGTGCTCTTGAAAATAAGGGTACCAATCATTTATTGATAGTAAAGTATTGCATTTTGAGAGGAGCATGCAAAGGAGCTTCAAAAGCAAGATTATTCTGACCAAAAAATCTCAATATAAATAGTCTTGATTTTGGAGAAGATTGATCTAACTTGGTTGTTGTGTATTATGATTAGAGATGTCGTGGCACGAATTAATCCTTGGGGTAACATCTTGTAGTTTTAAAAAAGGTGTTGAAAGCATTTTTTTCTTGTAGCATTTTATAGCAAGAAGTGATGTCAAGGTTGTGAATAGTGGTGCTATAATGCTTTCTCAAAAAATATTCAAAAAATTGTGGTTGCCTGATTTTCTTTGGCCACCAATGGAATAAAATTTAATTAAGAATGGAAAGGCAAAATTGTTGTAGATTTGTTCAAATTTTGCTTTCCTAGTACTTTGACCAACCTAATTAGGGTTTCAATATTTGCCCATATGGTTGACATGTTATTAGAAAACACCTTGGTTGGTTTGGACCTTATTAAGTGTCAACCTATTTTTTTCTTGAAAATGTTTTTTAAACAAAATGTGAGGCATGATGTATGATTGAACTTAAATAGTTTCTTTATCTTGTGTTTGTCTTGTATTTAAATATTTTAATAATGCTATAACATTTTATATGTATTTCCCGTATTAAATAAATTATACATGGTCATCCTTCATGAATTTTAATATTAGAACTATTTTTATTTATTTATTGTAAGTTTATGAACCTTGTTGAAATGGTTTTTTTTCCAAATAAAATAATTCAAATGATGCATTACTAATGTGTGAGCCATTGTGCATCTTGATACATAGTTTTTAGAACTTGAATATTTCAATTATGACAATGTTAAGTCCCTTAAAAGTAATTTACCCTTATTGTTTTGAGAAATTTGAAATGTTCAAATTTTAGTTTTCTATATGTATGAAAAATGAATTTTGTATTGTAACATGGTAAAACATGCATTAAACCAATAAATGCACCATATGCTTCATAAATTGTTCCCCGTGCATGTAAAAATGATTACTTTGTGCAATTTGGAAAGAATTTTGAGAAAAAAAATATTTTAAAAAAATTACTTCTTTAACTCTAAAAAACTTCTCTATATCACATTTGATACACTCATGTAATTAAAAAAATCAATTTCATTAGGTGTCACTTACTTTTTAAACTACTTCTCACTTTTTCTTCTTTTTTTTGCCTTCAAGGATTTGTTTTTGGCCTACTTTAATGTGCTTTCACCTCAAAATGACTATCATTTTTATATTGTTGAGATTTGTGGGTTGTTTTATAGATAGGCATGTGAGAAGGCAATTGTTATATTTGAAACTATAGGTGAAGAGTCTTTTTTAAGGACTACACATTTATTATATATTTACTTTAGGACAACCTCACATCGTGGACATCAAATATGCACATAGAACTTGGAAACTTGTTAAAATTGTTTACACCATTTTCTAAATCTACACTTGTTTACACCTCTAGTTATAAAAATTGACTTTACATGCAAATGTTTCTCGTGTTGATTTAAACAAAGATTATGTTGTCCATGTTTTTTTTTATGAAAACATTGGAGTGATTCCAAATTTGTTTTGTGTGACATGTTTGAGAAGTACTTTGATGCCTTTTGGTTTCTTCAAGGTTGAAAACTTCTTTTTTTTTTTGTTTTTTGGGTACTGTTGTTAGGTTGAGGGTGTTGAAAATGGTAAAGATGGATCGAAGCTTGAGGATGTTGATGACAACTAAAGTGAGCAATGTTTAGGGATGGTTAAAAAAGGCTGGTAACGAAGATGGCATTTTAGATGTTCAAAAAGTATTGAAAAGTTAACGAGATCAATGGTCATGAATTTTGATTTTTAATGTACATTTAACGTTTAAGATTTTGTGGTAATGACAAGAAGTAGATGATGGTGAAGGTATTAAATTTTCATTTGATAAAAATCATGATTAACAAGTAACATGAAAGTTTGTTGGATACGAAAAAAATTCATTGAAATTGTGTGAAATGCATATTCATACATGTGAAATTCATTCAACATGTATGATCACCTTGAATAAGGCCTATTTTAGGGTGTTAGCCATTATAATCTTTAATTTGTGTCGACCAATGTTGTTTGGTTATTGATTTTGAAAGGAACATTTGATTATAGTTTTTTTGTTTTATTTCATAAAACCTTTGGTGCAAGTTTGAAAACAAATTTCTATATTTGCAAATTAAATCCCTTAAAACCTTCAATTTCATAGACTTATTAATAATTTGGAACCTAGTCCATGTAAAGAATTAGTAAGGTTCCATTTACATTGGACCAACCAAAAATTAATAACCTATGTAGATATGTACCTACACTCATGACAAGTGGGGTATTAATGCAAAAGAAAATTGAAAAGGTATGCAATCAAGATATTGAATCTTGACATCCAATGAAACAAGGCATCAAATCCATTATTTTTCACCCATTTGGTAGAGGGGTGGTTCATTTCTTTGAAAGAGGGGCATGCATTTCTTAAAAACCTTGGTGCTACCCTTTAAAAACTCGAACTTGTTTTACAAGACAATAACCTTAGTTTTGGTTCTAATTCCAATTTTTAAAAAAACAATTTCAAAGTTCAAATTCAAATCTGGTTTTCTCAATTTTCTAGACCTTTGATTTAGATACCTCAAAACCTAACCTAGAACCTTAACCTTCACTTGCAAATAACATGAACCTACCAACATTAGTGTTAATCACAATATTTCATTTTTTCAACAATAGTTGAAAAATGCTTGTATCCTTTTGCCACCCTTAACATGTGCACGTTTTCCACAATTTGAACAACTTATAATTGTTCAACAAGTTTTTCAATTTCAAAAATCCACATTAGAACATTTGCCCCATAACACCCTTTCTAACATGTTATTTAAAGAAATGCAAAATGTTCATCAAACTTGCATCCATCATAAACTTCCAATATCACAAATTTTCAATAAAATCTATGTCAAAATCATAAAACAATATGTTCATGCAAAATGCATGGGCTTTAAAATGTAAAAATGGCACAAAAAAATAATTTATATGTAAATGATGTGCCTTTTTTACTTATGATGTTTTGATGTGAATTCTGTATGATCTACATTTTAAAAATTCATGAAATTATTGTGATGTAATTTTGCATAATACTATGCAATTTTGGTGCATTAAACTTGAATATGTATGTCATTCAAAAGCAATGTTTGATTTTTTTGAATATTTAAGATATGAAATATGTACAAACATCATTCATATTAACCACAAATGGAATTCATGTGATTTTTTTAATGAACTTATGAAAATCGAATTTCACACAAAATTTGTATGAACCTATGAAACCTAGTAAGTTTGTAATGTCATGTTCTAATCTTAATGTGGATGCATGACATTTAGTTCAACCTATTTTGTCAATGTTTTGTTTGTCTATTGCAATTTTTTTCCACAACACTTCAAACTTCACTAGGATTCCCCCATCTTCCATTGCAAAACCTTCCTTGGTGCATGTGTACACACCCCATTGATCCAAGGGGTGTCCACCTTGTGTGATGTTTGTAAGACAACGAATGTATAAAAAAACATGATGTAATGTCTAAAACCTCCACATCCATCACTTGTGAAGATGGTTTGCATGTACAATGATAATAGATGTTGTGTTTCCTTCAATCATATTCAACTCCTCTTGTAGATGAATTCATATTACCTTTTCAAAAGATGGGTTTGCATATAATCATAATATGATACACACATATTTATTTTTGAAATCATGTTCTACATGAGGATTCACTACAAAAAATACCACATGCAAATTGTGATTAACATCTAATAAAAATAAGTTTTTCCCTTTAATGATTGAGGTCTTCATATGTTTGCACAAATTTGAGTGAATTTTTTTAGATGATTGCACCAACAAAATTGAAGGTATGAATGGGTTAAAAGGTCCCCACTTTCCATCTATTAGTTTCTTTCATCACCAAATTTTCATTACACTTCAAAGACACGCCCATGCATATTTGGTAAATGTGGGTATTAACTTTCCCCTTCCAACCCCACCTCCCATTCCCATTGTTAACTTGTTGTAAATAAATGGCAATTGAGTTAAAATCTTCATTATCAATCCATAGTTTTCAACATCTAAGTTGTAATAATTCAACTTCAACTTTGGTCCTTACATGTATTTGATTTTTGTTAATAATTTCACAAATTCCAACTTCTTTAATATTTTAGAATTAAAAACCATTGGTTTTGCTTTCTTGAAATAAAATTAGAATACATTCTATAAGAATTGTGGTTATACATTGTAATCAAATTTTTTTTGTTGAAGACAATGGTTGTGAATCTTCAAAACCACCTTAATAACTGTGGGGGCTTTTTTCATGTTTCTTATAATGCCCAACATTTGTCCTCTCCTTTTGTATAGAGAGTTCCTCATTAGATTGCTGCCACCATCAATAAAATTTGGTAGGGTTATATCATATTATATATTCAAAAAAAAATTCTATCATTTTCACATTGTTGAAAATCATATTTGCCAAAGCTTAACAATGTGGTTCTTGGTTTATGTTGTTTTTACACAAAGTTTTCAGACCTTCTACCACTAAAAATCTAAACCCACTAAAACGCCACTAACTACCTCTAGTGGTGACAACCTCGGGTCACCACTAGAGGATGAAAAAAAATAGTTAACTTAGAGGTTATCACAACCCGAGGATGAAAAAAAAAAAGTTAACTTAAAGGTTGTCACAACCCGAGGATGAAAAAAAATAGTTAACTTAAAGGTTGTCACAACCCGAGGATGAAAAAAAATAGTTAACTTAAAGGTTGTCACAACCCGAGGATGAAAAAAAATAGTTAACTTAGAGATTGTCACAACCCGAGGATGAAAAAAAATAGTTAACTTAAAGGTTGTCACAACCCGAGGATGAAAAAAAATAGTTAACTTAGAGATTGTCACAACCCGAAGATGAAAAAAAATAGTTAACTTAGAGGTTGTCACAACCCGAGGATGAAAAAAAAATAGTTAACTTAGTTAACTACTGTAGTTAACTAATGTAGTGGAAGAAGTCTGAAAAATTTCTGCTAGTAACCCTTGCAGACCTTCTACCAAAAAAAAATTTGGCACTAAAAATGCCACTAACTACACTAAGTGGTGACCCGAGGTTGTCACCACTAGAGGATGAAAAAAAATAGTTAACTTAGAGGTTGTCACAACCCGAGGATGAAAAAAAATAGTTAACTTAAAGGTTGTCACAACCCGAGGATGAAAAAAAATAGTTAACTTAGAGGTTCTCACAACCCGAGGATGAAAAAAAATAGTTAACTTAGAGGTTGTCACAACCCGAATATGAAAAAAAATAGTGAAAGTAGTTAACTTTGTAGTGGTAGAAGGTCTGAAAGTTTTTAAATGTTAAGATTGCATCCTGTAAACCAAAATGGCTAATGGAAAAAAAAAAAAAAAAGGTTTGAAAAGTGATTTCATTTTTGGACATGTCCATGGATTGAACAAAAAACTTATGATAAGAACTCAAATTGATTTGTATCATATTGACAATAATCAAAAGTTATCCTTAATAATATTGTACATCTAAGGCCAATTTGGCACCATGAAATGAAATAATTTGTCAAAAATGGCGCCAAGTTGCAAACCATGTTTGGAAGGAGGTTTATTTCTTCCTAGGATTCACCTTTTAGTTATCCAAACCTTGACTAACACAAAAACTTTGACACAACAAGGTTGGGTTGCATAGGAGTAGTGAGAAATGTGAATTATAAGGTACATATTGCACACCACTATGACTATGGGGGCACTTTAGTTATTATGATTCTTTAACTAATGTACTTGTGATGAGAATCTTGGGGGGTCACTATTTTCAAAACTAAGTAGGTAATAACAAAGGACTTAAAAAAGGAAGGGAAGAGGCACCAATCATGTTTACATAGCCCCATCAACAAACATTGAAAATGGGTTTTCAAATGTGAAGTGGTATCTACATAATTTATGTGTGACCAAGAACAATAAAAAAACACAAAATCCAATCATTTTTTACAACATTGCATCATTTTGGTTTTGCAAAACATACATAGATCTCCAAGGAGATCGAGAGCAAATAAAACCATACCCATCAACAAGAAAATGTCTCTCAAAAATCACGATATACAAATGCATGGACTTAATATTATTTAGTATTGTAATAAGTATGCACTTTTATCCTAGTTCTTTTTCTCTTCACAACCCAATTGGAAACACTTAGGAATGAATCCCTACATCATTTGAACTTTTCAAATAACCCACTACCAACATCTTTTTTGCCAAAATAAAGTTGTAGCAATTCAACCACAAATATACCAATGTTGATTATGACAAGATGCACCCAATGTGTATACTAGAACTTTATACATAAATTTATTGCCGATATCTTCTCAAAGTCTATTGTCCAAATGCACCCTTTTTATGTTAATACTTCAAATATGTAATTCTCTTTAGGTATTAATGGATAATACTTCACAACAAATCTTGAATTCCAAACAACAAACTTACCCTAATGCAACCATTGAGAATATGCCTCTCATGTTCTTTGCACCCAATATCCTACATAATTCTTCACATAGAATGGTGAATTTATTTTTCCTCATCCTTTTTGAGCCATGACCTCTTTTATTAGTTGAACACATTAGTAGTAGCATTATAAGACGTGTGTAGTAAAATTAATTAACTTCACATTTGTATTATGCACTAACACTTTTCAACACAAACTAAGAATCTAAATATAATATAAAGGTATCCTTATTAATTTCTCGATGCCCCTTCTTAAGACCGAAAATCACCACACACCACTATGTTGCATAAACTTCATCACTAGCATACTCACCCATTTGCACCTACCATAGTCATCACACAACAAACAATATCAAAGTACACAACAAAAATAATTCAACACAATAACCTTTCACAACAACATTGTGGTGCCTCCAACTTGTGAACCTCCATGCAAATGATTTGGAAACTTGTAGAAAAATTCTTCATCTCCTTTTCACTATAGCAAAAATGCAACATTCTTTAGCAAAATTTCAAAAACAAGAAATTGTATAAACTTAGAAACCATCTCCCACCAATTGTCAACCAAACTTTTCATCTTTATAGTTCAATTCCATCAATGTCAAATAGCAAACAATCCAAACATGAAAAACTTTTCTTCTTTCAACATTGCCAACTCCTTCCAATTGTAATTCTCCAATTCATCTCCAGTTAGTTACTACTACTCATGAACAAGCAACAACAAACGTGTTATATCTAGGCTTTTCCTCCAACCTTGACTCGCACAACTTTCTTCATTTCACATAGCAAATTTTGAAGACCACTTCACACCACACATGTGTTTGTGTGTAAGATATTTCAATTATTGCCTTACATGTTGAAGTTTGCATATGAACCATTTTTTCTTACATTATTGTTCTTGGGTGTTTTTGAAATTTCTTAACATTATATTTAATTATGTTTGATGAATCATGTGTGTTTGTATGATTGTAAACATATGGAATACACAATACATGCAAAGATCTCAATAATATGAGTTTACATTATTTGTGATTTGATTTTCTTAAAACGTTTCCATTGCCACTCAATATGTGACCTTGCATTGGAATCTTGGATGAGGTACAATAGTCAAATCCAATGAGTTCAATGGAAGATTGTTGTGACCTTGAAAGAATGCAAAACTTTTAAAGCTTCGGAGGGGCTTTGGGACAATTTAATAAACACAATCAAATTACATTTAGTGACTACTCCTTGTTTGTGATTGGCTAGATAGTTTGATTAGTCCATGTGGGTTGGTATTAGTAGTCTCCCACCTCTTTGCAATCCCAGTTTCAGTTTGAGGGGCAGGGTTGAAAAAAAGAAAGTAACAAAAAACTTGGATGCGAGAAATATTTTTGCAGCGTCACATACTAAGCACTGCTACAGATGCTTAGTGTAGTACACAACATCTCAAATAGTTGTGTATCAATTGCTATGCAATTTGGATGCAATACCTAATTCTATGGAGAAACATCTCTACATATTTTTACATGTCCCAAAACCAAAGTTTTTCAAACAGGCACTTTTTTTTAGGCAAAGCTCCAAAACCGAAGGTACGTGCTTGTGTAAAAACAACACCGTTTCGGCCCAACAGGTAGCCTAAGAGCATCCCCAGCGATGTTCAATATGTGATCTTGCACATTAAAACTGGATGAAGAAGTGTCAAAACATGCTCGTTTGGCTCAGCAAAATGGGTTTGGCCTACGTAGCATTTTGGCACAGTTAGTTTGCTGAGGTTGGTAAAAGGTGCAGCAAAGTTGTGCACTTGGGAGACGAATCATCATGATTGGTCCAGGTGTTTTGCTATTAGTAGTCTCTCACCTATTTGGAGTCTCAACTTGAGTTTTGTGCGTGGAATTGCAAAAAAGTAAATAACTAAACTTGGATGTGAGAAACTATTGTGCAGGGTCGAATACTGAGCACCGTTGGGGATGCTGTAATGAATCATTTCTTTAGAGTTGTCGTAGCGGCCGCCCAGCATCGTTCAAAGTCCCAAGGTCGTTCTCTCCATCTGTCCCTGTCTTGAACCACCATCGCCATGTTGCCACTAGGGATGGCTTGCAGGACACTAGTTCCTGCGACATCTGTGGCCGCTGCAAACAAAGTCTCTGCTACGGTCCCATGTTCCTCCTCGCTGCGGTCGTGGTCGTCAATGATCACGGTTTCGCACCGAAGAAGAAGAAGAAGCTTGAACCATGGTGGCGTTTTGAGGCTCAGTGGCAGAAGAAGACCAGGTTCATCTTCTTCACCCTTGTTTCGCCTGGTGTGCGTAGTCTTCTTGATTTCTCCTTTTTTCCCCCCCTACGTTAGGTTCAGGCTTTATTCTTATAGTTTGCCCGAGTGTCTACACGCTTGCATTGGTGTCTGTCTGTTGAAAAAAGTCGTAGCCTGGCTGTCGAATCTTCGATGGCTTCAGGCTCTTGAAATAGTTGCGGCATGGTGAACATTGACATGATGCAATTATAGTGATCGATCTGCAAGGGGTCGTTCTAACGACTTACTATGCCTCTAATTGTTTTACAGATGCATCTTGTTGACGGACTGATGTCCTCAGCTGTGTTGAAATACTGAAGTAAAAATTCAATGTGCATGTCCGTGAATGAGGGACGAGGACATTATTTGGAAGATGTTAAAATTATGGCAGGTTCAGTAAGAAACCAAGTTGACCTCTGTGGCAGGATCAGACAAATGGAATTGTTAGATTATTCCTGCATGGTACAGACCTAACTCATGAAGAGTGGACCAAGAAATGTAATTCTAGGGTTCTTTTGCAAACTGTTTGGTGACTGAGCCACAGTCTTCCAGCGGCCTCAATGCCACTCTTATTGCATATGCCCTATATTACTGAATACATCTGCTGATGCTACAGGCTCGTCTAAGCTCTGCCTATTTGTCAGAGCATCACTTCCAGAGAAGGAGGAACCTGCTGATACATCGAAGCAAGTGGAGGAATTCTTCACATTGCTTAAAGTCAAGGTCAGTTTCAAAGAAGAGATTTGTTGTGAATGCTGATGCTTTTTCCTGGGTTTGGTAGTCTTATTTTGGACCAGCTAGTGTCTTGATCTCTAGGAAATGGTGTGTTGTGACAGTGGGAGTCCGTGGAGAACAAGACAAATTTAGCAATTTATGGTGGTGGTGGGCTGGTATTCCTATGGTTGTCTTCCTCTATTGTTGGGGCAATCAACACTGTGCCATTGGTATGTTGTCAAGTAGCTACATGCTTATTGTTAAGTGGGTCTGATGTGTTGAAGGAGTTCAAGTTAGACCATATTGTTGTTGCAGAATCACCATTTACATTGGTCAATGAACTACTTACATTGAATGAACAGTTATTTATGAATGCTACAGCATTATCTTTTGCATCACCATGATCGCTACTGCATGTGCAATTTTTTGTGTCTGTTTCTCACATGGTATTCAGAAGCTGCACACTTGTATAAGCCATCTGGATGTCTTTGACAAGTTGCCCCAGAATACTTTGACCAAGGAAATCAGCACCCTTCAACTCATGAGATTGTTTGGTGCAACTTGCCTTGGCCCAAAAGTACCTATGTGATTCCTGTATGTTTTTGGCTTCATACTCAGCATGAGAAACATTTTGTGAAGAATTTGAGCTTAAAACTTATTGTGAAGGTGCTTTTTTGCATTCATTGTTTAGGTCTGGTGTTAATGACATGCCACCAAATTCCAAGCTGATGTACAGAAGTTTGCAGGCATTTTGTCTTGTACACTGTAAGACAGATCTGGGTTACATTTACATTCACCATCATGATACACAATGATGTTGATGGTCCAATTTGATGTGTAGGTGTTTGGGTTATGTGAGTAGGGTTGTTTTCATAATTTGTGCATCTGAATGCATCAATCTGTAGAGAGCTGATGTTGTTCTTTTGAAATGGAGTGCCACAGCTTCCGAAAGTCATGGAGCTAATTGGTCTTGGCTATACAGGGTGGTTTGCCTACCGTTACTTACTTTTTAAGGTATCCTTCTTTGGTTGAACCTATGATACTGGTAGAAAATAATGACTTCTCCATTCTAATGAAGTATTGATGGATTCCTGTGTCACATCATCTTCTTGTGTTTCACATGTCTCATCATGGATGGTGCATGTATTGATTTGCTGTGTTCTCTGGATTTCCGTAATGTAGGAAAATCGGAATTTATTGCTCATGCTCTTGCTACTTTATTAATCACTTAGCTGCTTATGCTCCTGTATGATGCAGTCAAACAGGAAAGAGCTTGTCTCAGAAATTGAGGAGTTGAAGAGCAAGATCACTGGTTCTACAGATGATATTACCAATTAGATGGTTAAAAAACTTGGTTGCATTTAGCAATTTCCTGGTTACTATGGGTGAGATGACATGCTCTATTCTGACAGCTCAAAGGAAGTTCATAGTGTTGTAGTCCAGATGTTTTATGCAAGTTGCAACTGCACTCATGGTCTAGGAATGTTTGAGATACATGTTCTGGCCTGAAGCTTTCTGTTCTTAAGGATCGTGGATGAAAAGCTCTTTGTGCTGCAGTGTGCATGCTATAAAGAGGCAGCTTCATTCACACCTGATCAACACTAGGCTGAGTCAGTTCTTGCTTAATTGAGCATAGGACTGATATTATATGATGCAGATTAGCCAAATTTGAGAGGTGATTTTTGTCAAGGGTTGAAAGAAGCATTATATCACCTCCAAGCCTTTCTGCTTGGCAGTCAGGGAAAATACTATATACACTGACAATTTCTCTGTTCCCTTTCTAAAGGAGTCCATCTGTAGTTTTTTCTAGACAAATTGCATCTTCAGTTCCCTGTATAGTAGTTGCTGAGATTGTATCCAAATATGCAATTATTTGTCTCAGCTCAACATGGTAGATCAATTGACTTCAAAATGTCTATGATAATAATGAATATGAACAGGAGGGTGACACATGTGTTCTCTCTGCTGGGATGTCAATGAGCATTGTAGCTGTCTCTTGTCAAACAAGGTCTCACCAAGCATATGGAGCTTCTGAACACTTTATCCTATTTCAATCAGTTGGTAGGGGAAAAGATGGCAGGTGGTGGCTGCCCCTGTTATATTTTGTATTGAAAAGTTCAGCACCTTATATGCGGCTACTCCTTTGCATTTTGTTTCTTTGAGAAGGTGGTCTTATTGTGGTCCATTGGAACAATGGATGGTTGCACTTTGTTGGGGTTGACATGATACATGAGATGTATTTACCAGTGTTGGGAGGTTACCTGTTTCAAGGCCAGTAAATGCTAGTTGGGATTTTTGGGCCGGCTATGCAATGTTTGCAACAAAAATATGATATGCACACCTTATTGAAAAGGAATGAACACATGGGGGAAACATGATCTTGTTGTGGTTTAAGATGCTAGGGCATAAGGAACCCATTCATAGCTGCGACATGGAATATTTGAATGTGCCAGTTTTGAAAATGTTCTCTAAGATGATCCATTATTGCAATGCATGCATGTTGGTCTAAAATGGACACTATATGTGGGAGGCATAACCCATGTCAAAGGTGTATGATTGCTTGTGCAAAAATAATTATATGCCCATGTTAAGTCCATTCCAAGCAGGCTAAAAGCCATTTGAATTAATTTTGAACATACTCAACTCAAAATAATCTTTGGAAGGGTGATCTCCCACCATAACCATATTGCAAAGGCATGCATGGACATATAGACCACCCTTTTAAATAGGCAATACTTTAGTCCAAAAAAAGATTTTATACTTCGATCATCATGTTTGTTTTGTCAAGATCAATGTCAGAAAAATAATTCCTTCATTTTGTACCCTACTCTAGTAGAGCCCCATTGACATCCAGTTCAAAGTTATACTTTCATCTTGCCATTCTTTGTTTTTCCTTCCAAAACCACTTTTTTCATTCCTTGTATCAATATCAAGGGAAGTCCATTGATAACATAAATTATATAATTAGTGTTTGATAAAGAATAATTTTGGGAACACGAATGGGAAGAGTTGTTCATAGTAGTTTTCAAACAATTTTGTAAAACAAAAATGGTAGTTGAAGCATATTAATTTACATGGAAAAACCAAAGCTACTTTATCTGTATGAAATGAAAAATTAGATATGAAAAAGGAGTATCTGTTAATTGAGCTATTGCAAAGAGTGACAAAGGATAGATTGATTAAAACTTGCATGACCAAAAAGCTTAAATTGCCACAAAAAGCAAAAGCCCACCCTAAAATCCAAGCACTTGAACATGACAACTTGATTCATGAAAAGCTACAATACAAATTGATCAATTTCAACTCTGAAATATTCTAATCCACACAATTTCACATGAACTTGCCTAATGATTTGTGCAAGAGAACAGCAAATGTTCAAACATCTTATTCTTTCTTCATTTCCAATCAACAACAGATCACACATACTTCACAAGTGTTACACTTATTAAATTCAAAATGAATAGATCCGCAAAATCCTTTTGGTGGAACTGATTTTCTTTCACAAATCATCCTCAGAACTCTAAACCTTAAACCCCCCACACTTTGTTTCAACATTTAAACCCAGAGGGGAATCAGATATAGTTTCAATGTTCATGTTTCTAGTACAAATAAGAGCCTACGATTTTAATTATCAGGTTTCTGAGTACAGAGGAGACTCTAACAAGGCATATGCGTAGCACTCCCAACCATCCCTGGTTTCATCCAGTGAAAAATGCCTCCAAATGTGTAATGCAAATGTTCTCATTACATGTGGGTGTACTTCGTCTTGACTTCACCAGTTTTGTAATGCACATAAGAACACAACATATGCATGATTCGGTGGCAGTTCTTTTTCAGTGCATGAGAACAACACTAGCTTCATAGCTTAGGACAAAACCCCATCACGCCATGTTGATTAAAAAAAGAGATGCACATACTCAATCTAACACTGTAATCCAGCAACTTGTATGGTGCTGAGCTTGAAGTGTAAGGGGAAAATTTTGGATACCTCAGCCATCAGTTCCCATTCGCAAAATCCTCAGTTCTTCACAAATGAATGCTGGCACATGTTTGTGCAAATGAGAATTGGTTGTAGACGAGAGAAAGGGTTCAGGGCAGTGGTCCTGCAGACAAAGAACATCTTCATCCTCTCTGCCATGCCAGACTCCTGGAAAAAAGCATGAGGTTAGCACTTGCATGTGCCAAGAACCACCACCTCTAAAGAGCAAACAGAAGAAACAATCTCCGTACAAATTGTTTAGTGAGTTGTGAACTGATATAATACAATTGTGTACGAGCTTTTCTTACAGTCAGATTTATGAAGACACAAAGGTGGCGGTGGCAGCAGTTTGTATGCTACAAAGAAAAGAAGAAGTTACACTTGTTAAATGGGGCATTAGTACTTCAAATTCTGAATTTTCTGAAAACAAAAGTGTTGCCAGGCATATGAAGCTCCAGACACAGAGATGTCACCATCTTCTACTTACATTCCAAAACGTGTCCAGCAGGTTGATGCAGGAAAGGATTCAAGATACAGAGCTGTAAAGGAAGCAAAAAAACTGCCACAATGGTTGCAATAATTCTGATTCCACAACACACATCTAAAAAAGATGCTGCTGCAGCTCTTGATGCAGCAGCAGCCTTGATGTTGTATTAGTCTCATCCTGACTTATTTCTAGGTCACAGTATGTTATGATAAATAAAAGTAACATGAATGAAATAGTTCCAAATACATGCATTGGTGTATGGGAAATGGGTATGAAAGAAGTGGAAATCGGTCAAAGAAGTTCTAAGTATTCAATTATATGTGGATGACCAGCCAATAAGTGGGCCTGCATTTTTGGTTATGAAATGACTTTCGTTACAATTATATGGTCATAATTGAGGACACTCCTTGATTGAGGATGAAATTATCATCGACCTAAATATAAACACAATTGGCATAAAATTCAAATAACCACTGACATCTTCAGCTCCTCACAGCGGGTGTGTATAAGTATATAATAATCCACCTAAAAGTTCAGGCTTCAACTATTACACTAAACTTGCATCCTGCATTTCTGTCACATTTGTGGAAGGAATGGGAGGAGATGTACATATGTATTTACAGTTAACATTTCTGCAACCTAGAAAAGGACAGAAAGAGACTGCTTCCCTGCAATGGTCTACACCTCTCAAAATTGCTGGTGAGAATCATTCATGAGTCATGGCCAATTCTAGGGCATAGTTATCACTTTCCTGAAAATCATGCACCAAACCCACAAACTAGATAAGCTTCCCAACGTCAGTACAATGTAATTCCCATTCCATGTACTGAGGTTTCTGCAGAACATCCAGTATGGATTGCCTCTGTCTCACTTCCAATCAGTTTCTAATCAGTGACTCATATGGATTGGAAGGTACATGACACTTTCAAAACTTGAGATTTCTAGTGGAATCTGGAGAAATGTCAATACCAGTTCAAACTAGAGAACAGATTTTGGTGGCAGCATAAGTCAATTGTGCTTACCAAATTGCCTCTTTGTGAAGTATTGACGAAACTGCAGCCAATAAACCTGTGGCACATATCCCATTGGACCAACAATTATTAACAAGCCAACCAAACACAAATCTGATCCCAAAGCCTTGAAGGTCAACTAAACATGTAATTTCGGTTCATTATAATTAAGGCTAGTCTTATACTGCAACATCATATAAGTGACAAATTGTAAAGCTCTAGTCATATATTTGTATGGGACTAATGTGCGCAGTATGTGAACATGCGAGGTTTGGATCAGAGTACTCAAATTTCCTCATCCTCATCTTGTGTTTCAACTTCAATATCAAAAAGGGAGAAGCCAACACAAAGCAGAGCATACCCATGCTTCCCACCACAAATTGATCAAAAACTCAAAAAGGATTCCTACAATATGAGTTTTAGTTGCCTCTCTTTCTATGTTCCCATGTGTGCTTATGAACTCCAGGACCAAGAGGGAAGGCTATAAGAGCACAGAGACAGAGACAGAGACAGAGCAAAGGAATTCAGCATGCCTTTGTCTTGAGTTCAGCAGATATGCCAAGAGCTTCAAGTTGGTACAATTGCCCTGATTTTACCCTCATCCCACAAGCTGTGCAATAACCTGGTACATATGGCAGCAACAACACACCTCTCTGATCATAAGCTCAGCCTAGCATAGTTTAAGCTAGTATTAGCTCACCTAGGGTAATATTGATAGTAATAATAAACATAATAATAGTAATTAATTAACATTTCCTACATTTATGTATAGCATACAATAATAAGTAGAATTAGAATTATGAATATTAGTTACCATATTCAAGATTAATAATTTATAATAATATTTATAAATGTATCATTTATTACAAATTTATTATATTGAACTATAATAGTTAGTGTAACTAGTAGGTGGACTATGTTAATATTTCATCTATACTATGTTTAATTTAGTATCTCGTGTTTATTAAACTGGTATATTCATATATGTTACTACACCTTGTTATGTTATTTCACTTAGGTTAGTATATATACTTAATTTATCTACGCTAATACATTTATAAGTAGTTAGTATGTGACATTAATTAACCTATGCACCCTATCCTATTAGCCACAAAATTAATAATAATGGGTGCAAACAGGCTATTAAGAATCGTTGGTGCCCCCTTAGGTCATTGTTTTTGGGGAATATTTTTAATAAGTTTTTAAAATAATATTTAAAATTTTCTTTGTAATAATTTATTAAGGTTTTTGTTAAAATTTGTCATTTTCAAAGTTTCCAAATCCATTTTAAAATCATTTTACTATTTAAAAGTAGTGGTTGCAAGTTTTTCTACACTACTTTTGAAGGTCCAAATGTTGATGAAACAATCTCATATTTTGGACAAAAATAAAATAAGATATTAGTTTTGATAATGTGACATTTAAAAAACTTATTCTTAAGTTAAAATTATTTTTAAAACATTTTGGTGTAAAAAACACAAAAATAAAACAATGGTTATGACTGCTCTTGGTTCCTATTAGGATGACAACACCCTATTAATACTTAGTTTAGCCTAGCCAAACTTAAGATAATATTAGTTCATTTAGGGTAATATTGATTAAATGATGATATTATTATTAATTAGCTCATCATACAATTAATTATATTAACTATAATGATTATAGTATAAATATTAACATTTAATATCAGTAATTTTATTATTGTATTATTATTCTTTCTTTAGGTTATGTTACCCTAGCCCACTTAGTGGAATTATAAGTTGATATTAACTTGTTACCATAGTTTATCCTAATTTACCATAATTTAATTGAAGTGGCTTATCTAATCCTAGTTTAACCTAATTTATTCAAGTTCAACCTAATTTAACTTAAGGAATCTTAGTTTTGTCAAACTAACCTAGTTTAAACAAATTTAACATGAATAGCCGAATTTAGTGTAATTTGATCTACATACATATCTTAGTTTAACCTAAATATATATATGTAACCTAAGTAACGATATCTTAGCCAAGTTTAACATGTTTTAGCCTAAATAGTCTCATTTAGCTTAATTTAACTTGCAAAATTTAATTAATCATAGGTAAGTATATTTTAACTAAATTTAGTTTAACTTATGATGGTTTAGTTTGGCTTTATTTAACCTAACTTGTAATCTGAAACTTAGTTTAGCGAAGTTTAATCTAAATAGTCAACCTTACCAAGTTTAACCAAATTTAGTCTAAATGGCCTAGTTTAAGCCTAATTTAGTTGAAATAATTCAATTTAGATTATATTAACAAACTTTACCTTAACCTAACCCTATTTAACATAATTTAATTTAATTTAGCTTAGTTTAACCTAGTTTAATCAAGTTTAAACAAAGTAATCTTGTTTAATTTAATCTATCCAAAGTCAAATTTAACAAAGTTTAGCCCAAAGAACATGATTTAATTAAGTTTTGTGTAAGTAGCATAACATTGCCAAATTTAATGTAATTTAATCTTATATAGCCTAGTTTGGCTTAAGTAAGTTTAGCCAAGTTTATACCAATTACTCAATTCTAGGCTAGTTTAACTTATTTGAAGTAAATGTAACCTAAGTAGCCTTAGGTTATACCAAGTTAACCTAGATTTAGCTTAGGGAGGCATAGGTTAGCATAATAATATAGGGAATTCTAGGTTAGATTACTAGGTGGTCTAGGTTTGCTTAGGTCACTGTAAAAAAAGGGAAAAACACAGAAAAGGTGCATTTATAAACTTATACAACTTAGCAACATTCACTTGCATAGTTGAAAAACTTAGCAATGTGCATTTGTAAACTTGCAAACTTGTCAATGTGCAAATGTAAACTTGGTAAAATGTATTTATGCACTTGTCAATGTGCATGTCACAACCTTAATTTTGGGTTTGTAACTAAAGCAAAGGGGCTTGCAAGGTTGCGGGCCTACAAGAAGCCTAGGAATCACACCGCGTGCTCTTGGGAGTGTAGGAAAGTGTGAGGGAATGAACCTTCACACTCCCAAGGCAACTCCCACTTTGGGAGATGGAGTCTCAATGGAGTCTCAAATCTTTAGAGGGCGATTGCAAGGGTCAAAACTCAATGGATCAAAAAAAATAATTATATCATTGGAAAGCTCTTGGAACATAGATGTCTAAAATGGGTTCGCATGACCCATTTGGACATCTAAAACACAAGTTATGGCAAAAAAAAAGGCAGGAGTCAAATTGACAATTTGACTTTCGACCACTAAAAGTGGGGAATCAGGTTGAGAATCAACCAAATTCCCTTGCGTGCAAGTGGTGTGCGACATACCATTGAAAAGTTCTTAATGAGGGCTACAACTTTGCTTCAAACCTCATCTTTGCACGCAAAGTTATGGGGCCCCAAAGTTGCGAGAGTCCCAACATTAGCAATTTCGGGATTCCAACTTGGGAATCCCGAAACAAAATGCCATTTGGATGTGGGCCTCGTGAAGAAACACAAAGTATACTATAAGGGGGAAGGTGGTGGCTTCCACCAAGTCTGGGATGTGGTGAGTCTTGTGAATCCGAATTTGCTCGTGGCTCGTCCTAGCACCAAAAGTGTTCCAACTATGCATTAACCAACTTGTTGTTTGATTTTGTGCAAATCCATGTGAGTGATTAAGTGATTATCATTCTTCCTAGTCCCATCCCAAAGCTTTAACACACCCCTCTACCCCCAAAGTGTTGTGAGCCAAGGAACATGCCCCGATTCCTTGCTCTTTTGTTATTTTCATTTTAGATTCACCTTTGAGTCTATCAAGGAGCTTGGGAGCGCGTCAGTGCATCCATGAACTTGGCAATGTGCACATGTAATTTTGGCAACGTGTGCCCGCAATCTTGGGAATGTGTAGGTGTAAACTTGTGCACTTGCCAATGTGCACCTACAATCTTGGGAATGTGCATGTGTAAACTTGTAGACTTGACAATGCGCACCTCTCATCTTGCAAACTTGCAAACTTGACAATGTGCAAGTGTGAACTTGACATTGTGCACATGTAAACTTGGAAAGTTGGCAATGTGCATGTGTGAACTTCAAAATGCACATGTAAACTTACAAACTTGGAAATAGGAAGTTGTCAACTTGGAAACTTGGCCATGTGGACTTGCCAACTTGACAATGTGCACTTGTAAACATGGAAATTGTCAATGTGAGCCTAAGTAACTAGGGGATAGGTAGGTACATATGAAGTAGGTTTTTTAATAATATTTTGCTCAATGCCAAAATTTCATTCCTTAGCTGCCCAAACAAAAAAATTGTGGGTTTTTTTTTCTACCCACCTACCTAGTACACCATCATCCTACCCACAAGGCTACCTACCCATCTTGGTTACCTACCTAACAATCCACCTAGGTTGCCTAGCTACCAAACTACCACCTACCTACCTTTTATGTACCTAGCACAGGCGATGTGGAGGTGTTGTGTTGTTGGGAACATCTTAAGGATCAATGTACCTCGGGGAACATGGTGAGAACACATTCAGAACTTGATACAAACACACTCAGAAAAATCAAAATCCAGAAAATTCAATCACCCCTCACCCCTCCTCTCTGAAGGAAAATAAATCGGGCTTCTTGGGTGCATGCTACATCACCTCATTGGCTGAATAGAATTTCAATTCCTCCTAACTATGTTTGTTATCCATTTTTGCTTAGACTAACACCTTTTGTTTTTGGTGACTACCTAATGCAATCCAACTAAGGAAAATCATTGCATGTGATTAAATGGCATTTCTCTGAAATTGAACAAGTTGGGGTTTTGAGCAAACTCAGATTTCCTAGCTCTGCATTCCAATGTTGAACCCATGTTGAGTGTCAAGTGATATACATTGATGTCCTAGACTAGCTAGTCACTCCATGATCTTCAGGTCTCAATGATAGCCCGCAAGTGGCCTTTAAGTGGCCAAGCATTTAGAAGGTTGATTAAAGATTTGTACTTTATTTTCGGTTTACAAACAGATTTGGCTAATTCTTCCTAGGGTTGATCCACCCTTTTTCTACATCCTCCACCAGATGATCGATCGCCAGTTTGGCTACAAACAAGTTCACATACTCGTGTTTAAAACTAAGACCAAAATCTTAACTAACTGTGAACTTGACAAGTTTGGCCCATGGCTCCCTCTGTTGCGAGGACTGTGTAGACTTCCAAAACAAGAAATGCCCATTCCATTCCTTGGTCACTCCATTTGTACCACGCATGATGAGGAGAAGTGAAACTACTTCACAAGTTGCATGTCAAGTTGTTCTTTGTTGTGGAAGCATTATCATTGCTATTGTGCTCCTCATTATTGATTTACTCTTGTGATTTGCATTCTTGGGGGGCAGGGTATATGGCATGATACCCACTAGTCCTTTTACGGAAAGTATTGAAGAAACTTGAAGAGTGACTAGATCATGATATATATGCAGGAGCTTTGGGGGCTTTGCAGTGTAAAAAATCTCAGAGATATTGTTTTTGCTATATGGTACTTGGATTTGTTCTAAATTGTATTGCCAATTCTATCTTTGTGCAATCCATATGCCAGCTACTTAGTTTGTTTGAAGTTTGAGATGTAAACATGGCCACAACTTACTTCCAATTTTCAACTAGCCAATGCACTTGCAATAGACCAATGCAATAGCAATATATCACATTGCTTCTGTAAGGTCTTGTTCTATGCACACCAGAATTTGGGTGGTTTGAAGAAAATGCTTCATAACTTTCTTGAGTGTGTTTAGCAACTGCAGGAACAGGAAATTAGTAGTTGCAACCATAACAGATTCAATTTTGTCACATTCATAATTATTTGAAAGCAGCTGGGTTTTCCAACAGAAATCTTTTATGTACTATCACAGCATGGACCTTGTGAACTCTACAAATTTATTGTTATTGTAGGCACATATTTTTGTCAATATGGACTTTTACAATAGATAAAAGCATATGCCTGTGTTTTTTGGTCCTTGGCTTCATCTTACCTACCTATACCTTAGATGCTCTCATTCAAGTGACTAATCTTGTGGAAATTAATCACCTCGTTTTTAAAAAATCAACCATAAGAAAGAAAATTTAAGAAAATGTAACGTCCATGGCATAGGGCAACGCTCTCAAGCATGTACTCTTTTTTCAAAAGCACAATATAGGGATCACATGGGTTGCATGGGAATGTCATGTAGAGCCATCGTGTATTTTTCCCCAGTACCTATTGAAGGAAGAAATCAAAACAACCATTCATTTTTTTCTGGCCCACCACTGGTGGAGGCCACTAGCATCCTCCACCCCTCCTTTCTCTTTGATTCCTTGAAGGAAAGGAGGGGCTTGTTCTCTGCTCTTGCTATTTGGATTTTTCTCTGATGCCTAGAAACCTGGAACCTCTTCACCTCTTCATTCAACTATTGACACATGTCCTATATTGCATTTGTGATACATTGTTTAGAAATCCAAAGAACCAATCTCAGGACCAGACAGAAAAGTCATGTCAAAAACTTTAAAAAGTTCCAGAACTGAGACTGAACGTTCCTTTTAGAATCAGCATTGCTCCAGAATGTGCCTTGATAGCATGTGCATAGAAACTGGGGCCCAAATAGGACTACAAGAAAGCAAACCAGGACAGCTGAAAAATACATTTTCAGTTGTCCCTTCTACTGAGCAGGAGAAAGATCAAGAAGAACCGTGAGTCCAAGCCCCAGTCTCATTAGCCCAAAGGGGTATAACCAAAGAGCTACTTCCAGGTGCATTATCATGGTGCTTTTCAGTATAGATATAAGTTGTCTCGTTAGCCCAAATGTGCATAACCAAGAGCTACTTCATGATGCATTATCAAGGCGCTTTCCAGTATAAAGAGGAAACCCCCAAACACAACAAACATCTGCTTCTTATTAGATACTATGGTAGCTACTACCAAGCACCATCAAACAACTTGCTTCCACTCTGAATTGTGAATATGGTATGCTGCTGTCAGTTTTGGCACCCAAGTGCACAAACTATTATCATTTTTGGGTGTCAAGGCATTTTCAACACCTCTCTTTCTGTCTTCCAAGTTTGTGGCAGAGGGAGTGTAGATGTTTTCTGCAATTTCAATGCAGGTACATAAGTTAGTGACAAAAATGAGGTTTCAAGGTAAAGAAGGAAGGAGAAAACTAAGAAGATTAATGGGCAAAGTCAATGTAGAATTATTCTGAAATCTCAGACAGAAATTTCTCAAATTTTTGAACAAGGAAATTTTTGAACATGTCAAATCTGACATCAATGTACAGGTAGTAGGATGGGGGAAATCGGAATCTCTTGACAGTGCTAGAGTTGTCCCCACATGACACAATGGAGCTTCCTAGCACGGCCAAGTTCTTCACCATATATGGTTTACCTTCTTTTCCTGATGTATCTGCTTCACTCCAAGTAGGACACCCCTAATACAAGTCAAACCCTCCTCCATTAAGCATTTCCCCTTTTATCTCACCCAATTTAAAACTGATTGATCAGGATAGACTTAGGACAAGGAGCTCATCTCATTGTTTTATGGGCTGTGTGCCCCTATGACCATAACTTTAACCAGGAACACTCAAAACAGGAACTCTTCTGTGAAATTCCCAAAAAATGAACTCATAGTTTGCAGCAAGCAACACGTGGTGAGCATTCCTCAAATTATGGGGCCAAATGAACAATGCATCTGCTCCTTATGACCATAACTTTAAATCAGCAACAGTTGAAACAGGAAAAGTTCTGTGAAGTTCACCAAAAATGAACTCATAGTTCACAGCAACACCCATCGAAGGTTCCTCAAAATGTGGGACCTAATGAACTATGCACTCATGTTCCACAGCAACATTTAGTGAACATTACTCAAAACATGGGACCAAATGAGCTATGCATTCTTCCACAGTAACACCTAATGAACATTCCTCAAAACGTGGGACCAAATGAACTACGCATTGTTCAGCAGCAACATCATCAAGTGAACATTGCTCAAAAGTTGGGACCAAACGAACTATGTATTGTTTCACGGCAACACCAAGTGAACATTGCTCAAAATGTGGGACTGAATGAACTCCACATTGTTCCACAGCAACACCCAGTGAACATTCCTCAAAATGTGAGAATGAATGAACTCTGCATCATTTCATATTATGTGGGGACTTCAAACAATCTTTCCAGGATCAAGGCATGGTTGGCCAAGTTTACATGGCAATTTGCCTTGAATACGGGGCCTATCTGCATTAGTCTCTTGCACAGGAAGAGGAGTGAAATTTTATGATATCATTTTGGAATTAATGACATATATCTTATTACATAATTATAACTTATGTAATTTCACATGAATTTAATTTCACCCCCTTCGATTCTTCAACGTTCTTTGCAACAATATTTCTTGACAACTCATGGAATGGGTGGGGTTGATGGTGCATCCATTCCTCATTTTTGGGACAGATTACATGATTTTTATCCCAAGAAAAGGCATAACTTTTGTCTTTTTTCTGGGTTTTTCTGGCACACACAGACATGGTTCAGCTTTTTTCAATTCCTCATACCTTTCTCTAAAAGTTTCCATTTTGAAGTGCTCATTGAATCTACAAGCTATCACCATCTGATTGTTCATATATCTTATAACCACTTGCTAGCTAAGTGAGTCTCTATGTAGTTTCAAAAAGTGACGAAATTTCATTACCTTTTTCCAGCCTCCAAAACATTTGATGATATTATTTTCATGGATGAGTTCTTGCTCAATCCTAAGTGTACAATAAACCAGATCTGATTTTTATTGGAATTTTAAATGGATCTATGTAATGTTTTTATTTGTGGTGAACTTTTGCATAATGTAAAAAATGAAATGTGTTGTGTGAGGCAGCCAATGGGGTTTGGACTATCAGATTTAACTCAAGTTGGTTACCGAGAATCAACAACAGAGAAGGGACAAGTAGTCTTCCTCCCAATGGAAACTTGAGATTTGATGTTGCCCATATAAATTGAATGAGCACATCTGTTGGATGCTAGAAACCTCCTCCCTTGCATGTCTACATAGCCATTCCACTCCCTTGGTATATGATTATCTCCTAGGAGTAGGGTTGTAAGATTAGATTTGAAGCATTAAGGCATCCTTTAGGAGTTTATTGAATGATCAAAGTGGGGCAAGTTGGGACAACATCAAATGTTAGAAGCAAAGATCCTAACACATCTTGTGCTTGTTTTGTTTTGATGAAGCTTTCCCCATTGCATTTTTTTTGGTTGAAATTTGTAATGTTACATGTCAAGTTTTTGTAATTTCCTCACAACTCTAGCTTGCAACCAGGGTTAAGACATGAGAGGGGGAGTGGGTCGGGAGAATGTCTTGATGGTCAAACACACTCTCACAATATGGGGGTCAAATGATATCTAAATTGAGCATGTGATATGGCATTGGAAAATTCTCTTTAGGGGTTACAACTTTGCCTTCCAAAGTTCCTCAATCAAAAAAATTATGTGAAAATTATAAGCTTGCAAAGTTATAAGACTTATAATTTGGCAAATCAGGAATTTTTGGGACTCCTTTTCAAGAGTCCCAAGGCTTTTTGGCCACTTTGATGCAACCCCACCATTAATTATAAACTATACTTGGGAAAGGAGGTTGCGGTTCATGTCCAAATTCAAACCATGTCTTGTGAGTTTGATTCTTTGAGGACCCATTCATGCACCATTTTGGTTGCAACTTTCATTAACAACCTTTTTTAAAAATAAATTGTAAGTTGATATAATCTTGAATTCCCATTTATGAATTCATCTTATGTTATCTCTTAGGAGCTAAGGAACATGGCCTAAGTTTACATCCCAATAAAATTGGGAATCAACACATTCATTTACCCCAATATCACTTTACAAATCCAAACATGTGTGTCAAGTTTAATTAATGTTCAATGTAAAACAAGTTGGAGTGACATTATATGTTAAAAACTAAATCTTAACAAATCTTGAATTTGTTGTTTCCATGAGACTCTTTTTGTTGGATTTATATGTTGAAATTATAATGTTACATGTTGAGTTTTTATAGTTTATGGTGATGCAAAAAAAGATCACAATGGTTTACAAAAATTAATAAAGTCTTGTGCTCAAAGTTCAACTTTCATTCGTGAGCTCGTTTTGATTTGATATTCTTGTTTTAATTTTGATATGATATTTTGTGTTAAAACTTTTGTAAATTTGTTGTGGTGTTCAAGTTCTTGAATGTTTGAAGTGGTTGAATAGTGAGGTGTCAAAACATGTGTGTTTTTAAATGTACATGTTTGAACTTGCCTTGTTTTTAATTATAATTAATGTTATGGTTTCTTAAATGCTAATGCCTAAGAAAAGCAATAAAATTTGATTAAATATGACACTCGGGTTGATCACATGATTAACTATATGACATAATTGCAAAATGTCTTAGTCAACAAGTTAGATTTTTGTACAATGTTTATTGTGTATTTATATGTTGTTAGATAAATTCAAGATATATGGGATGTTAGTGCATGTTCATGTTATTAGTTAGAACCATCATTGTACCAAGGTGCAATGAAGGTCAATGAACATCAAATGGTAGCATTTCAAGATTAGGTGGATGCATACATGGGACCTTTACTAAAGCACCCTATTCAAATCAACTTTTGTTGGTTATCAATGGTGTTGACATGTTGTCATTCATTGAATGCAATTCTAGGTTTTTGTTTGCTTGTATTTTATTTGTTTACTAATTTGTGTTCGGATGCAAGTTGAATTTTAGTTCTAGTGGGAAGTGAAAGGACATTATTGTGGTACATCTTGGACAAGAAAATGTATTTTTTGAGTACATTTTGTATTATTTTGGTTTTTTTAATAAAAATTTTCATTTATCGTTTTGGGAAATACATAAAATGAAAATTTGACAAAATATCTCTAACACAATTCTTGTTACCATTCAAATGAGAATAATTTTTAAAGAAATTTTTATGTTTTCACACACTTACACTTGTTTGAATGAAAAACTTCATCCAATTTTTCTTTTCAAGATCACATGAATGGAACTCTTCATATGGTATTGAAATGATACATTTAATTCATATTCAATATATGAATAAATACTTCATCAAGTTTGGTAATTGTTTTAACCACTTTTGGATTATATTTACACCTTGCAATATATTGTTACGAGTATTGTCACAACCCTAGCCTTGGGCTCGCGACTAAAACAAGGGGTTGCAAGGTTGCGGGCCAAGAGGAAGAACTAGGAGTCACATCACTTGTTCCTGGGAGTGCAAAGAGTGTGAAGGAATGAACCCTCACACTCCCAAGTGAACTGCCATTGTGGGAGTTGTAGTCCCAAATGGACTCTTGAATTTTTAGAATGCAATTGTAGGGGTCAAAACCCATCGGCTTGAAGGGTTATTTATATCATTGGAAAATTATTAAAACGTAGATGTTTAAAAATGAACTCACATTGTTCATTTGGATATCTAAAACATAAGTTATGGCCAAAAGAAGGGCCAAGAGTCAAATTATTAATTTGACTTCCGACCACTAAAAGTTGGGAATCGCCCCGATTTCCTTGAGTGTAGGCAGCATGCAACATAACATTGAAAAGCTTTTGACAAGGGCTACAACTTTTCTTCAAACCTCATTGCAATCGGAGGTTTGCGTGAAAAGTTATGGGTTCCTAAAGTCGCAAAAATCCCAGTGTTGGGAATTTCGGGACTCCCACTTGAAAGTCCCGAAACAAAAAAAAACCATTTAGATGTGGCCCACATGGAAAGGTGTAGAATATACTATAAGGGGGAAGGTGGTGGCTTCACCCAAGTCCGGGCCATGGTGAGTCTTGTGAGTCCGAGTTATTTGTGATTCGTCTTAGCACCAAAAATGCTTCAACTATGCACTAACCACTTTGTGTTGGTTTTATGTAGGTCTATGTGAATAAGTGAAGTTTGTTAATTCTTTCTAGTCCCATCCTGGAGCTCTAGCACACCCCTCTACCCCTCCAAAGTGCTGCGAGCCAGGGAGTGTGCCCCAACTCCTTACTCTTCCGTTGTTTTCAATTTGGGATTCACATTTGAGTCCCTCAAGGAGTTAGGAGTATGTCAAGTATTATATACTCACAAATATATTATTTAATTAATTATTTTTAATTTTAAAAAAGTTAGTTTCTTTTGACAATTTTATTCTTTGGGTTTTGAACTACCTTATTGTAAGTGTAATTTATGAAAAACCCTTTCAATATTAGCTTGGTGGAAGTTCAAAAACACAATTTCCATAAATAGTACTTGTTTGGTCTAGGCATGTCACTTTTTTTAACATGTACAATTTGTTTGTTCAAATCAATTATGGATTGTAACTTGGACCATAATGATTTGAAACATATCAGTTTCTTTTACAAGATTAAAACCATTTGCAAATTATGACCTTCCAAATTTGTTGTGTAATTTTGAAATTTGGGTTTTGTTATAATTTGTTAAAACACATTTTTGTGTTTTTTTTTAATCCTTGAAGTTTTAACAATTCTAAAAGATATGACTTGTGTTTTGTAAGTTTTGTTAGTTAATCAAAAGGACACCATTAATTTGGGTATTTTGGCACAAATTACTTGTTGATCAATACGTTAGTAAATGGCCAACTAAAAAGTGTTGGGAACCCAAAGCCTAACAACTTTAGATATAATTTTGAATTTGGAATTGTTGGCAAATATGGCTTCATAGTCAAAAATTCAATATGTAAAATACATTTGTGGCATCATTCATGTATCTTCACTTGACATATTATCACAAATTGTCTAAGGCATTCCTTTGTTGTCTTTAATCTAGGGTAACATGTTCTTGCCACTCATTATTCATATTCATTTCATGGTTTTAATGGTATTTGTGCAAATAATCAATTGACGTGGAGGTCAATTAATGCAAACATATTAACAAAAAAGTTTTGAATTTCCAAAAGTTGGGAATTGGTGACACCTAAATGTTAAGTTTTGAATCATTTTTTAACAATCATTTGTTGAACAAGAGTCTTATTTGAGTTCACATTATTTCAAATTGAGGCAACATGTCATTATATAGGTTAACAAGCAACTCATCACATGATGGTTCTGCCTAATGTTATATGACCATGATCAATATTTTATTCCAAAGGCCAACTCCTTAGGAAGGAAAATAGAGAATCTTTAGGAGTATTTTATTTTCTAAAATTGAATATTCAAAAATTAATTGTTTGGGAAGCATGTGCCAAACTTGCCAAGGTACTATCATATATGGAATGTTTGGAATCTAAATTTTTGAAAAGTGAAATGTTTGAATTCCTATGTGAATACAAAAAACCGAAAACTAAGTTTTGAAATTTGTATGTGAAATACTTGGAATCTGAAATTTTGAGAACTAAAATGTCTAAATTGGGATGTGTGAATACTTAAAGTTGAAAACTAAAAATTGAAATTTGAAATCTTTATGTGAAGTGTTTGGAATTTGAAATTTTGAAAACTAAAATGTGAATATTGGAAGTAGAAACTAAAAACTAAACTTTGAAATCTTTTTGTGAAATGTTTAGAAAGACTTTGAAATTTTGAAGACTAAAATGTTTGAATATTGAAAATTGAAATGTCTGAATACTAAAAACTAAAAGAAAAAATATCTAAACATTAAAAACTAAAAACTAAAATGTCTAAATACAAAAATTGAAACTTGAAATGTTTGATCCAAACATGATGTGCATATAAACATAGAACATTATAATATAGTTTGCTCACACAAACATCCCCACAAGGTTATTATTTGTTTTGAACCTTTGAAGCCAAAATAAAGTGTGAATATATTCAAATATGGGTTGTTGCACATATAGGTTGATAAGCTACTTGAACCCTAACACCAAAATTTTATTTGGGTCATGATAAATTGTTGTATTTGGATACCACGAAATTCAGGATTTTCAAAAGAAAAATGATTAATTGAACCAATTTCTGCCACATCCAAGCATTACGACAAAAGGTATCCTTATACGCCAAGTGATTTACAATATACTAAATGATCAAATTAAGGTCATTAATCACTTCACATGAATTAACGTACAAGAGTTTATTAGTTTAACATCAAATCAATATGTGTGATTTGACTAAGCCTTGGCCATCTTGATTACCCATATTTTTGGGGTCGTTTTTAACTAAATGTTTAGATTAACACTTGGTTGAAATGTCACTTTAGTCCAATGTACTGGTCAACAACAACATGTGTTTTTCATGCCTTAAACCCTTAGTCAAGTTGTATTTCCTTTCCAATCAACATGAACATGTTAATCTAGTTGAGTTATTTGAAAAACTATGATTTCTTGTAGTGAACATTGTGATTTGTGTAGCATCAAGAATAAAGAATTTTTGTGGAGCAAAGTTGGAAGGTTTGGTTAAAAGTGCAACATCTTTCAAAGAAAATGGGCAAGAATATCGAAATGACCATGGATGATTTCATATTAGCTTTCAATTAGATTAAATTAATATTTGGTCCAACCATTAACACATTCAAAACATGCAAGTTCATCATTCTTGATTAATTTTTTTAATAAAAAAATTCCAATAATTTTGTGTTCAACAATTATTAGAGATTTTAATTGCTTATGGCAATCTTCTTTGTCTCAAAAGGATTTCACATAAACACTAACAATAAATACACCTTAATCTTCCTAAGTACAATTTACTTTTTTGACAATTTTTGATGTTGAACTATAAGTTGCACTTTTATAATAGCCATGAAAGCTAACATGTTCAAGCTTTTGTCGCTCCTTGTTTTACTTGCCATTGCATATAATTGGCCCAAAAACTTTAGCATGAAAAAAATTGTAATCACATGAAAATAAAATATTTTTTGGGTTTTCACCCCAAGGTTGTGAACACATATCATTTCACATAGCCCCTTCTAAAGCTACAATTTCTTTACCTAACTAATTGTATTGACCAACCCATGAACAAATATGCCCCTTGACATCCCATTGCAAATGCATCGTAGCCATCCAATTTAGTAGAGAAAATGGAAAAGATATGAGTGATGGAAATTCACATTTTTGTAATAACTCTTCATTTTCTCTTGTTGTGTGAGGTTTTTGATGAACTCATAAATAGTTCCTATATGTGCATTGCCAATGTGAATTTGGATGGGGCTTTGACTATATGCGTGCTTGAATGAATTTTCCAACTTCTGAGCTAACAATTTGCATCCCTATTTGGGAACGCAACAACAAATGCATTCACAATTAAATGGGTTGTGGTAGGTTCAACTTTGGAAATTCATTTACAAGTTGGACCAAACAATTTTGAATCATGACTACAAGCATTAGGCTTTGGCTTCTTCACAAAATTACCCATTTTCAAGTTTTTTAAAAATTGACATCATTCACATACATTGCCAATTGCAAAGATTTCATTTTGATTTAAGGAATCACATTTTTTCCTAATATTTGTTACTAAATACTAACCTTGATTCTTATGAATGGAATGTTACCATGGATGCATGAATATATGGTTTAATCATTTTTTGGGCCAAGAGAGCTTCAAATGAACTTTCACATAAAACCTATTTTGTCCCACATGAACTCAATCCAACATCTTTCATCATCCTATGTTGGACATTAATTGGATTTTCTATCACAAGTTTTTTACAAGTGTGAAAATTTGAATCCAATTGTTAGTTTTGTAATCTTAGTTTTGTAATCTCATTGGTGGATTAGACCAAGCCATATGCTAAAGTAGGCATAATCTAATAATTGTAAAACATTTCAACAAGATATTTGCACTTGAACTTATAATTTGACCCTTTCTTAAATTATAGTCTACACTACTGTATTATAACACCCTACTTGATGAAGCTTTGCCAATTAAAAAACCAAAGCACCCAAAAAGGGGAAAACAAGGAACAACCACTACTACATATTGTGCCTTTTTGCGAAGGGCCAAATAAAAAATTTGAAGGTTTTGCGAAAGAAAAAAAAAAACATGAAGGGTTTGCGAAGGAAAAAAAACCTGCCAAATTTGCGATTCCCTCCGCATCGCAACTTGTGGCGCAACAGTCATCGCAAATATATAATGAACCTTTAATCATCGCAGCACTTTTGTGAGATTCACGACAAACAAAACTTTGCGATCTGCTCAACGCATGTACCCTGTAGCAATATTCCACTCTTCGCAAAGTCAATTCATATTCAAAACATCGCAATTTTTACCGTATACAGAGTATCGCTACAAATTTTAAGATCATAAACACATCGCAACTTGCGGTTTTTGGCACCTCGCATTTTGCGTCTCAATGTGTATCGCAAACCTCATCACAAATTTTTACAAAACTTCCCGGTGGTGGAAGTATTGCAAGTTGCGATGTGAGTTTAGTCGCAAAGTACTGAAAGGTTTACTAGAGCAGGAAGTTTCGCAAAACGCCATGAAAAAAATGAAAAATGTTTTAGACCAAATGGAAGCTATAAATCCACTCAACCATTAATATAATCTATATTGCCTTGGTAGACTGAGTGAAAATATCAATAAAGTATGAATAGCAGTGCTTCTATTCTTGAAAAAAAAATTACACAATGGAGCAGAATAGGTAGAAATTGACACAATGAACATTGTACAGTAATATATAATCACAAGCCTCAATGGCAATTTGCATAAAATTAATGAGTAGTACATTATACATGCTCATCATCCACCTCAGAGGTTGTAAACACAACCTCTGGTTTCTCACCTAGAATAGAACGGGACCGTGGCACATATGTGACAACAAGTGACCACTCCTTAAGGTTTTGGGGATAAGGAAGATAAAAACATTGTTCTACATGACTGGGAAAAGTAAATGGCTCTGAAGTTTGCCAATGAGATCGCTGATAACTGGTGGCAGATGTCTTTAACCGTGTGTGTCCGCACTCATCCTGAATTACAGTGCAATTTGCACCAGCAAGGTTCACTTTAAACCACTTACACTTAAACACATATTCTTCAAACTTTGAATGTGCATCATAAGATACCACCAAGATCTCTTCCAGCTTCCCATAATGTGGCACAATATCTCGAACAATATTCCTGTCATGCCGACTGCTTCTAAAGTCCTGAATGAATTGCCCTTGAACTCCACAGTCAAAGGTGCGGCCCCTCTTTTCATCCAAACTGGAAATCCTGAAATTAATATTGTGTTAGGCATTGTGAGTCATAAACTTATATGATAATAGAAACTTCATGCCCATAAAAATCATCCTAAAACATTTTTAAAAACTTGTCTGGAATATGAAGATGAGTTAATATGCCTAATGAAATAGAAAAAATAAGTACCTGAAATGTCTTCCTTGTGTCCACATTGCTGAACGTGTTGTCACAACTCTCAGTGGTCCATGAACCATGGTGCGAACATCATCTGTGATCTTTGGAAAACATGCTATACTTTCTCCTTGTGCCAACAATTGATCCACTTCAACCAACTTCTCTTTCATGTACTTATGAAACGTAGGAAAAATCCTTGATCTCCCACTCATACTTTTGGCATTCTCATAGAAGTTCCTCCACTCTTCCATGACATTACTATTATTCAACATGAATGTGGTCAACTGAATTAACTCTGTAGGTAATAACATACGTGTTTTGATGGCACCAGTCAAACGGTCTTCCTCCTCTTCTCTTTCCTCCATCCAGACATGAGGACATGATGGATCTATAGTGGCCAAGATGTTGGTGCAATAAAACATGCTCTCTGCTGCCAAGTGTCCTGCTGCCATGCTTCCCTCCACTCGTGCATGGTTACGGACATAACCCTTTAATACTGCCATATATATTTCAAGCCAATACATCCACCGACAATGCAAAGGACCAGCAATGGCTATCTCATCCACAAGGTGAACTAGTAAATGCACTTGACAATCAAATAATGATGGAGGGAAAGCCTTTTCCAACTTGCATACCACCTCTGCTGCTATTACCCTCATTCTTGGAATCTCCTCTACAAATAACTCCTTTGAGCATACCCATCTCAACAAATTTCCCAATGACCAAAGAGCATCTTGTACTTCTGCACTAGCTAAGCCTATTATTGCCACAGGCAAAATGTGTTGCAGTAAACGATGATAGTCATGTGTCTTGAGATACCTTGGCCACTTGTGGTCATCGTCCCTACCAAAAGCTTTTTGAAGATTAGCTCCATAACCTGCAACAAGGTACCATAAAATTATACAAAAGTATTATAGACATCCAATAGATAACATTCTATACTTCAAATTCTTTTTCCAGTATAAGATTTAAATATAAATAAAAGCAATAGAGTACTTCTAAATTCAACTCTTGCCATCAAAGTTCAAACCTGTAGGGAATCGCATCTCTCCTATGCGATTTCGAAAGTCTCTTCTTTCCCGTGTAGTAAGTGTCCATGGAGCTGATGGTCGCTGCTCAATACCTGTGTTAGGATCAACAGTAATCCACACATCGGGATGCCTCTCAAAATCCTCACAGGCCTCCCTAAAGTTACTGTCCTTCTCTCCATAGAGCTGTTTTATAATAGCCTTTCCCACATTTCCTTCAATGTGCATGGGGTCCAAGAGATGACGTATTTTCAGCTCACCCCAGTAAGGCAAGCTGTTGAGTATACCCCACCTTGTCAATCCACTACCCTCAAACACCATAGAATCATTTGGGTCAATAACTTTATTGGCCACATCCCTCCAATATGCAAAAGTGGTAGCTTCTGGAATATCACGCTCATCACCATAAGGCATGTCAAAAGATGAAAATAAAAGTGGGTCTAATCTCATATCATGTCCCAGTGGAAGAAACTTTGTATGGCCAAGGTAAACAATTTTGCGAAGATGGCTTGAGTATTTAGCCATGTCCTCGAAACTTGGGCCACATGTAGAGCAGGCCTTGTAGCCTTGAGTTTGTAGCCCACTTACAAAACCAAACCCTGATTGTAAAAGAACGAAATATTAGAACAACAAATAATCACAAAACAAAATAATAAAGAAATATATAAAGGCATGTGCATGATTTCTTACCAGGATAATCATGCATTGTCCACATGCAAATTGCCCTCAACTTGAATACACGTGGTATTCCTCCAGTGGTCTTCCTCCCATCATATGCCCATACTCCATCCCACAATGTTTTGAGCTCATCGACCACTAGTGCTAAATAGGTGTCTAGGTTTTTCACCTTACTTGGCCCTGGGATAATAAGAGAAAGTAGCAAAAATCTTTTTTTCATAGACAACCACGGAGGAAGGTTGTAATTCATGACAACAACTGGCCAAACAGAGGTAGGTCGTCCCTTTCCTCCAAGTGAATGTGGACTAACACCATTTGATGCTAACCCCAACCTCACATGCCTAGGGTCACGCTCAAACTCTGGCCATGTTGACTCCACATGCTTGTGAGCAGGAGAGTCAATCGGTAACCTCATAACACCAGGCTCTGATCGATGTTTCTTATGCCAAACCATTAACTCGGCCAAGTCTGTACACCGATATATGTGCAACAAGCGAGGAATAATGGGAAACCACCTTACTGATTTCTTGGGCACCTTCTTTGTAAGCATGTGAGGATCATATCGAGCCTCTTCACATGTATTGCACTCCGTTAAATGGGCATTGTTCCCATGAAATAACATGCAATCATTAACACATGCATGGACAATTTGATACTCCATGCCTATGGAGGATAAGATTTTTTTAGCCTCCTTCCAAGATCCTGGCAAAACATTTTCCTTAGGTAGCAAGAGGCTATGACAAAATTGGAAAAATGTCTGACAACATAGTATTGCTTGCCTTGTGTTTTGCTTGGATGTTTAACAACCCCAGTATGGCTGCTAAACGGCTTAACCTTGCACCTTGAAAAATAGGTGTTTGAGCATGTGCCTTCGCCTCTTGCCACTGCCGTTGTCCCTGGGTAGTATGTTGATGACGTGGATCATCTGCATTGGCTCCTTCATCATGTGGGTTGCCAGACATATCATCAACTATGTCAAGTCCAAACCAGTCAACCATGAAGTCATCCATCGCTTGTTCTTGGTTTGCAGGCAATGGTGTTTCCTGAACTGGTTGAGAGACACCTTCATCATGAGCAGACAAGTCATTTGATGAAGAATGAGTTGATGAAGAGTTTGATTTGTGTGGCATGCCCATTTCCCGATATGTTGCTCTCAACCTCCGTGGTAGCATGTCTTCAGAAGGTCGAATATTCTATGCAATACCAAATCCAGAAGATTTTAATTATATACCAAGCATAGTTGCATATTACATTATAAATAAAAAATGCCAAAATGCATGTATATAGATATGGTATGTTATGTCTTAATCAAAGTACATAGTTCAGAAATGGTGGAATCCTAATTCCACTCATAGTGTGTAAACAACTCATCTCCTGATCTGATCGTCCTAGTAGCTAACACCAGGCAATGGTCTTCATGATAAGTCTGGCCATATGGTGTTGGAGGAGGTCCCTCAACAAAAACCCACTCACAATTAGCCCTACGCTTAGGCCGAGTCCCCACCGTACTGTTGATGAAACCAGCAATGTTTCCAGAACGTATGGGGTCTCCATCTATCACCCTCACATCACTATGCCTCCTAGTGCTACCAGCAAAGGTGTCCATCTCAAGAGCAAAGGTCTTCCACTCAGGATGTTGTTTGAGGATCATGTTCCAATGTCTTCTCTTATAGATAGGCCCACCATAAGGGAACAAAGTAGGACCCTCTCTACGACAACTAGTTGAATCCTCTACAATGATGTCCTCACAAGCATATACTCCATAGCCATGCCTCTCTCCAAGTGTAGAGGTCTTAACAATCCATCGTCTACCCCAAACCACAACCTCCTCATCATAGGGCAAACTATCAAGCAACCCAAGAACTGCAGGGTTCCATGACTGGATAATATTGGCACATTTGCCAGTGAACTCACACATACCCCATCTGCCCTCAACAATAGTCCTAGCATGACCCTCACTTGGATGTTGTGCTTTGGATCGCTGTCTAACGGAGGGCAAACATGGCCTTGCCTCATGATGTGGATTACTGGCCTCATGAGAGGCACCAATCCCTACAGCAAATGCATGCGAAAGTGCATTTCCTATGGCAACTAAAACCCCTTGTGATAGAACATAGGGTGGTGGTGTCATACGGGAACCCTATTACATTAAAAAAACCACAACAAACCATGGAAGTGAAAATAGTTTCAAAGAGGATTTCATGAAAAATAACATGTATCAAAAAGGAAAAATGACAATGGTAAAATGACACTTACCACATGAGATGAAGAAGCTCCTGGGGTAAGACCATGATGACGCCCAAATCGTTGAATGTGTTGAGCACAAACATATGACTTTTGTGAAATCTGACCAACACACTTGGTGCATTGGCAAAGTTGCCGAGGTGGACCACGAGGAGAATGGGACACCTCTGCTTGCGTATGAGCTAATGTGCCTTCATTTGAGGAGGATGAGTCACTAGTGGAGACAACAGAGGAGGAAGACATATCATCTGTCACATTAATAAGGCACAAATGTAAGGCAAAGACCAGATTAAACTTTCAAAAATCATGTGATACAACAATATAAACCCTTGACAACTCATAAATTGAGACTACTTAAACCAAAAAGAAATGCATACTTGCATCCAATGTGGGCTTAACAATGCCTATAGGACTGGTTGCTCGAAACCTTTTGCCACATGCACAACAGGAGTTCTAAAACTCTCGAGAAGAAACCCTAAACCTAAAACTTTGCGAACCCCTTGCGAACCCCCTACCATCGCATCCCTTTTCGCATCTGCATTCGTTACTTAAACCAAAGCCCTAAAACCTTTAACTTCCTCCTACGTTAGCAAAGCCCCCAACTTTGCAACCCTCTAATGTTGCGAAACGAACAACATTGCACGGCCGTTGCGAGCAATACCGTATCATAGGTTTAGATGCGGGTTACATCGCAAGCCTTGAATTTCTGAAAGTCCTTAAGCTGGAACAGAATAAGGTGTAGTGAAATCTTTCTAGGGGTCTAGACTAGAGTAGGACGGCGAGTGAATTTGAACTCATTATCGGCATTGCTCGAGAATTTTCGAAGGAAAACTTGGGCAAAGAGGAGGGGGCGGATTGCAATGGCTGGGACTAGTGGAGGGGGTTCTGGGTCTAGAGGAGGTGACAACAATGAGGAAAGGTTGAGGAAGATGGTTGTTGATCATTTGAGAGCTTCAGAGCTGTTTGCAATTGATACTAGGACACCTGAAGGGTTGGCATCCTTGACAACCATCTTAGGTCAAGTATTGCAAGCAGGGCTGACTGCTGGGGAAGCACAAAGAGAGGAGGAGGCAAGGAAGGCTGCAGAAGCCAAGGCAGCAGAGAAGAAGAGAAAGAGAGATGAGAGAGTAACAACAGGAGCTCTCTCACCTAGAACGCTCGAGAAGAAAAGGAGGAAGGATGAGAGGGATGCCATTAGAAAGGAGAAGCTCGATCTGAAGAAGAAGGAGGAGGAGAGGAAGAAGCTCCCTCTGATAACATTGGCAGAGGAGGGAATTCCAACTGAGCTGACATACACTGGGGCCAAGAGCACCATTAGGCACATTGTCTCCACCAACTTTGCACGAGGAGTTGAGTGGGGCACTCTTTCAAAGGTAGAGCAGAGGAGAGTGATAAATCAGGTCAAGGGAGCATTTCGAAATGGAGGAGAGCTTGATTCACAGTGGATTGCAGACAAGATCTCCAATTCAATGTCTCAAGCAAGATACCATGACAGGATGAAGATTCGTGTTCACTTGAGAGACCTGAATGTGTACAGGAACTTGGAGAGGCCGCTTCAATTCTCAGAAGACATCTGGAATGCCTTCTACCAGTCTGAGGTGCAGCTAAAAGCAGCAAGGCAACTGAAGGAGATCACAAAGCAGCTAGCCAAGGCCAAGAAGGCAAGAGAGTCTAGGAGGTCTGACCGTGACCAGAAGGCACCGGAGCTGAAGCTTGCTGAATGCCAATCAGTGGTGGACGAGGTTGGTGATCCACCATTGAAGTTCCTCAAGGCAGCAGAGCGAGTGAAACTGGTTCCACCCACCACCCACAGGCTAGGGCAAGGTGGCATTCCCGGCCTCAAAGCAGCATTTGTAAGTATCCTCCCTCTCCTCCATTTTTTTCTGCAAAGATTCGTTTCTGTCGAGTCACAGAGGACTGTTTGGGATACCTTTGCGATGCGAATTGCATTGCAAAGATAGGTCAGATGGCGTTTGTTTCGCAAAGGTACGATGCTATTTGTTTCGCAAACTACTTTGCAAGTTACAGTATGCGAAAGTCTGCGCTTCGCAAAAGAGGTCGTAGACTTGAACAAATCGCAAATTGCTTCGCAAGTTACAATATGCGAAGGTCTACGCTTCGCAAAAGAGGTCGTAGACTTGAACAAATCGCAAACTTCTTCGCAAGTTACAATATGCGAAGGTCTACGTTTCGCATATATGCGTTTTTATTGACCTGTTGTTTTATGGGGACAGTACAAGAGGTACAAGAGGAAGATCACAACTGCAGAAATGACAATGGGCCAAGAGCATGGCAAGGAGCATCTTTTTGAACATGTTGATGCGCAATTAGTGAGTGGGTTTGGTTGGGATTGAATTTCTGTTTATGTTGAGATTGTTTTCATTTGAATCAAGATTTTCATTTCTGGTGTTGACTAAGCTTTGCATGTTGAAATGCAGGCATCTGAGGGTGAGAGTGAGAGCTCTCAGGGTAGTAGTGATGAGGAGGAGAGAGGCGCTACCACTGCTCCCCCCAGTGCTACCACTAGCAGTGGACCTAGTTCATTAGCTAGTCGAAATGTAGGTTTTGCAGGGGGCGAAGATAGGGAGGAGGAGGAGGAGGAGGAGGGGCAGGGGGACGATGAAGAGAGGGAGGAGGATGAGCACCCTCCCCCTCCACCAGAGAACACTAGGAAGAAAGATTCAAGGAAGAAATCTAAGAGGGGAAGGAGGTCTAGATAGACAATTAGTGTGTTAGATACCCAAGAGTTGTAAACCCTTTTACATTGTAAAATTTGAAATTTTGATATAGATTTTTTTTTTTGCGGCCCAAAGTGACTCCAAATGACTATAAACCCTTCTTCCAAAATAAGAATACAGTGCCATGCTCTTGCGATACACAGTGGATCTCAAAACCATTTACGAGTCATAATTCTTCCACTACTAGAAATTCTGTCATATGCAACCACCATGTTTACAACTGGGATGTAATTACCGGTCGCATGCAACTATCTTTAATTTTTTATGCAACTACAATGGATTTTTGCCCCCTTTTTGGGTGTGTATGTAACTATGGTACAACTATGATCACCTTCATCCCAACCTTTGGATGATTTCTGTGATATATCATCATATATATTTAATATGCATATACTCATAGTTGCATGTGTAACGAAATTATGCCAACTATGGTCTTTTGGTAAGCTAGGTACACATTTTTTGTAGGCATGTCTAGGATTAGGGCTGCCTACAAATGACAATCCCATTGATAAGGTTTAAGATATAGGTGAAAAATAACTTAATTTATTTTGCCACACCTAAAATAGTGTATCTATCCCCAACTTTTAGTAGTTTACTCCACAAACATTTAGAAGATAATTGACAATTGAAGATATCAATTTTACTTACAATAGTTTCACTTGATGAAACAAAACAATGTATATGTGTATTCAACAAGAAGGTCCAAATAATCCCCTTAAGATTACAATATGTGGGTTTAACATGTGGAAATAATCTATTTTATTCCAACAATTATCCAGTACAAGTGAGGGTCTGATGGCACATAAACACCTTATAGTCCATGTAATGCATGAATTAGTTCCAAAGTCAGCCCTGATAGTCCTGATGGGTAGACATGTGAATAAAGCACACATCAGAAACCATACATGAAAATACATGCTATTGTCCCCCTTAACAACCATAACCATACAATATGCAAACCCTAGAAAAGGTTACAAGTGGTGGTATATTCATAATGCCAGTCAAATATATACTTGAAAAACACGTTATTTACAAGTGGCACATTCCACTGTTTCAGCCATAACAAGCACAAGTGGATAGAAAGAAAGAACACCATTGTGAGAGAAATTAGAGTGTCTTAGAACAAAATGTCAATTTCAAACAACACCATCACCATACATCTTACCCAAAGAATATCTTAGAATAAGAAGCTCTATCTAAACCCCAACTTCACTTAAATACATATATACCTAAAAAACACGTTATATATATAATCTTCTACTAGTTTGAACCCCATGCCTAATGCACAGGTGTGTTATTTCAACAATGTTTGGTTCATGTTTTAATTTTTTTTAAAAACTTTTATCTTTTTTATTTAGCAGGGTTGAGCAGGCAGATATGGATCGAAGTTTCTAGAGGGTGTTGTAACATGTTTAGACAAAAAGGATCTTCCATTACTCCACCACTCCTTCACTACTCTGACATGCCCCCTTGAGGTGATAAACAAAACATGTATGAGGATTTAGCCACAAAACAAAGGATTGATTATGTTGTTTGAATCTCAGTCCTTGGCTAAAAAAGTGGGCGTTGAAAGCAAAGTATCTCATGGTCTTGGTTAGTCATTCCTCAACTTGTTATGAAGAAAGAAATGACATGTAGAACTACTGGTGGTTTTTAAGGCTGCTGGACTCTTCCCATCTTTTGATTTACTGGCCCTATATTCGACATCACACCCAAATATGACATTTTGTATAGTCCTGGTATTTTTTGAACTCTATCTCATTATGCTTTGTGACCTTAAATGACTAATCAAACCCATCTATTATCTGCCTAACACAGGTGTGAATACCAATGTTTCAAATATTACACTATCTCACTTGATTATGATGGTGGGTCCTTCTTTTGTTTTTTGGTTGTATGTTAATTAACAGTAGCATCAATTTTCTTACTTCTGTGAGGGACACCTCGAGAATGCAAACTAACTTGGACACAGAAAGACCAAGATCAATCAGTTACTGTAGAACATTTTACAATTCGTCATGAGGAATCGAATGAGGCCCGAAACAAAACAACGTAAGGACATTACAGACAAAAGATGACGATGGTTTTAGGGTGAACCACAAAATTGTCCGACCCCAAACACCCCATGTAAGCTTACAAGAACATGAAGGAATCAACATCTACTTCTCACACAGAACCAATTCGTGCTCTCAACAATGGCACGAGGGGATCATGCACAATCAACAGATTGCGGGTGGACGCCTCGGGAATGCTGATCCAGCTCCTACAGACTAATCGATCGGGATGGGTCGATCAGTCTATAGTGCCATAAAGCTCAGCTCTTTTTGAGGCATCCACCAATGCTCTAAACAAGGCATTGGTGCTCTCAACAATGACACGAGGGGATCATGCACAATCAACAGATTGGGGGTGGACGCCTCGGGAATGCTGATCCAGCTCCTACAGACCAATCGATCGAGATGGGTCGATCGGTCTATAGTGCCATAAAGCTCAGCTCTTTTTGAGGCATCCACCAATGCTCCAAACAAGGCATTGGTGCTCTCAACAATGACACGAGGGGATCCTCCATAATCAGCAGATTGCGGGTGGATGCCTCAAGAATGCTGATCCGGCTCCTACAGACCAATCGATTGGGATGGGTCGATCGGTCTATAGTGTCATAAAGCTCAGCTCTTTTTGAGGCATCCACCAATGCTCCAAACAAGGCATTGGTGCTCTCAACAATGACACGAGGGGATCATGCACAATCAGCAGATTGCGGATGGACGCCTCAAGAATGCTGATCCGGCTCCTACAGACCAATCGATCGGGATGGGTCAATCGGTCTATAGTGCCATAAAGCTCAGCTCTTTTTGAGGCATCCACCAATGCTCCAAACAAGGCATTGGTGCTCTCAACAATGACACGAGGGGATCATGCACAATTAGCAGATTGCGGTTGGACGCCTCAAGAATGCTGATCCGGCTCCTACAGACCAATCGATCGGGATGGGTCGATCGGTCTATAGTGCCATAAAGCTCAGCTTTTTTTGAGGCATCCACCAATGCTCCAAACAAGGCATTGGTGCTCTCAACAATGACACGAGGGGATCATGCACAATCAACAGATTGCGGGTGGACGCCTCAAGAATGCTGATCCGGCTCCTACAGACCAATCGATCAAGATGGGTCGATCGGTCTATAATGTCATAAAGCTCAGCTCTTTTTGAGGCATCCACCAATGCTCCAAACAAGGCATTGGTGCTCTCAACAATGACACGAGGGGATCATGCACAATCAGCAAATTGCGGATGGACGCCTCAAGAATGCTGATCCGGCTCCTACAGACCAATCGATCGGGATGGGTCGATCGGTCTATAGTGCCATAAAGCTCAGCTCTTTTCGAGGCATCCACCAATGCTCCAAACAAGGCATTAGTGCTCTCAACAATGACACGAGGGGATCATGCACAATCAACAAATTGGGGGTGAACGCCTCAAGAATGTTGATCCGGCTCCTACAGACCAATCGATCGAGATGGGTCAATCGGTCTATAGTGCCATAAAGCTCAGCTCTTTTTGAGGCATCCACCAATGCTCCAAACAAGGCATTGGTGCTCTCAACAATGACACGAGGGGATCATGCACAATCAACAGATTGCGGGTGGACGCCTTTTTTGATAGTACCTGGCACTGGGTGCACGAGGCGGAACCTCGACAACAAATTCTTCAGGCAGTCCAAGGAAACCATTGTAGCGGTCGAATGTAACATGAGCAACATGTTGGACATCAGTGGGCCATCCAATTTCGAGTGTTTCTGGGGCATCTTCTTCCACAGCTTGACAAGAAGCCAGGAGAGATCTTCTTACTGTATCCAGAAGCATGGCAACAATGGAGAGCTGAGCTCTTTCTCTCTCCTGCTCCTGCTCCTCCTCGTGCTCTTCATGTGTACTACTGCGCCTAGTCTCACATCCTGCTGGCTCCCCCCTGCACCTGCTCCTGTGGCTGCTGCTGTAGTCATTAGGGCCAGTGGTGGTGCTGGACATATTATCTCTGCCATTTCTTGTGCCACTGAAAAGCCCACTAGTACTTCTTGAACATGACCCAGCTCCAGGGCTGGGAGCTCCAGGGATAAGGATCAAAGGAGAAGCTGCATTGGGACTGTAGCTGCTCTCGTTGTCAGTGTCGGAAATGCTTAGAAGAGTTGAGGCGTCATGGGTATAGCCCGAGAGCCTACTTGTTGGAAGAACTGCTGTCATTTTGGAGAAATGGAAACTGGGTGTCGTCGAGAGTCCGCCCAGGCTAGAGTCTCAAGAGTAATAAGATCTGTTGACTGCCTCGGTTGAAGACTTGTTGTCGATGGTTAATGTTCTGCGCTTGTGAAGATTCCTGCTGACGACTGTCAAGTCGCTGAAGCCCAATCATTTGCGCTTCCGAGCCAGATAATCAGTGCAAGCTGCAAACCCCCATAGAATTCCAGCCCGTCAGTGTTTCTTCTACTCTCAGCACACAACAAGGGCTCAACTAGACTGGGATTTCTTGAGCTTTAGAAGCGCACGTTCCTGCGGTTTTCAATCTTCACAGTCAAGTCTTCAAAGAGAAATGATAGCTAAGATGGGTAGTCAGGGCTTTGCTAGACAAACTGACAAACACCCATTTGCATGATGGGACTTCTGCAGAAGTGGTAAAAGTTCAAAATGCGATTCCCAACTCGCTGAAGATCATCACGAGCATCGCAGAAGACCCAAAGAGAGCTTCAGAAAGACGAAAGAAGACTTTTCAACATACATTTGACTCACCTGGTGCTGCAGCAGCCACGGACTCCAGCAGTACCAAATAGGAACAACAGCAGAAGAAGCTCCAGACAGACACAGTTCAAACAAGTCCAAAACAACTCAACTGTTTCCCTCGCAGCAGCATTAGCAGCAGCAGCAGAGCCCTCTATAATGCTTCAACACCACTTGAGCTTCTCTACACTCCTGCATAAAGGAAGAGCTTCCTGATAGACCCACTAATCAATCCAGTTTGCTACACCCAAAACCCCCCCCCAAAACTCTGAGAAAACCCACAAGAAGCAAACAGGAAAAGCAACAACAACACCAACAACAAGAGAGAGGCTGTGTTTATGACCACAGGGGTTTAGTACATGTTGATAAAAGAAAAGAGATAACAAAAGGGATCCAGTCAGAGATGGAAAGATTGGCAGAGACAGCCAAGGAAACAACAAAAGCTAGGGGACCAGAAGCAGCGTAGTAGACGGAAGGAAGTCTTTCTTTCTAGGAAAGGATTCAAACAAGACAAGTGCTACAGCAAACTACAGTGCTGATTGTGAACAGCGTGGGCATCGCTATTATAAAACTGGTACTGCACTCCAAAGGAAAAGAGGCTTTCTCTCTCAATCTCCCTCGCTGTTTCTCCCCCTCTTTCTCGCGCTCTCTCTCTCTCTCTCTTCCCTCCCTCCCTCGCACGTCACCTTCGCGTCCTCATCTCCCCCCCTCTTGCAACGCGGAGCTTTCTTCCCCCCCAAACCTAACCACGCTAACTGCACCACCGGTTGTGTTGTAACCAGGGTTGGGCGGTTCTTGACTCTTTGTCCCATCAACCACCTCCGGTTCTTAGAACCTGAAAACAGTAGAACTGGTCCGGTTCCACGCCAACATGGACCCTGAATTCTGGACCGGAATTGAGAACCCCAGGACCAGTTTACATTCGGGGGTTTAGGTTCCAGAATTGGTTCTGAAAAGCAAGCCCAGTTCCAGTTTGAAAATTCGAATCTGAGGCCCAGTTACGGAAATCAGCCCAGACCCCGCCCGGCAGTTCTAACCAGCCAAATCGAGTACCATGCAGTTAGCAACTTATGACTACTACTCTCTTGTTAAGTTAAATTATTTTAGGTCTAAGTGACTTGTGCCTTCACTGCACCTGAGTAAAGTACTTAACTTACTCTGTCAGAAACAAGAGCAAAAAAACAAGCAAACAAACAATAACAACAACAACAATTGAAATCATTCTAACAATTAATATTAATATTAATAATTATGAATTTTTTTAATTCACACCTTTTTTGGTTAAATTCACACCCTTTCTTCGCGCGTCCGATTTTATGCAGATTAAACTTTAAGAGTATGTTCCTTTATCAGTTCAATTACTTCTGCGGGCAAGTTCTCGAGTTGTGCCCTGATTGACCACAGACCCCCACACTTGGGTCCTTCCACATATTCAAAATGAAGAAAGGGTGTGAATTTAAAAATCTCCTATATATATATATATATATATATATATAAACCAGTTCCTAAGTCAGTGAAATTTTAAGAAGTTGTAGATAATAATTAAGTAGAAGAATTGTTTTGTCCATGTATTATAATAATAATAATAATAAAGAATACAAAGTGCGCCCATCATTATCATTATCTGGTTTAGTGGGATTTGATAATAAATGGTGACTGCACAATCACTCCCTTGCTGCAGCAACCAACACTTCTGTTGTTTGTTTGTTTGTTTGCTGCAGTACTTTTATTCTTTGTATTTTGAGAAAGAAGGGGGTGGTATGGGATGGGGCGGGGGGGGGGGGTGGGGGGGGTGTACCCCTCCTGATGACAAGTCCGGAGATTGTGTGTCACAGAGGAATCTAATATTTGGCCAAATATTTGGGCTCAAGGTCGCTGGCCGGCAGACAAGCCAGATCCTCCTTCACACACTTTGCCTCTCTCTCTCTCTTTCTCTAGCTTTTCATCCAGAGTGCTTACTACTTTTTCCTATATACAAAATTGATTAACCCAACTTGTTGTCATGTTTCGTCCAGAGTGCTAGCTACTACTTCCTATATACGAAACCAATTAACCCATCTTGTTGTCATGTTTCATCCAGAGTACTTACTACTTTTTCCTATATACAAAACCAATTAACCCATCTTGTTGTCATGTTTCATACAGAGTGCTTCCTACTCTTTCCTATATACAAAACCAATTTACCCAACTTATTGTCATGTTGTACAGTAGCCTCCCACCTAAGTACGCAACTTGAACCTGGGAGGAGTGTGCGTACTTAGCCAGTAGGTGCGCACTTAAGACCAATCACTTTTCTTTGTATCCACAGCAGCAGCTTTTGCAGCATCCTTATCAGTATCCTAAACGTAAACCCTAAACCTAAACCCTAAACCCTAAACCCTAAACCTAAACCTAAACCTAAACCCAAACCCTAAATCTAAACCCTAACTTAAACCCTAAACCTTAAACCTAAACCCTAAATTTAAACCTAAACCTTAAACCTAAACCTAAACCCTAAACCTAAACCTTAAACCCTAAATCTAAACCCTAAATCTAAACCCTAACTTAAACCCTAAACCTTAAACCTAAACCTTAAATCTAAACCTAAACCCTAAACCCTAACTTAAACCCTAAACCTTAAACCTAAACCCTAAATCTAAACCTAAACTTAAACCCTAAACCTAAACCCTAAACCTAAACCCTAAACCTTAAACCCTAAATCTAAACCCTAAATTAAACCCTAAACCTTAAACCTAAACCCTAAATCTAAACCTAAACCCTAAACCTTAAACCTAAACCTAAACCCTAAACCCTAAACCTTAAACCTAAACCCTAAATCTAAACCTAAACTTAAACCCTAAACCTAAACCTAAACCTTAAACCTTAAACCTTAAACCTAAACCCTAAACCTTAAACCCTAAATCTGAACCCTATTTTTTCGAGAAAATAATGCGTACTTTACCGGGATGCGTACTTAAACGGGTGCGTACTTAGGCGGGAGGCTACTGTATGTGCTTGCTTTCCAAGGAAGTTTTATGTTTAGTGCGACATAAAAAGGGCATCAAGCAAGCAAGGGCAAGCAAAACGAATGAGCTAAATTCTTTCCTCTTTCCAAGGAAGTTGTATGTTTGATGCAACATGTAAAGGGCGTCTTGCAAGCACACAAGGGCAAGCAAAATGAATGAGCTAAATTCTTTCTTCTGACATAGGTACCACCCATTTGTATAAACGACACCCTTCAAGCAAGCAGCTCGGAAGTTTCAGGATTCTTGTTTGCACAACCCAACAAAAATCCCTCACTCTCAGAGAGGACAAAGAGTACTACTACAACATACTTGACTGGTAGGCTGTGAACATCTTTTTGCAAAGCTTGAGATCTCTTAGAAACCCACCAAGGATTCAAACTCACATGCTATTCACATGCTATAGACCTCAAATCCAGGAATACGATTAACAAAAATGTTGATGGGGCAGAGGGTGTTATATACTGAAGACTTGTCACAGCAGCAACCTAATCTCATGGGTTCATCAATCCTCAAGATAATAGAGATATTAGTAAAGTCACCCTCTTTTCACCCTGTCTTTGGGCCTGCTTTCACTCCCTATCCTCTCTTTCAATGGTGTCCACGAAGTAAAGAAATTTTATTAGATCTCACTATGAAATGTTGAAACTCAGCATTTAATGCACAAGGTTTGAGAATATTATAGTGGTTGTACACGAAGGAGCAGTGAAGATATATGTAGCAGTAGTAGTGGAGGCACTCAAGGAGAAAGAGAGACAGGATGAAACTTAGTTTACCACCAAAGTTGGTGGAAAAACTAATTTGGGTCCTAGTTATTTCACTTTGTAAAATTTTCATTCCCATTTACAAGTTTGATGCCCTAATAATAAGTCCAAAGTGGCAGTTCCCTCCCCCTAATAGATGGGACTTTACCTATAACTCTAAAGTTCCATGAAAGTTTTGTGACTAAATACATACTTAAGTTGCTAGGATGTTTTGATATGTAAGCTGGCATGTTATGTACACCGCCCTCAATGGGTTTCTAATAACTGAAGTTTGAAGAGCTAGGTGTTGTGCATTTAGTAAGTGGTTCACTTTTTCAACCCATCTTCCAAAATTAGATCCAAGCAAAAAATTGTCTGTCTGCGATTACAAAAGAAGAATCAACTCAAGGATCAACCCCTGATCAACGCACCTTATTGATTGTGAAATTTTGCAGCTTTTATGAGGAGTCATAAAAGCTTTTATATGATCTCCTTGATGTGGCTACCAACAGCTACCTATCTTTAGAAGCAACCTATTCTTTTGGAACAAACCCATGTAGATTTTATTTGAGTTGGAACTCACCAAAAATGTACCTTGCATGTGAAGCACATGACGTGCCCCTCCAATCTTCTAATCTTATTTCTATTGGATATAATAAAACATATATTAGGTGTGAACCATGGTTTTTTGTTCTTTTTTCCTTTTCATTTTGTTGATATCAAGTCATTGGCAATTTTTTTGCCAAAAAATCACAAAATCATTCAAATTCACACTAGAAAATCAAAAAGTTTGGAACTATATTCCTACGAGAAAATAAAAAACAGTGGTGCTGACCCTCTGCTCTTTCCATGTATTCAACAAATTTGCAGAGTCTTTCATAGGAAAGTCAAGCAACCTTCTATTTTAATCTCAAAAATCCGTTAGGTTAAAACCCCAAAATTCATCAAATCATCCACATCTGGCTAAATCATCCACAAGATGATTGTCACTTCAACTACATCACATTAAGAAAATAATAATAATAAATAAATAAATAAAAACAACCTGACTATGAGGCCTCACTCAAGAAGATGAAGGTTACCAGTGTGGGTGCTGCTGGCTTACCCTGGCTAAAAATGTGTCCACCATGACCATGGTTAAGAATCTTGCCCCCCCCCCCCCCTCCCAACCCACCCCCATAGAGAAGTGGGAGTTTCATGGCACCGAAAGGAAAATTTCATGCCATTTTTTCTTGATCACGTTATATTACATAATCTTCCAACAATGATCGTATACTCATATAACGGTGTTCAAAATGTTTGTTTGTTGAACACAATTTTTATTCTCTTTAATTTGTTGAATCTGCCACCCATGACATTAATGTCGTGATGGAATGCTCTTACCCTTGCTTGCGAATTATGTTGAGTGTATCACGTAGCTTGCCTAACATCTTACCCAGCATATCGGGCAAAGGGCTTTAACCATTCCAAACTATTGAATGGGAGTTCATGGCCATCTAAAGTGGGGGCCATAATGAACCAGCACCCAGTAGCAAACCATGAAAAGGATGGATGGTGTGTGGCTGCTTGCAACAACTTATGGCAAAACTACACACTCAGTTAGTTGGGTTTACAACAACTTATCATTAGAAGTAATTTTTTAAAGCAACTTTTTAAAATTAAATACTTTGAACTGCAAAACTCTACAAAGTAAATAAGAGGGAGGAAATTGATTTTGATACTCCATTTGATATTTCAAAAGATCATCTACTTTCATTGTTTTTCATGTTGTTTTCCATTTCATTCATTTGCAACTTTGATTGAGTTTCATTTTTTAATGTTCAAAAAATACGAATAAATTTATACAAAATAAATTACATATATCAGAAGTTCAATTATAAGTTCAAATAAAAATCAATGTATACATCATGGCATTGTGTGTATGCGTGTGTTTTTTGGACAAAATTTCACAATTTTTCTAAATTGGTTTTCATGAAAGAATGAAAAGAACACTATTCAATCTAAATTGTGTTTTTTCAGATCTTGTTTATAGCCCAATTTGGCTAAATCTTTGTTATGGAGGATCACCACTTCAACTACACCACAAAATTAGAAAGAGAGAAACACTAATCACACCATTTAAATAAAAATTACCCTACATAAAAATAAAAATAAAAGGATCAAAGAAACCAAAAAGATGGAAAAGAAACATTTTCCTCTTTTTTTGGATTTTTTTTTTTTTAATGAAAAAAGTTCCTTTGATTCACTAATGTCAGTGATTGACCCATAAGGTGACATTTGATTGGGTCCTTTTAATTTACACTATTTTAGTACCTTGGACAGCTTCAGGGGAAGGAACTTTCTTCTTTTACAATATATGATAATCAAGTGAGTTCGGTAAGCTTTGCATCGGCCTACTGAGCACCTTTTTGCCCCCACCCACCAACCAATGTGCCATATGTGCACATTACACAAACACCAACCATCTGCAAGCATTGACGTACTTGCCTTCGACCTATCGATCCCTGACACACTTGTTCCTACTAACCGCCCATGAAGCAATTTGATTTTCCATAAGACTTTCAACTAGGCACAATCTTATCCAGTCAATGGGGGGCAAAAGTTGATGTGACGTATCAACTTGTCATTAGCAATGATGTCAACATTCCAACAAATTGCATTGGTTCCGCCATCATATTTGGCACCCATTCGGACTTCAAGTCCCTTTCAAATGCAAGCAAATCAACTGAGGCCTGGTATAGAAAATAATACCAATATAGGCCATGTATCGGTGACCAAAAATAATCTACCCCATACTAGTTGGTAAACCCATTTTGTAAGCAAAATGATAAGGGGAAAAGTTTTATCACCTTTGAAACCTTCCCCAAATAATCCTTTTGATTGGCCACATTTGTGATATATTGCAGAAATCGTGAAAGATTCTTGTTCTGTATCGACATGCTAGCTTTTAAAAAAAAGAATAAAGACAAGAGGTTTATATTAAAAAATTTAGTAGCTTTTTTTTTGTTTTTTTTTTCTTATATGGTTTTTTTTTGTTTTTTTTTGCTTTTAGTTAAAAGGCAGAAATGTTTAAGCAGAAAGCAAATAAAAGAAATTTGAGTGTGTGTGTGTGAGTGAGAACTCACCTCCCGATTTCAATGTGTGAATGAGTGAGAATTCACCTCCTGATTTGAGTGTGTGTGTGTGAGTGGGAGAGAATTCACCTCCTCATTTGTGTTTATGAGTGAGAGAGAGAACTCACCTCCCTTCCGCCCTTCCGTCCAATCACACGTTAGACAATCTTCTAGCCAATAGGATATTGGACGGACGGACAGACGGACAGATAGACTGACACACACGATTTAGTGCAAAAACCCTAAACCCTAAACCCGGACACACCCAAGAGGATACCCATTACACTGAGTGATACCCATTATTACACTGAGTGATACCGATACCCTGAGTGATTTTTTCTCTCACTGACAGTTCTCACAACCCACCCAAGAGTTTACCCATTACACTGAGGGACCTTGTTTTCCTCACAAACAAACCGGACACTGAGTGATACCCATGACTTTGAGGGATACCCCTAACACTGAGTGATACTCATTACCCTGAGTTCCAGCCAATAGGATACCGGACGGACGGACACACACGATTTACACTGAAAAAAAACCCAATTCTTTTATATAAGTAGATTAGGGTTATATTGATGATGGACGTGATCCAGGGGCATTGGGAAAATGAAAATGATATGCGCAATTGGTGTTTTTCCAAGCAGTTAAAAATGATCCCAATAATGTATGGATGACCAAAAATAATCCACATCATCCATGCCTTCCCAAAAAAGGATCCACCCTATGTAGTGAATCTAAATCATCTCTTTCGTCCACGGGTGATTGAAAATGATCCACGACATCCATGAATGTTTGGAAATGATCTACCCCATCCATAAACGATTAAAAAAAATGATGAACATTTTTTGGGAAAGTGATTGTGCATGATGTCTACCATTCATATGTTAGAATTATTACCAAGATTGCAATTTGACTCAAATTACCTTTTGAATAGGCTCTTAGAATGTTGGATTTGCAAATTTTCAAATAAGTGCATAATATCGAGGATCCACGTACTCCATGTTAGGCTTTAACTAACTATTTGTTGAATTCTTTCCTTTCATTAAAGATTTTGTTATCATTTGCATCATTTTTTAGCAAGAGTATTGTAGGACTCGTGCCCTCCAAGGACATTTATTGCTTGATTGAATGGGAAAAGAAAATCATGCCTTATGAAATTTTCCGGGTTTTTTTTGTTTCCCGGGCTTGAATGACTGAACACCCACAAGTGCCCCATCCACAAATCTCATTTTAGGGTTTAGGGTTGATAAAACTTTTCTCCAAGGGAAATTAATAAATAGTTCGAAGAAAAGGGAGAACGTATACTTGTAAAATCAAAAGTCTATACCATCAAAGAGGTATTTGATATGAATTTGTCTAGAACAACCCAAGCCGTATCACAAAATAAATCAATAATTGTTTTTTATGACGACCAAATAACAATTAGGGTTGTTTTGGGAAAAGGAACATTAAGGCAACGCCACAAGGCATATGTAACCAAATAATAATTAAGGTTGTTTTGGGAAAATGAACATTATGGCAACGCCACAAGGCATATGTAACCAAATAATAATTAGGGTTGTTTTGGGAAAAGGAACATTATGGCAACGCCACAAGGCATATGTAACCAAATAATAATTAGGGTTGTTTTGGGAAAAGGAACATTATGGCAACGCTGCAGGGCATATTTAAAGTATGTCATCGTGGCGAATCGCAATTAATTTTAATTGGTAAATACTCTAAGACATTTTTGGTAAACAATATTAGAGTTTTCACGCTTGCACAAAGTTTAATATATCACACATTCTTTTTAATCTATAAACATTCATTGTAACAAAGTTAATTTGTTGGGATGGAAGACGAATTAAATGTTTATTAAACAATGAGAATAATAATCAGATCTATTTCCCTCCAAAATGGCCACGGCGTTCCCATTTGGTTGTGGACGGCCAATCCCAACATTATACGGGTCAGTCTATTTAACATGTAAAAATTATAAAATATGTTTCATATATGGTGCACGGGATTTTTGTATGAGCCACATTAAATACTTAAAATTATGTTCAACATTTTCCCAAGTGTATTGAAAGAGGTGGCACCCATATTGAAATGAATACATAATTGTATCAAATCTAACACAAAGTAATCTACCTTTTTTCAAAATTAAATTCCATTTATCCAAATAAATAACATATATATGCATGGACGGCAATAAAAAGGTACGACACATGACAAACAAAGGGGGGGGGGTTAGATATTCATTTTGTTCCAATTTTCTTGTGTGTGCAAGAGGAATATGTCATGTAAAATCCCACGATTTGGAAACCAAAAGCTATTTTGTATGTGTAGTATAGCAGTGTATAGCACTAAGCGTTTGTTCCTCGAGTGAACAACACAACATATATCTCCATGTAAAATTCACCGATCCATTTTGGAATCTTTTACGCATGGTTCGCCCAACATCCGAACTGTGAACGATTGAATTATCAATTTTTGCATATGTTATGTTGGGAGGGAGCATGGCATCATAAACATCGCATGTTAAACTCTGCATGAAGGATTTGTTGGGATGGAGGATGAATTAATGTTTATTGAACGATGGGAATAAAAATATCATCTATTTCCCACCAAATATACCAAAGATAAATTGGCCATGGATTAAACAGGTCCGCAAATGTTATGTGCTACATCAATTATCATTGAAACAATACCAAAATTAAATCAATACAATCTAAATCTAAACCGACAGTATTAACTTAGACAAGTTCTACTATAGTATGTGAGCACAATGGAATGGCATGACCAATGTTTTTCTTCAAATTGTCATATTGAAAATTTGGTGATTTTTTCAAGACATAACAAAATTAGTTGAATTCACATAAGAATTCTTGGATTGATATTAAAACAATTAGGTAAATCCATAGCTTTTTTCCCTAACCACAAGGATCTAGTCTAGAAACTTTGGCTTCTTCCTTTTTAGTGCTCTTATCTTCAAGAATTGACATAGACAAACCAAGGATTTCCAGTCTTTTCATATTTATCTCCATATATTTCCAATTTCTAGCTTACGGTAGGCAAATTCACCCTCTAAAAATTATTGTTTTGTTTTGAAACATAGTAGTGTGCCATATATATGATGTTATAATTTCCTCGAAATTTGCCTCAAAATAGCAAAATTGGTTGAAATTAAATCAGAAAGTAACATTGTCCAAAATTTCCTGGATTTTTTTACAAGAAAGGGATAATTCACTCCCCACAAAAACATTGTTTATGAGGTATATGGCCAAAAAAACAGTGTTTTATGAGGTATATGGGGGTTAATCAATTTGGGGTTTGAAGGGTTATGGGTTTAAGAGCCAAGTCATTAGGGTCCAGAGTACGTGTGTAGTTTGTACCAAATGTACATGCACCTCCATTATCACCTCAACTTGATAAAATTTTGCCCACGAATAACACCTGATTCCAGTGTACTGGATAGTCTTTTAAATAACCCTTTACGAAAATGACGACTACTTATAATGACGAAATTTGTATGGGGATGCGACAAAGAAAAGACTGTTGCTTACATCAAGCGTGCTTTCAAGCAATGTCACAATAAAGTTACTAGTTCAGAGGTACCACCAGGATTCAGGGATTGAGCATCTCAGAAGTAATTTAGATGCTTGTTGTCGATGTTCTCGTGAGCATCCGGTATATCTCAGAAGGCACAAAATATGTCTAGATTGGTATGGTGTTCATGGTAAACTGAAATGCAAGCATATCCCAAGATTTGTGAATGATCAAGCTGCACGAAGGTTGTTGTTTGTTCAGAAGCTCAACTTCACAGAAGTGAATTTCTAGGTGTGATATAGAGTTGTTCCCCTATTTTTAGATCCTTTTCGACTACCTCCAACTTTTATCTTACAAACTAGCGATGTTTCTTTTAGAATGCACGATTGCTCAGAGTTCACACAGTGGGTCAGTAGATTTTAATAACCTAGTTGCTAATGGAGGGACTATGGGGGACTCTACAGGTATTGAGCAGTGTTGATGCGAGTTTTGGTCTTGGTCACAATTCGCAAGGTCCTTACCACGGGCCAAAGCTCGAAGAGAAACCTGACAGGCTTGGAAGAAACCCTAAGAGTTATTAATCCTTGCTAAAGTGAGATGGACACACGAATGGGTGTTGAGATGGAGTTGAAGGTTGTCAAGAAGGATTTGCAATTTGCATCTGCCAATTCAAACACCAAGGTGGTTGACATGGTGTCCCCTGCACCACCGCCATATGCTCCACTGGCCAAATTCAAGTAAGCATCTATAGTAAGGGCTCTTGTAGAATCCAAATGTTGTATAAAACAAAGCCCATTGCTCGGTGATTTTTATATGGCGAACTTGCATATTGTTGTTGTGGGCTCAATTTAGCTGCATTACGTTACAATGGTTATTTCTGGGTTTTCCTAACAAGAGTCCATGCTCCATCAAACATGGAATAACCTATAGGGGACAATGTAGGAGTAGAAAGTTCCTTTTAGGACTGTTTTTGCTTTTAGTGGTTAGGCATCTATTTGGTTGTGGCAGGTATGAATGGTACCAAACAACCAGTTTGGTTGTGGTTTGTATTTTGGCAAAGGCAGCTGAAGAAGAAGATCTGAAAGTTCATTTCAGTGAACACATTGTATGTTCCAAGTTTTATATACTCCCAAACCTTGATTTTGTTTCTCAAATAGTTTGGTTGTATGTTAGTTGGGCTTCTAATGACTTGTATGTGTTTCTAGATCAACTGCACAATTTTTACAGCAGTTTCTTCACCCTGCATTAAACTGTCCAAAAGAATGGCTCCATGCCTCTGTTATCAGGTCACTGTGTGTTTCTGAAGGCCCAATGATAGATGGGCCAGTGTTAGGGTCTCTTTCCATTAGGCTGTTGTGATCACAGTTACACACAGTGTGCTGTGATCACAACAGCCTAATGGAAAACCACTCACATATTAGCATCTTGTTTCTTGCTGCAGGGACAGTTGGTTTCCATTGGAGAGTTACAAGTGTGGTGAAAATAAATTAAAGGTCATATAAAATGATGGATGTTGTGATTTAATGTCACTTGCAGCAAATGATGGAATGTGTGTTGGCAGGTAGGCCTGGTCATTAATCTCAGGGAGCCATTGCCGTGCATGCTACAACTCCCCTTGTTTGGCAAGGTGACTAATTATAACTATGCCATTTGTGTTACAGTAGAAGGATAAGCCATTTGTGTTACAGTATAAGGATAAGCACATTGCTAATGTGCCTAGGCTGCTCACTAGGTTAACTCCCACACGTTGACTATGCAGGTGATCCCTGCAGAGTGTAAATATGCCTGCTTGAAAACCAAATTGGAGATCAAACTTGTCAAGGCTACGAACATTCATTGGATGCAACTTGGGTGCAACACAAAATGCGGGACTGACTGGGACAAGTTAGAGGCAATTGTTAAAGAAGAGGTGGGTGTTTTTCAGTCTTGATATTTTGTGACAAATATGCCATATGGGTAAAACTGTATGCACATTTTGCCTTTAGTTATAGACCTGTGATCTAACTCAAGCTGGTCTTGATAGGTAAACCACCCACCACCTATACAATACACTACAATCCTAAACAAAGGTGGTGAAAATTGGGCAGAAAAGTACAACGCATTAGAGGCCCGAATATGTGAGCTTGAGGAGAAGATGAATGCAATGACCTTGGAGTTGAAAGAGGTATGCCAAACTGTACTATCGAGTTCATCAGTTCCCTTGCCTACACAACCCAGCCGCCTTGGTGCAAATCCAAAGACAGTTGCAGAGGTTGCAAGGTGGTTTTTCCCATCATGGGAACCACTTGAACCATGATTTCTTTAACTCCCTAATTTTTGATACAAAGCTGCTTGACGAGTGTCCATATTAAACCTGTATGGACCCTAAAATTTTCTGTGATATTAGTCGTTGAAGGAGCTAAACCGATTGAAGTCAAATGTACCCAAGATTGTCACCTTAGTGGCACTGCAGATTTGTGAAACCTTTTTGGACATCTCAGCTTGCAACATACAAGGTAGCTATTCCTTAGAGTAGCTCAGTCTAAAAGGATCTGAGTCCCTAGCTTGGATGTCTGTATCTTGTGGGCAGAATAGGACATTTTTCCTTTGAACTTCATTCTCCTTCTAGGTTGCAAAAGCTCCTACCATTGTGGCTGTAGGGTAGAAGTAGTGAGTAAGGAGTGATTTCCGTTCATGATCTCATACTTTGTGAGTAACACCCAAAAGGTAATCACTGGACTCATCTTGTAATTGTGAACCATTCTTATGGAGTTTTCTTCAAATCTCAGAAAGATGAGTAAGGTGTGATGCCTTGTGACTTGATAGGATATTGCACGTGATGCAAATGATGAGACTTTGTTGGCTTCAGTGGAATCATCCAGTTACCCTTTTGATACTGCAAGCAAAGGGGCTCAGTGGGTAATTCATGGCCATGTACAGTGGGAGAGCAACAGATGCTGCCAAAGCGGCTACGTTTAGAAAGACCCTGGCTGCTCCTGCTATCGACATTGGTGTGTTCTGTATGTAACCTGTGGCATTTTTGGTGGGTGCAACAGAGTTGGTGATCTTGACGACTTGTCCAAGGTCTAGAGATGAGATCGGTTCTCACCCTTGGACAAAAAAAAAGGGTTCAGGTTTTTTGTCAAATCAAGAGTCACCTGCTTTGTTTCAAACATCTTTAGTTTGTTCATATTATTCGCTGCTTGTCTTTGTTTTCTTTGTTCTACTTTTCTTTGCAGCCAAAACGTGGTGATTTGGACATGAATCAACATGTCAACGATGTGAAATATGTTGGATGGGTGATGGAGGTAAACTTCTCTTAGCCTGTTTTCTTAGAAGTCAAATAAAAGATACATGTTTCTTTTACTGATTACTTACATACATACTTCAGTTTGTGATGACCAATGGTGTGTGACAGCTCCTTTTGAGAGCACTTGGCTTCAAGAGTAATTATGTTTTTCTACCTGATGTTTGGGAGATTTGGTGTTATTTTCTGTTATCTAAGTGCCATGCTCATGCAGGATACTTGTTTCATTGTTTGGTTGGTCAATAGGAAATGTGGACACAAGGCTAATTCAGAATGTGGCTTTGGCTGCAGAGTGTTCCAGTTGCAGTTTTTGAAAATTATGAACTTTCAAGCATGACACTCAAGTACAGAAGACAGTGTAGCCAATCTGATGCTTTACAGTCAATGTGCAGTCCTACATCCTATACTGCAAAGCTAGAGAAAGAAGTTGAAGTAGAGGTGAATGGAGCAAGTTGTTCATACACAGTTGGATCTCAAACATCAATTCCAGATGTTGCCAAGTGTGTACCTCCACACTTATAGTTTACACATTTATTGCGGTTGCAAGTTGATGGTGCAGAAATCCTCCAGGGTAAAACACAGTGGAGATTAAAGAAGTCTAAACACTTGCATTGAAACTGGGTGCTTTTGTAAGGTAGAAAAGAATATTATAGGACATTTAAGTTTTTCATGATATGTTATGATAGGTGTGTTATGGAAAGGAAGGTAGGGGATCTAGTAACATTATCTGAGAGTTGTGCAATTCAACACTTCATAGAGCCACCTCCTTGATACCCAAGGGTTACAAACCCTTTTACATTGTAAATTTTGAAATTTTGATATAGATATTTATTTTTGCCTTCCAAAGTGACTCCAAATGAATATAAACCCTACTTCCAAAATAAGAATACAGTGTCATGCTCTTGCGATACACAGTGGATCTCAAAACCATTTGCGAAGCATAATTCTTCGAAACATTGCAAAAGCCAAAAGACCAAATATACCATGTCACAGACATCGCTACACTCTTACGGGTAAAATCATTCCAGAATAGGTTTGCGAAATCATAGATTTCGCAAACTTTTAGCGGCATTTTGAGAATCCCAAAATGTTTGTGTTAGATCTTACATCGGAAACATATAGACTTTTGAGTCGATTCGCTAAGTTGTTGTAGTGATGGGTTTGTTGCAAATAGTTTCCGATGTAATGTTAATCGCAATCTTTTAACGGCATTTTGAGAATCCCAAAATGTTTGCGTTAGATCTTACATCGGAAACAGATAGACTTTTGAGTCGATTCGTTAAGTCGTTGCGGTGATGGGTGTGTTGCAAATAATTTCCGATGTAATGTTAATCGCAAACTTTTAGCGGCATTTTGAGAATCCGAAAATGTTTGCGTCAGATCTTATATCAGAAACCGATAGACTTTTGAGTCGATTCGCTAAATCATTGCGGTGATGGGTTTGTTGCAAATAGTTTCCGATATAATGTTAATCGCAAACTTTTAGCGGCATTTTGAGAATCCCGAAATGTTTGCGTTAGATTTTACATCGGAAACAGATAGACTTTTGAGTCGATTCGCTAAGTTGTTGCGGTGATGGGTTTGTTGCAAATAGTTTCCGATGTAATGTTAATCGCAAACTTTTAGCGGCATTTTGAGAATCCTGAAATGTTTGCGTTAGATTTTACATCGGAAATAGATAGACTTTTGAGTCGATTCGCTAAGTTGTTGCGGTGATGGGTTTGTTGCAAATAGTTTCCGATGTAATGTTAATCGCAAACTTTTAGCGGCATTTTGAGAATCCCGAAATGTTTGCGTTAGATTTTACATCGGAAACAGATAGACTTTTGAGTCGATTCGCTAAGTTGTTGCGGTGATGGGTTTGTTGCAAATAGTTTCCGATGTAATGTTAATCGCAAACTTTTAGCAGCATTTTGAGAATCCCGAAATGTTTACGTCAAATCTTATATCAGAAACCGATAGAGTTTTGAGTTGATTCACTAAGTCGTTGCGGTGATGGGTTTGTTGTAAATAGTTTCCGATGTAGTGTTAATCGCAAACAATGTATAGAAGCAGTTATAATCGGAAAAGTTTGCGATTTTATCAAGTTCGGGAGTTGTGAAGGACTTGCGATGGTACGGGTACGAATGTTATGGTATCGCAAAAGGTTAAGAGTTTGCGAGGAATTATGGTTCGCAACAGCGGGCTTTCAGAAACTTTTTTCTTTGTTGTTTGCGATGATATTTGGATCGCAAAATAGCCCCATGTTGTTGTAGTGAACATGGTAGGACCCACATCAAAAAAGGTAAATGAACCACCAAAAAAGGCAAACCACAAAGGGAACATCAAGTTCTTGAACCTTATTTGGTTGTAATAAAAATATCAAATAAAGAAAGGGTAATGACCTATTGAAAGGACTTTTAGTTTAGAAAAGCCTTCACTTATAACATTTGGGCATGTCAAAACATAGACCACACGTGCACATTGTAACACCTTTTATCTACAACTTGTGCACAAAATTAAAAAAGGAGGGTCGTTAATTACTTGTCACTTGCCATGCCATGTTGGCATATCAATGAAGAAACCCATTTGCTTACTAGTGTAACACTAAAAAATCTATACATTTAAAGTGAAAAACATTTTTGTCAGGAACTGATCATGATAAAAATTGTCTTTTGCCATAGCCATGATTGTCACAACAACCCCATGAAAGATAGGAAACTAAATCAACCCAAGCAAAATTGGCAATAACAACGCATGCCAATGTGTGGACACCATTGACCAATAACATGATGTGAACTTGACAATGCAAAGATTATAAGATAGGGGTGGAAGGACATGGGTGTATTCTTGGGAGACATGAAATCTTGCATCTCTCACAATGGTTGCAAAAGCATTTTACACAACATCATGCAAGGTTGTCCTCTCCCCACCATGAGTGTAATGAAAAAGGTGGATCCTAATAAGGCCTAAAGGTTGGTTATAAATGTAGTGTGACATCCCAAGAATTAAAGGATGAGAAAGACCCAACCTAGTGCACAACACGATGGAGAAAACATCTAAAGCTAGGCATTAAAAAAATGATGATTAGGTGGGGTGACAACCAAACATTTGCACCCAGCTTTGCATAGGACTTCAAGCGCACTCAATGTGAATCAAAAGGTAAATAAAAAATGATGCTAGTAAAAGAATGGTCATGTAATCTTTTTAAAATACTTTCTTGAAGGCAATATGCACCATTTTTAGCCAATTCTTCAAAAAAGGGCACACATGTTACAACTTTAAGGGGAAAAAAAATTGTGTTGATCTCAAATGCACTTGGAAAGTGAGTGGCCCCAAGTTATTTACACCTTTCGCTTTCAATAAGAACAAGCAAAAATCCAACAACAAGTTATGATAGGGGTAATTAAAGCCCAACTCCCCATATAAGTAGTTGAAGTAATAACTTTTGAGGAAATCAACCCTATGCCCCCATTAGAAATGGGGAGAACCACTCGATGACAAATTAGAGAGGTCTTAAGGCACTCCAATGAGTTCGGATGCAAAAGTCTCCAAAAAACCCAATAAGGTCGAGAAAAAAAAAACAAGTTGACTATGAAAACTTGGAAAACAAGGGAACAACAAACCAAAAAAAAGGCATTTAGGTGAAACATTGAGAGAAGATACCAAAAACCACTTCGACATCCTCTAATTTTGGGGGCACATATGCATACCAAACATTTTCGCTTGGACCTCATATAAAAAAGAATTGAAGGAGATAGAACCAAAGGGGACGCCAATGATCTTAATGCCATAAAAAGGCAACAAAATTTGGTAGGGGGATGAACCTAGGAGTAAACTAAAAGGAACCCATGTTGAGCACTTACAGGGGTTGAACAAACAACCCCACAGAAACCAATTGGAAAGCAAAATGATCAAAGGCGAGGGAGATGACATGGGCAAGGTCGAGGATATGGATGTCATTGGATAGGGAAGGGAATAAACACTAGGGGAAAACCCTTGAAAAATAACATAAAATGTGAAAATGAGAGTGTGTAAAAAGAGGCCTTGTAAGCGAGTTGCCATGACATGTGCCCATAGATGAAAGAATGACAAACAAAGCCCTGAAGAAAAAATGATAACTGAAGAACAAAGGAATCGAAAAACCATAAAAATAATGAACAAAAGGGAAAAATTAGGACAATTAATTTCCTATTGCCCAAAACTTTTGGAAAATGGCCTTATGTGAGATGGTGTTGAAAGCATTTACAAGGTTTATTTGAAGCACCACCTATTTAGTATGGGCATCCAAAGTGGTTCAAATATCATGGACCATGGCCCCACAACCCTTTTTAACCACCACCCCAAACTAATATGGTGAACAAACAAGAAACAAATAGATCACAAAATCACATGCATAAACCCCTATTCACCTTTTCCATTATAATCAAATGGATGCCATCAAAGGGCTTAACCAAAATCAAAAGTCAAATTAACACCAAAATCCTAAGCCATGGACCCAAGGATGCAACTAATGGCCACATAGGAACACAATTGGTGAAGTTGAATGAACCCATTAATTAAATTTTTAGGGTCAAAAGAATTTCAAAGATGTTCAAAGACCATGCCAAATGGACCACTATGATAAGTGAAACACATGCAATAATGCCGACGTAACTGCGAAAAAATCAAGGTTTGAATCTGACTAAAAGTCCAACAAGGAATCCGAGTATGGGGAATTTGTGTCAAGGGAGTGCAAAACTAACAACGCATTAACTATTTTTGAGGATGCCAAAGTTGGGGCAAAAGCCTAACAACATGCATAAACTCCCTTACACACCCCAGGTTAAACTCTGTCCCAATTAATGTGAAGGGGTATCATAAGGGTGGAATCAAAATCAAGCAAAGTTGTTAATGTGCTCATAATTGAGGACAAAGTTGTTGCCTACGCTTGTGCTTGCAAAAGGTGCTCTATTTGAAGCCCCTCCCAATCATCGAAAAGGAATTATTGAAGGTGTGCCATAATATTTCTATGCCCAACTAATCCCCACAAGGGTGAAGAAAAAAACAACATTGAAGGAACAATAAGAATAGTTGTTAAGTCATCACATCAAATGGGTTCTATGCTAGATGGCCAAGAAGAAGGTGAAAAGCAAGTGTGTTGAAAAACAAATAGGATGCATTTATACAAACATGACTAAGGAAGGCCTAAATGGAAGGCATTCAAAGGATCTAACACTAAAATCCAAGCCCAAGCTATTGGGGTGAAAGGGGGTGAAAATGAAAATAAAGGAATTTAGAAATTCATATGGGGGAAAAACTTGAAAAGTCTGATAGTGCCTTTGATGACCAACCATGACACAATGGAAAAATAAGGTTCCACAACCCAAAGTGTAACATTGTGAAAGGACCCATTCCTACCCCCAAAGCACAATGATACATTAAAGGGGCCATAAGTTGTTCAAAAAAACAGAATCAGAACGAGAACTTGGAGCACACGAATGAGCTAAAGAAGGAAGGCCTCCGTTGCACTGAAGGATGGGGAAGAAGAAGGAAAGAAAGAAACTAGAAAGAAAGAAAGAGAATGGGAAGAGAGGAAGGAAAAAAAAGAAGAAATGAAAAAAGGGAAAAGAAAAAAAGAGAGAAGGGAAGAAAAAGAAGGAAGATTCATTAGATGAGGTGCCTCCTAAGTTCAAATTGAAATAAGATAAAATTACAATGAGCCAATTTGATTGGCCCACCACTCAAAAAAAAAATTGAAATTATGGAGACTCCCCAAAATAGAAGGTTCTTTCTTGAAGTTTAGAGTACCTCCCCCTTGGCCAACTTATAGAGGTGAAAGGAGGATCACATTTGCCAAAGCATATGGGATAAAAGTGAGGTGCCCTCTGGAGAACATGTTGGGGAACACATTGGGAACTTGATGAGAACTTAGAAGGAACATAGTGAGAACACATTGGGAACCAGGGGAAAAATGAAAAAAAATCCTCCCAAACTCCCCAAACCTAAAAGAAAAAAAAAAAAAGGAAGGCACATTGAGTGCATGCTTGGGGCCTTCCCATTGGCTGCATGAAATTTCCCTTCCCAAAAGAGTTTGTCACCATTTTTGGCCTGGGCTAATACCCCTTGCAAAGAACAACACCCCACCTATTATGTTCTAGTCTAGTCTACTATAGCAATTCCCCCACACTTGTTCTAAATATATTATGCATGAAAAATCATGTTACCCCAACTTGGTTCTAACACATATCCAAAGCATAAGGGTGCAAATAGAGGGGCTTAATCTCTAGTAATGAGTTATCATGGGTGATTAAGCATTTCCGATCAAAAACCAAATACCCTTAGAAACATGCTCATGTTATTTTATTTTATTTTACTGGGGCCCATTACTTTGGGAACACCCCAGCCCTCGGAGGTTACCCTCCACTTAAAAACAAAATTTCTAGCATATGTATGTATGTATGTGTGTGTGTATGTATGGGGAGAGCACCTAACCCATAGTTAAATTTCTGACTCAACAACCAACGGCACCTTCCACCGAAGATTCCTAAAAAAGACAAGGAACCTTATGTGGAAGGTGCCTGCCTGGTCTCCTCTCAAATCAATGAGAGCCATCCAGTGATAAAAACATAAATAAATAAATAAATAAATAATTTAGGGGTTCTTTATGCTAGGTAAGGACCTTGAATGGGGCTGTTCTGGGAATTAGGGTCTCGTACTGGATTCAGGCCCTTGTGTGGGGGCGCCCTCTTCCCCAATACAGCCCCAATCTTCTCCTCCGTCCTCTCACCCTTATCTAGAAACTTTTTGTTTACTGGTGTACAGTCCAGTCCTTATTGTTTTTTTTCTTTTGGTGATGGACCTCCTTGATTGGTCCACCAAGCAAAAGAAGACCCACACTTTGACACACTACTAAATTAGAAACTGTCCAGATGGCCCACTTATATCAGAGCGGCCCCTGACCACTCTTGCTTGTGAGAACTTGGGGAACACATTGAGAACATACTAATTAGCCATTGGCACTTGGTGGGAACATGAAGGAACCACATGGAATACATTTAGGAATTCCAAATCCCAATATATTCCCCCCCAAACTGGATAATTGCTGGGCCTCTTGGCAGTGTTTCTTTTACTGAATAATATGATTCCCAACCTAAACAAAGGATTTTTCATGGAAAAAAATGACACAAATTCACCAGATTTTGAAGATTTTTTTTTTTTTTCCAAATTGCCAGATTTTTATGATAAGTTCAAGTAGGTAGCCAAGAATAAAGAAGGATTCTTCTTTCCTTTTACTTTCATATCTAATACGTAGCCAAATTTGGCTAAATTATTTTGTGAGTGATTATCGCTTTGGCTACATCACAAAATCCTTTAAAAAGAAAACCCTGCCTGTTGGGTGCATGTTGTCTCACCTCATTGGCCGTGAAGGATTTTTCTTTCTAATTATGGTGGTCACCATTTTTGGCCCAGGCGAAGAATGGCAGGGGCATGATCCGAGGGACATATTTGGAAAAAGGCAACTAATCTTTGTCCTCTCACAACAATGGGTATCTGACACCTACAATGTCAATTCTTGGCTAACTAAGATAAGATAATAGACTCACCGTTTCTTTTACTGGCAAATTTTCACCTAATTTCGTCCTGAAAAATATGATTTCAACCAATACAAAGGGATTTTCATGGAAGAAAAATGGCCCAAATTTGCCAGATTTTGATGATAAGTTGGAGTAGGTAGCCAAGAATATAGAAGGATTCTAGTATATTAGTGTGGCCTGTGAAACCTTGGCCCAAGTGTTTTACCACGTCCTCAACTGATTTTTCCTTCTGAAACCTGGTTTTTTGGAATTTACTTGAATTTTCAGCACCAGAAATCACTTAAAAAATCAATATCTTCCACATTCTGAATCCAAATCTTACCAAATAAATTCCATTAAATCTCGCTCATCAGGATCTTTCCAACAATACCAAAAGGCATATTCCAATTCCTTTGAAATTTTCAGTGAAGAAATCATTCAATATTCAAGAACTTTTGCACCGCAACTCCAAACGCCATGAAACCAAGGCTATGCACCTCTCCTTATCGAGAGCTTTCCAAAGCACCAAGAACACGATCTAAAGCATCCTGGTTCAGTGGATCTCATAATTACAAAACAAAACAAAACAAAACAAACTACCTTCCTTGATAGATAGCCAAATTTGGTTCAACTATTTTCTGGATGATTGCCACTTTGACTACATCACAAAATCCTTAAACCAAACCCTGGATAGCCTGAATAGCCTACTTAGGGACTTCATTTACTGTCAGAAGACCTCACAATGTTAATACTAGGTAGGTAACTAGGGGCATGTATGTGCATAGGTTGAGGTGGGATCTGAGGCCACATTGTACTTAAACCACATATTACCCATTTGGAAGTTTGGAACATGCAAATTTAATTGTTTGGAACCATAGAATCAACCCACATATTGGCCATTCAGATGTTTGTAACATGGGAATGTCATAATTTGAAGATGTAGAATCAACTGCCTATGGGGGATTTAGATTTTTGGAACATGGAAAATTTGCAATTCAATACTATAGAATCAACCCCTTGGGTATTATTGGCCATTTGGAAGTTTGTAACATGGAATTTTTTTATATAATTCCAAACCCCACAATCAACCACCTAATGGGCATTTTGGAACGTGGAAGTTTTACCATTCGAAAGGATAGAATCAACCACCTAGTGGGCATTTAGAACGTGGAAGTTTTACCATTCAAAACTATAGAATCAACCGCCTAGTGGGCATTTTGGAATGTCGAAGTTTTGCCATTCAAAATGATAGAATCAATTGACCATTCAGAACTTTGGAACATGGGTTTTTTTTATAACCCGAAATCAACCACATATTGGCCAATTGGAAGTTTGGAACATGTGGATTTTTGTAATTCGAAACCGTAGAATCAAGACCCCGGAATGGGTACGGGAAGGTTACTCAATGATTCCCCTACACAAGAACTTAAACAACCTCCCCATGTTGATCCCCCAAGTACAAAATTATTTAAAGGTACATGTTAATTTGTCTTTTCATATCCATGTAAGTGGTTGGCCAAAGGAGTGGGGTAGTTAGGTTTTGGAGAGGTTAGGTATGAACAACACAAATAGACATACTTCAAAAAATAATAAATAATAAATAATATATACTTTGATTCTCAGCCAATTATGAAGAAATTTCTTCAAATACAATGCCATCATTATAAAATCACACAGATTATTTTCCTTGCATTTTCTCAATAACACTACCACACACAAGAAACAACACTTCGACATATCGTGTTTGCAACCACTCATTCATTTGGATCAAATTCGGAGAAATGACTCTTCGATGGTTTAAAATTGATTTTCCACTTGTTTCATGCAATGAATTTTGGTGACTTCAATGTTAAACAATATAGTATCCTTATCTCATTTAGTGATTAGGTGTTGAATGCTTATTTTATTTTTCACAATCAAGTTTGGCAATAAAAATGGCAATTTTTGGAATATTTGATATGATGCTAAAATAAAAAAATATTTTTCTAGGATGATTAATCAATGCACTTGATATTCATGACAAGGTCTCATTTAAAATATATATTGCACAATTTCCTTTGCTTATCACAATTTCTTGGTTGCACGCAACATAGACTTCACTTTATCCAACAACTTAAGTGAGTCAAAATAGACAACGTAGCTATTTGCTAAGCATAGGTCAGTAAATGACTAATAGATCACCTTCTAATTAGATTTTTTTTTAAAAAATGTAAACAAAGAAAATGATAGACCCTAAATAACATGACTATTTCAAGGTTCCCAAATTTTTTATCATCACAAACAAGTAATTTCCTCAATTATTAGCATCAGACAAATAATTTCTTTAAAATTTTAGCATTTTCAAAGATAATTTTATTTTCACCAAACTTGAAAAGGTACTATGATTTTTTTTAAAAATTGTACCAAGTATCTTAACTTGCTTTCACCTGGCCTTCCAATTTTGCCTTTTGGCCCCCAATGAAAAACTAAAATTCATAATTTGAAGTCCTTTATGAATTCTCACCATTTTTGAAAACATGTTTTATGTCAAGTCTCTTGAATAAATAGACCCAAAAAACATTTGTGAGAATATTAGAAATGGAAAAAAAAAAATCCAAAAAAAGAAGAAGGATTAAGTGAAAGTATATTCTTTTCTTAGGTCACCAGGATGGGGAAATTCATGGACCAAAAAAAAAAATCCTAATAGTAGTGGGTAGTGATAATAGCAATGGTAGCATGGTTTTTTTTTCCTTTTCTTTTTCAATTTTGTGAGGTAGGTAGGTTTGGCTATCATCCACAAGTGGGCTTAGCCAAATTTGGCTACACGTTAAAGAGGGAGGTAAATTGTTTTGGGATTCCCTCTATGTTGTGGTGACAAGATAGACCCTAGTATTCACATATGGGAAAAATGTGTCTAAATAAGGTTGTTGTTTTCTCCATATCTAATTTGGATCCCCCAAAAAAATTCCAAAAAAAGAAACAAAAATCCTCAAGGCCTGTCCAAAGTACCTAGTTTTTTTTTTTTTGTTTGTTGCCAAAGTGGTTAAAATTAGCCAGAAAATACAATAGTAAATTGTTTATAGTGATAAGTAAAATGAACTTGTGGTTGGCCATGAACCCACACACAAAGAAAAGCTATGGTCCCAAATAAATCATACACTTCCCGAAGCTAAGAAGATAACTCTTCAAAAACATGAGATCCCAAATCAAAGATTGAGAAGCATGGGTGAAATTGACCCACCTTTATGGTGCATTCACACTTGATGTTAAATCAATGTTAATTGAAAATCTAGGTGGCATACTAGGTGGCATCCTAGGTGGCACCCAATGTTAAAATGGGTAATAGCTTAATGTTAAGTGAATGTTAGTTTAACATCAAATCTTCACCATAAGTAAGTTTTAAGTTTTAAATGACTAGTATGGTGTTAATGAACTCAACACTAGAGTCCCTAACATCAAGTGTGAACGCTCCTTTATCCTCACAAATCCAAAAGGGTTGTAGGAATCTCATCTAGGGCCTACTTCTATCACATATTAAGCTTCATCTGTTTTGTTCTGCATGTGGATGAAAAGTGACTCATATCCATTATATGTATGGATGAAAAGTGATTTGCATTCACCTGCAAATACACTAGGAAACCCTGTTTCTTCTTCACATCTTGTGGGAAATTTCTGGATCCTTGTGTTCCCAAAGTGTTCTATATGGTTCCCAACATGTTCTCAGTGTACTTCATATCTTGCTTGTGATGTTCCTAATGTGTTTTACTCAAGTTGTTCCCAGTAATACCACACTTTACCCCCAAATCCTAAGTTGCTCAAAGCTTCAACTCTTGTAAGCAATACTTGTAAACCAAAGGGAAAGTCTACAATATTGCAATTTTTGAAATGTTCCAATTTTGATCATAAGTTTTTTTGTGATGGGTCAATTCAAAAACACGTCACCCAAAATTAAATATGAAATATTTGGGTGCACCAACACCCAAGTATCGTCAAGCTCCCATGTGGTTCTTGAAGTCGTTCCCATGCTTTATCCCATATCCTTTGTCTACAATTATACCCTTAGAATTAAATAACTAGACCAAAGGAAAGGTTACACAATCTTCTATGTTGGGAGTGTCCATACCTAGTCACAATTTTGCTTTGTTTTTTTTCTTTTTTTTTGGTGATGGGCCAATCAAAGAGACCCTTCACCACCACTTTTTTTTTTTTTTTAAAATCACATTGGCTATACTCCCCACAATTAATTAATACAAACTAATGACAGGCACCACCTCCAAAACTAACCAATGGTGTTGTATTTAAAGTTTAGCTAGGCTAATGCCAACCTTTTTCTTTTTGTGGGAAAACTTTACTCTTGCAAACGTTTTCAAAAAAATTGTGGCAAATTTAATGGACTTTTGAAAAAAGATCACCAAATTTGTACTTTTTCCTCAAAGTCTAAAATAAATAAATTTCTTGATTTCTCTATCTGGTTCAAGTATGTAGCAAGAAAAAAGAATGTTTGTATTTTTTCCTTCCATATTTTAAATAGCCAAAATTGGCTAAGTTGACACCTCATCTATATCAAAAAGTTGAAAAAACAAAATTTCAATATAGGTAGCCAATAGTGTTCATAGGATTTGGAATTTATGCAAGTTTAGGTTTAGGTTATAGGTCAAGGTTTAAGGTCTTTAGACATTTGGTTTTGAATTGTGTGTACAAGTTGAATTTGGTTTAAAACCTGACCAACTCTCAATTTGATATGAAAATGATCAAAATCAGAGATTTTCAAAATTCCAAAAAACCAAATTCAATATGGTCCAAACCAAAGTTCCATTGAAAAAAAATATGTTAAAATTAGATCAAAGGTTCTCTTTGAAATCAAGAACTGAACAACATTGGTATCAACTAGCAACAAACAATGCATGGTGTAATGGCTCTACCCTCATGATTAATCTAAAGGTACGATGTTTGCAATGTTCATAAATATTTTATGTTGATGTTAATTTTTCTTGTTGAAAAATTTGGAAATTTCTTTTGATATGTTTGAATTTTAAAACAATGCTACATTGATTTTGCTGAATAATGAACAAATCCTGAAAATTTATAATAAGTTGTACTTCAATTAAACATGTAAAAAACTAAAAATGCAATATAAACTTTGAAAAGGCTACTTGAAAAATATGAATTATAGATATTGATGTTATACATCTATGCTTCAAACTCTTTCACTAAGGCATTTGGCCATCATTTCCCTAATCTTAACATCCTCAAATAAATCTTTCAAGTCTTGTTCATCCTCATTAGTTTCTTCACATGTGTCACATGTATCGAGGAAAGGGCAATCACTTGGCACTAACTTGCTACTTGCACTGAAATTGCCAAAAAATTCTCTACTCCCTAGATGCTCAAAATTGGAAGAAAAAGGGTGAGGTGTTGAAATGCTTTGAAACCCAAAAAAAACATTTTGGCACTTGGGTGCTAAAACTACCAACAACATAACTTGGCCAAAAAAAATAATGGGTTTTGCCATGGTACTAGTGTAAGTTTTGGTTTATCCAAGGTACCCTTGTGTGGTGAGTTCAAACAAAATCATGAGTGAGAATTGAATCATTTACCATGCTTTGCTAATTTTGAGTACAAAAACAATGTGTTAAAGAAAAACCTAAAGAAAACATCTACAGCTCAAGGTGTCAGTGGTCATCACACATTGGTTACAAGTTCAACATAATAAGTTTTTCCACCAAAATCTTACACACATGTGAAATCATTCATGCATCCACACTTTTTTAATGTTGAAAAATACAAAGAACTTTATTACTTCCATTGAATCAGTTAGCACAAGACCACTTCAACATACCAACATGGCATCCTTAGTGGTGTTTGGTGCTCCTTTCCAAGGAACATTCACAAGGCATAAGAAAACCCAAGGTTGGCTTGGTTGTTTTTAACATGTGATTGGGAACATTTGCAAGATGGTCATTCTAGGTATGCACATGCCTTAATGGCAAGTTTGACCTCCCAATCACTTGGAAAAAATGAGGCAAGCTCCCCATAAAGACCTCCATCACACTTTGGCTCTTTGGTTTGCATGTAAATATTTTTTACTAGCTTTGAATTGGCCCCATTCTCCCATACCCCCTTCATTTGACACCATTTTAACCACCATTGATTTTCATCCCCCCTTCAATGGTGAGATCTTTTTTTCTTTTTGGAAGTTTTTAGCTCAAGCAAGACCAAGAAACTTCTTTTGAAACATTAAGGTGGCATATGCCCCATTTGTTTGTTGGCAACTCATTTTTACCTTGGGTTCTAACCTTTTATTTTTGTCCTTTTTTCTTCCCTTGTCTTTTTGTTTCCTTGGAATGAAGTTGGGTAGGTTTACACTATAAACATTTCATGTAGCTTAAAATGTAATTGCAATAGCCCCTTTTTAATCATTTTAATCCATGAAATACAAGGGTGGAATGATGTTATTGCAAACTTACAAACACTAGAAGAAGTTGTCTCCTTTCTATTCAAGAAATCAATGACTAGATATCTTAAACGACTACATAATTGACTATAATCATAGTATATTACTTCAAATCTTATGTGAAAAAAGTTGTAGTCATATATTAATGGTGCATTTGACTATTAGATAATGATGTGGTAATAGGAAGGATGACATCATTTTTTCATTGTATATGGCATCCATGATTGATGACAAAGTGACATGGGTGTCCAAAATATCATTTGAAAATCTGACTAGGATAAATCATTTCAAATATGACTAAAAAATAATTATACAAGTGATGTGAACAAAATGATGTGTCATTACATAGACAATGTGGTCATACAATTATTTGAAAATGATTATTAGTAATTTAATATGAGTATAAATTAACATAATGAATTACAATTTATAAGGAACTAATTTTGATTAATATTATATATATAGGAAAAATTATTACATTTACTTGATATACGATCCATTTAAAATATTCATTGTGAATAAACTACATATTATACAATGAAATAGATATTAATGGTAAAAGTATGATATATTGGAGCAAAATTATATAATATGAATTCTTAAATCAAATGAAGGTTTAAGATACGAAAGATATGTTTTATTTATTCATGTATCAATCACAAGCGTTTTTTCATTTACAAATCATGTGTTTGGATTTATTTTTTCCAAATAATGGTTGTTGAAATGTTATTCAATAACAAAATTCAAGTAATTTTATTTTGAAATGATTATATATATATTACACTATTGAATGAAATTATGATTTTTTTTCGTTTTTTGATTTGGAGAAATATCAATAAAATATGAACTATCAAATTTGAAGTTTTGTGTGATGTTTAAATGAACTATGGTCTAAACATTGGACTATTTACACAACAAGTGGGGTGGTTTGATGGTAAAGGAATTGAACTTCTTCCTTGGGGGTTCAAGGACCAAACTTGACAAACAACACTCATCATTGTTAACATTGAAATATTGATTGAATATCCTTTACATATTTAAACTACCTAAGTTAGGTGGTTATTTATGTGAGCCTAGGTATGTAGATTAAGTGGTCTATTTAGCAATTAAGTTAAATTTGAAATTTTTGCTTAACTTAGGTGCTAACATGTGTCAATAATTAATAAGATGAAAAAATTATATATATATAATCTATATTATTTAAAATGGTAAATAATATTAATAAAAGTAATAATTTTTCCCTGGTTTTTGGGTCAATTTGTAATAATAAAATAAATAATAATAATGATTAAATTATCGCCAATGACTTCACATATGTTTTTTATGATTGATGGATGATATGTGCCACATGACTATTGTCTAAAACAACCCATTTAGGTTAGGCCAATTTCATCAAAAAAGAGAATCTTTTACTTTGGGTTTAAGCCTTTTGTTTAGGTTTTTAGTCAAATTATTTAAATTGAAGGTTCCTAGTTCAATGGTTCCAATTTTTATAACAAACTTTGGTTTTGAGTTCATTACATGATCAATTTCAACTAATTTTTGGGGTTGGTGTCATGGTTAGTTTTAGGTTGTAGGGTAAAAGTAAAATCTTGAAAAAATTTCAAAAATGAAATTGCCAACAAGAATAGAATAAAATACATATCATGCAAGAAAAATGATAAATTATATTTGAAACACAAAAGTCTCACGTCATCTCATTTGCTTGGGGATGAACCCCAATTGAATTGATGGCAAGTTTACTTTAGCAACCTATCCATACCATGCCATTAAAGTAGTAAGACATTTGCAAAACCTTTCAATAAACATTTTGAAATTTAAGTGCATTTTTAAAAAAAAAATGGGCCATAACTTCCACTTGTTGATACATTTGAACTCTCCTTGTGTTCATTACTATCGCTTTGTGGAAAATAACCCACATGAATTCAAGTTTTTGAAAACTTTGTTGTTCCTCCAAACATATGACCATTTGATGTTGAAAGAGGGTTATATATTCGTAGGTCAATTAACAAGAATGGTTTTAGTTAAGTTTTTAGCATCTTGATTCCTACAAAAGTTTCAAACCATCTCCTACATAATGTATGGTAGGTATAACTTGTCATTATTTCCCTCCTTTGTATTGTTGGCAATTGCACAATGAGTTTGTTTTGTGGTGCTTAAATTCTCAAAACCTTGTGTTAGGTTTAAGATTTAAACCTTTTGAAATAGACCTTAAAAACCATGGTTTGATTTTAAGATTGAATCTATTGAACTCTTGCTTTTCTTAGACTAAATTCAAGGCTGAATCTTGGAGGAAAGTATTTGATTATGGGCAATTCTTTCAATAGGTCTTCTTTTATAGAGATTCATCATGTTGATTCTTAAGGATTTGCATTGGATTTAAACTTGAACCTCACATAGATCCCAAAACTACACATGGGTTGAAAGCAAGGTTGGGGAGGCTTGATACGATCATAAACTTCCTTGGCCATGATTTGGCCATAATGGTGATTCGAAATAGATTTTTTATTAGGTTCATTTTGTTTGGACACTAATGTAATGTGTTTAAAACATGCATGAAACATGTATAAGTAAGATGCAAGATGTTATTATAGATGAAATTTTTTCATCCTATTTATGCATGATATTTTTGTTTAAATGATATGAACATTAAAAAAATAAAATCATGCGATTGTTATTGCTAAATCATGGTCCATGAAATTTGTGATTAATGTCTCAAATGATGCACAAATAATCTAACACTCCGCATGCAAGTATAATCACAATTTAAGATAAACAAAATAATGCATATCTTATTGGTTTTGGACCCTAAAGCCACTCAAGCTCCTCTCAAATTAGCTCCCTCCATAGTAGTATTATGAGTTGTAAACAATATTTTGAACTTCTTGAAGCTTTAAATATGATGAAACTAAATTTGGATTTGTAAATATGCATAATATACATGGTTTTCCTTAAGGACCAAGAAAATGTATGATTAACTTTGATTGGCCATTCACAATGATTGGTGCTTTGTGAATGGGTTAACCGTCCTTGAGCTTTCAAGATTTAGGGTTTTGTGGTCTTGATTCTTCAATGCTTGCTCAAGAGTGTTCAAGCCTCATTGTAGTTAGTAAATAGTAACTTGAAAAAGTTGAGATGATGATTGCAACGTTCATTTTTGCAAGTGCTTGAAATACAACAAAATCATGATCATGATTTATGGCAATGGACTTGCAAACAATGCTAGATCCTAAGATTGGAAAACGTAGCTTGAAAGCTTAATGGTCGACATCAATGCAGCACAGTAGATGTGATTTTTTTTCATTGTTTTTAAATTTTAGGTATGTATTTGTGCTTAGTCTTTTTACTTATGGTAGACCTATGCACTATGCAACATTCCAATTTGCAAATCGAATGCAAGTTCTTTGTTGCTTTCAAGATTCTTATGCTTTTGCAGGTCTTTTGTTGTTGTAGTTTTTTTGCTTTTGTAGTTCTTTTGAAATTTTGTTGGTTTGGGAGTTCTTTTGTTATTATCAAAGTTACGTTGGTTTTGTGATTCTTCTCTTGCTATCAAGGTTTTTTTTTTATGGTTTTGCAACATGCATTATACACTTGTTTGCTATGTTGTTTGCTTTTGTGGTTTCATTGGGTTCTTGTGTAACTCCTATTTACATTGCATAGTGTAGTTGTTGTGAATTTTAGTGTGTTTGGACTTTTTGTTTAAAGATGCCTCCCTTTAAGCCGCCCCCATATTTCAAGTTCAAATATTTTTACACCTCTTGCAACCCTAATGGTGGCACCCTTCTTGTTGACTTTAATGTGGCTTCTAACAATAAAGATGAGATTTAATCCGAACGTGAGGTTGCTACTTCAGAAAGCAAGATGTCACTCATGTGCTTGTGATTTGTTTAAATTTAAATTATCTTGTAGATAGTCTAAGTCTTGACATTGATTCAATAGAAGGGCTTCAAGTTTTAGTAGAAGTCTTGGAGCAAAAAATTAACAAAACGCGTGATTATGAGTCAAAGAGGAAATTTCAAGTTTCCTAAGCAACCAAGTTACATTGCGTTGTATTGCAAATGGGTGTTTATGGTTGTATGCACCTTGTGAAATGCAAAGTATGCTTAAAGGTTGAGCACAAAGATAATTTGTTGGTTCTAAATGGGATTCATTCCATAAACACATTAGTCAAAGGAAGGTTGTAAGAAATATGAAGGGGATGAAATAAGTTGAGAGGTATACTAGCAACAATTATAAACACAAAAAAAATGTAGCTACTTATGCTTGTAAGGGGAAGGAGTTTTGGTTTGTAATATGTTACTACTAGACTAATTGGTGAAAAACATACGAAACTAATTCAATTTGCCACATTATTCCACACATTGAAGCATGGTTGGCCAATGCTTGAGTATGAGGCATTGGATAGATTCAGTAGGTTACGCTATGGCTCAACACATGCATGACATTGTTTTGGAGGTCACCAAATCTATTGTTGGAGCAGCCCAATTCATTTCACTTACTTGTGATGAAGTTAGTACCATCAACAATCAAAGCTAGCTCTCAATTCATGCTTATGTGGTTTAAATTTGGTTGCAAATACGAATCCTTCTTTCCCTTGAAAATGTGGTGGCAAGATCAGGTGCTAATAACCACTCAAATCTTCATGCAAACCTTGATGCATGAAGATATTCTAATGAAAGATTTGATTGGTAAGAAGTTGATGACATTTGGTGCAGATGGGGTTCTGTTTTTCAAGGCACTAAGTCGGGTGTTTTATTCGCAAATTTTTGATGGGTGGGCTTCACATTCCATGGGGGTTCATTACATGGTTCACAAAACCAATTCGGTGGTTTAGATTCTATTACATTTGCAAATGGTGAACAAAATTGAAAGATTATTGTAGACCTTGTATAATTATTTCTATGAAAGCCTTAAAAGGCATTTGGAATTTACGAAGTTTGCAAAACTTATGGAAACAAAGGGGGAAATGTTATTGAAGAATGTGAAAACTTGCTAGATATTTATGTTGTCCGCTACTTGGCGTGTGATGACATAATAGAAAACTTTGTTAATGAAGATGGCCTTTGAAGCTCCTAGTAATGACAAAGCCAAGGCAAAATTTGAGTTTCTTTGTGATGTTTAGATTTTATTAGGGCTATCTGCCATTTTATCGCTATTGTAAGCAATCCATAACTTGATTAAGTTTAGCTAAATGTGTGATGTTTTTGTCTATGATTTTGTGGCAGCAACAAAGATATGTCAAAGGGAAATCTAATACACATATTGGAACACAAGGTTTAAATTTGATGCATTTGCAAGTTATAGAGCTTTATTGGCTTCTACACATGATTCCATATTCATGTGTTAGAGGCTGTATTTGAACTCTAGTGTAGAACATTTGGCTTTTGATGTGAACTAACAACACATTTAGGCCACTCTTCTTGATTTGCAAGGTTGGTGTGGTTTCATATATGACCTGAAAGGTGTATGCTGCAACCATCATGCGGGTGCAAGCATAATGTGCATGTTCAACCCTCACCCTAACTTTAATTTTTTTTCATTTCGTTTATTTGGAAATTGGAAATGGGGGAGTTTGATTTGCATTGATGTGGTGGTTATTTGGGTTGTAGGGTCTATTGATTTCCTTACTTTATAATTGCAAGGGAGATTCCATACTCATGATGTCATGGACAATTTGGGTGTTGTGTACCCATAATATTTGTTATAATCCAATGAAGATGAAAACTTTAACAAGCATTTGGATGTGATTAAAGTTGCATTTTGTAGCCCCAAAAAGCTAGCTGTAGTGATGTATGGGTTCTTGAGGTTCTATCAACATCTTCTTTTGAGGTTGAACAATTTATGGTCAAGTTGACCATGATATAAATGCATGTGCTGCAATGGCTAAGTTAATTAACATGAATCTTTTGACGCGTCTTTGGTGCATTTTTTTGACATCCAAATTACTTGTTTGTTCTTTTCCAAAATACTTCACATTGGCAAAGATTGCCATGGTACAATTCCTTGGTAACATGGAGGATGAACAATGCTTTACTTACTTGGCATTTTGCAAATCCAAGCTCCACAATCAACTGACAATGAACTTGGGATTGGTGGTTAAAATGTTTTCCCAAAGTTTTACACTTTGCATAATTTTCCATATGTGGAAGCATTCGAACAATGGTGGGCATAATGCCCTTCATATGGTGTGGGAGCTTAGGCTTTCAGTTTAGTGGTTTATTGATGCAAAAGTTGGAAGTTGGACCTATCCTTGGGTTTTGGCAACCTTGCAATTTGCAAAGGTTTGTTGGTTTTTTTTGTATGGGAGTTGGTGAATCCATAATGGACACTAGTGACCACTTCTAATTTACAATTATCCCTTTTGTGTTCATTTGTTTGCAAACTTTGGACAATTTTTGGGTAAGTGAAATGGTGATCCCAATTGGATACCACTTCTTATTCAACTTTCTATTTTCAAATTCTATTTTGACTTGAAAGTTGAGGATAATTTTGCATTGAACTAATGTATTTGTTTTTGTAGGTAGGCCACTTATGCTGTAGTGAATAGTTTAAAAGGTTCAATCCCTTCACAAGTGATTACTAATTAGATTCTTACTCTCCATGTTTTAGTAGAGGTTAGCCTAGATTTCTCCTTGTGAGAATTAGCAATAGCCAAAACTCTTACAATAATTTGACACTTATAGACAAAAAATCCACATTTAAACAAATTAAATCACCTAATGAAACTCCATTTCCTTTTAACTTGTAGCCAAAAAAATCCATTACAAATTTTGGGCTCCAACTCATTCCAATTAAGGTGGGGCTTAGCACTACCACCCCTATTAATCCCCCCACAAATGTGCATAATATTTGTGTAGTGTATTTGGAGGGCACGGTATCAACAGGAAATTTTCCTCCGCCTTTTTGGGGCATTTCAAAACATCTCCCATTTGGGGGGGGGGGGGTAATTTTTCATGATACCCAGTGGGTATCTGACAGGTATCACTCGAGGTGTTCTTCTCTTGTTCCCTTGCCTGGTGTTTTTCCTTTATTTATTGGATTAAAAAAACATGTTTTAGTACGGTAATGCCCTTTGGCCTTGTGGTGGAATTGGGCCCATCTATGCAAGGTGGATGTGGCCAGTGACTTTGCGTAAGGCTAAAAGCTTGCCCCTTTTCCCCCTCTGTGTCAAAAGACCATGAGACCAAAACACACCACCTCTATGAAGAACACAAGTTGATGATGCGTCACATGTTTAGTTTTATTTTATGCATGTGCACAAAAAGCTTTCATACAACGTGGGGTGACTTTTGTTGTACTATCAAGGACATGGTTTTAAGACGTGTTAGAAATTGTTTGTTTGATACGGGCAAGAATGATAGAATTATCATTTTTCAAATATTATTCTCCTTGAACTTTGCACATGAGAAGTTATCTCGGAGAATATTAGTTTACCTGGAAAGGCTAATTGACAAGTGGGCATCGGTTGTGTTTTTTGATTTTCCAACAAATACGTCCAAAGGGGCAAGTGTGAGAAAAGCACACACACGATTTGGGAACACCATGTGGAAGGGTGTTATGCAAGTGGAATCCCAAACTTGCCATTGGGTACGTAGTCATCTGCCAAGAAATCACTCCACATCCGTTGAACACACAAATCCATCAAGAAATCCATCCAGAATCCACTTGAGCCGCTTGTTTGTCCATAGAGCTCTTAAATGGTTGGAAGTTGATACACGGCAACTAAACCCCACTTGTTTGTGATGGACCTTGTGCTGGCGGTAAAGTGGATCTGGGTCAACAGAGCCCATGTGTATGCAAATAAACTTTACACCGTTAAAGTCGTGGATTCAGGGTTTGCAAAGCCCTGATTATAGGGCTGAAAAAACCAAACTGGTAAAACTCAGAATCAACCGCTTCAACTTATACTTCTTTTCTGACTTGATGTGCTTGGCAAGCAAGTTAAGATTTCAAAACACTTGAGTTCATTCCTCCCAAAAGTGACTATTGGCACTAGCACACCTACTTTACCCACACCAACCCTTAATACCATTAAAGTATTCATTTTTAAGTGTGTTTGTAGGAAACTTTACATTGGCAACAATAAATCAATCATCTACAATTTGGATGAAGCTCGGGCTTGAAATAATATGATCTTGAGTTTTGATCAAACCTTTGGCAAGTTCTTTGGAACAAGCACGATCTCTAAGCTGATTCTAGGTCACGTTGTAGTGTACCTTGGCCATAATAAGTTCACGAATTTTCCAGAAAACCGAATGGGATTGGGACTATGTATAATTGCTTTCTTTTTTTAAATTCTAAAGTTTTGGAATTGATACTTAAAGTAGGTTGTTGTCTAGTCTTAAACAAATCTAGGTTCTCTAACTAACCTTTTTGGAAGAGTACATGATCTTTTTTTCATCTTGATATCTGTGCACATGTTGTTGGACAAGAACAATACTAGAAGAATGTTTTAGTTGTATGCGAGGTACATGGACCCTTACCCATCTTCAATTTGATTGGGGTTTGAAGGATTTCTTCAGAATTGGAGGAGGTTTTATCAAATATAATTTTTATTTATTTTCGGAATCACATCAAAAGGTGATACAGCAGTAAATGAATGGCTTCAGCATAACTTAAATTTATTTCTTTAATTTTCCGAATTTTTGAGGAAATATTTATTACTTGTGTCTAAATTTTAACAATTATAATTAAAAAAGTTTAACTGTGAGGCTTGAACTTCAGACCTGACGTATTCCTGGAGTTAAGATCATGACAGTCTAGACACAATTAGACTATTTCTACAAAGGCAGCAAAAAGCATGTTTATTTTTTTTATAACCATTTTTTTGTACTGAAAATTTCAGAATAAAAAAACCAACTGCTGAAGTTAAGATTTGAGATAAAATCAATTATTCAGCAGTTTGTTGCGGAATTCATTGGGGGTACTACTACGGGTATTATGCTTTTATCAAACAAAGGAAAAGTTCAAAACTGAAACCAAAGGAAACGATATCAAGAACCGGACAACATTGACTTGTGAACATACCACCTGAGCATTCGAGTATTTAAATTTTTTGGCTAGAGCTTTTGAGAATTATTTTGTACTTGAACATCAGTTTGAAGGTACTGAGTTCATTGTCCTATCGTGAACTCAAGCCCTCAAAAAAACCTAATGTATTATCCTTCCTTCCCCGCACTTGTTTGTGAACTTCAATTTAATTGTCCAATTGGTAGTCAAACATTCAACTTAAATGTACAATGGTTCAAATCCAATTTTACATTCAATGTTCAATAAAGTTATTGGTAAAGTCTTGCGATTAGGGGACGAGAATGACCAGTTTGGACGTAATAGGGCATCAAATAGCCTGATTGGGAGTGAAAATATTACAGAGAGAAATAACTAGGACCCAAACTAATTTTTTCCACTAATTTTGGTGGTAGACTAAGTTTCATCCTGTCTTTCCTTTTTCCTGAGCGCCTCCACTGCTGCTACATGTATTGGCTGCTACATATATTTTCACTGCTCCTAACTGTACAACCGCTATAATTAGTCTCGAACCTTGTGCATTAAATGCTGAGTTTGAGCATTTCATACTGAGATTTAATAAAATTTCCTTACTTTGTGGATACCACTGAAAGAGGGGGATAGGGGGTGAAAGCAGGCCCAAAGACAGGGTGAATGCAGGGTGATAATTGTAATGTTCGACCAAATTTGTTTGTCAATTGATGTGAGTTTCTTTTCATGTGCATGTGTTTGTGTCTCACATGGGCTTTTTGCCTGCATTGTGACTATGTAGAAAAAACAAACACAAGTTTGTGATTCCTTCAACAATTCAATGAACATATCTACATGTATATAGGGTAAGCAACAGCTTTGAGTGGCTTCCTGGATTCTTGGGCCAACTTCCAGCCATATCTCCAGCAATGGCCAGAGGGAATCCAGGAAGAGCCTCAAAGCTGGTCCTTACCCTATGTAAAGAACTTTTCAATTTTGAGATGGGCCTTAACAAAAGTGTAATATACTCGTACATGGGGATCTCTTCCACTTTTGTAAGCTCTCTCAAATTTATAGTGAAATTTTGCTAGGGGACATGCTTTCGAATACAAACCAAATTTGAAAAGTTCTTTCCATGTATGTGTGTGCCTGGAGGGAATATGCCGCATGGAGTGGTAAGAGCTCTCACATGGAGGATGGATTCCTTGGACTTCTACATCTAGCTTTTTGTACACAAGTTGTATCCTACTCTTTGTTTATGGCTTTCATCATTCTGATGTCGTCAATAACTTGTACATCACATAAAACATCCCACAAAACATGGTCGTCAATTTTGTATACATCATTTGTGGAGCTTTCTTTTGTAACTTATGTTATGTACGGGGTGCTCATAGTTGACTTTATTGCATCCCGTGGATTGCAAGTTGGCAACATGAAAGAGTTAGGGTAAATGCTTCCATGTTTTACTTTCTACTACCTACTACCACCAATATGGAATGACTCTTTAGGTTACAAATGAAAGCCCATATGAACCTACTTTGGAAAGTGAAGTCCCCATGGCCATGTCCCCATTTCACTTGGCAAAAGGAGGTAATAAAAGAGAGGGTGAGGGTAGGGTGAGGGATTAGGGTTTAGGTGAGTCTAGCCAAAAGCCCTGGATTAAGCTTATGAACTCATCCAAATGCTTTTTGGATCTAGATGAAATCCCAAGAAGTTTAGTTCCAAAACCCAATTCAAGAATTTAATTGAATTTCATTGTCCCCATTTCACTTGATAGAGGTAATAATATCTACTTGCAAAGATAGGTTTAGGGGTTTAGCACTCATCTAGCTGAAAGGGGAAAGAAAACTTGGGCTTTTTGCCATTGTTGTACTTACATTCTTTGAAACTATTTGTGCCATTTGCACTAATATATTGCAATAGCAAGTATCAATGATAGTAATTCACAAACCATCCTATTGTTAAAACATTTAAAACATTTGCAATGGTTTTTCATATATGCATCACCAACAAGTTTCTTGTGAATCAAAATTTTTTTTTTATCACATTTAGAATGTGCGAATAGAGGCTTGACCTTTTTCAATTTGCCTTCTATTGGAATCTAATCATCTTGTACAACATGGTTCACGTCACAATTCCACTTGTTGCAGGTAGGCCTAATGGAATAGGCAACATTGCTCAGATCAATTAGTGAACAATTAATTAAACCAAGCATACAAATTACTTTATGTGGTTCGTTCAAAAATAAGATTTATTTTGTTTTATTTATTTATTATGTGTTTTATTTGATTGAAGTTGGCTTTACACTACTTCCAAGTTCCAACCATGGGCCCAGGCCTTTATAAAGTTTGAATTGAATTGATTTGGTTAGTGGGGTCTATTGGATGGGCTAGGAATGTTCAAGCACTCAAAGTTGGATGGCCCTCGATCCATAGTATATAGTGGGTTTTCATATCATAAAGCATGTGGAGAAATCTCATTGTGTATTATTTAGAGGGCACCTTAAATCCATAATATCCCTTCCTAAAAAAGTACGAGGGATATTATACCTACTCCTTAAGCGTGGGTGGGATCTCACACATACTTAAGTTCATACGCATAAGGGTTGGATGATGTTTCTTTTGGCAAATGTTCAAAAGGGATGAAAATCTTTTGACCTTGGGTTGGGCCTCAATAACAATGACAAGTTTGTGTCTTCTTGTGAAAACCACCATGATAAGACCCAAAACAAGCGGTTGTAGTCATGGACATTGCTTGAATGGTACATTGGCTATGTTCTAGAGGGCCCGCACACAAGAAAAAGTAAATAGAAAGCTTTCTTTCAAAACTCCTCTCACCTAATTGCCTATGGAAAAGTAAGTGGTCATGTAATGGGTTGAAAATTGCAATAACACATCTATTGGATGACGTTATTGCCATCATCAGTAAATCTTTAACATCACACTTGAAGGCACCCCTTTTAGCCTACCCACTTCAAACAAGCCAAAACAATAGGAATCCCCAATTTCAAAGAATATCCCAAGTGTGTTCATTGCTTTGCTTTGAGTATGAAGAAAAGCATTCTAAATAAAGTACCTATCACTTTCCCTTCTACAGATCAATATACACAAAAACAATATTTAGGTCATCTAGAGATGATATGTGGATGTGTATAAAGATTTTTAAAATTTTTTTTCCCTCCATCTAGATTCGACATACCAATTTATATGTAGATTATATGTAGATCATATGCTTATTATGTATGATTGATCAAAGATCGTGTATATATACACGCAAGATGGGTGAGGTCATCAAACTCATATGTAGAGGAAATTTCAGCTCGTGCCAAGACCTTCAAAAAAAAATTCAAAAAAATTGCAAAATGAGAACAAGGACGGAGACCACACAACATATTAGGTATTGATTTATGTGTGTTGGCCTTGCCTACCAAGGCAAAGGATATTGTGTTTAGATTCATTATAGAGTATGGTAGCTTAATGGATTTTGGCCCCTAGGTAATAATAGGTCTATTTTTATCTGAGGATTTTTGAAAGATGATATTTTGGCTTGTGTTGAAACTTAAGATTAGTTATAGAGTTATGATATTTTGAAAGATTTTGATTTATTTTTGAGGAGTTTTTTGAAGATTATATTTTGCATGGTGAAATATTTGAATTTCCATAATTCTTCTTTTGCCTTAAGATACTTTTTTAATGTAAATGGCGAGGCCACAATGTGACACACGATTTGTTCAATAAGTAAATTGAGCTACGAGATTTGTTATAATTTATCCTCTTTTGAACACATCTCCCATTCTCATCAGGGTTTTTATTTTGACAGGCAAAATTTTGCCAAAACACGAAAATTAAAAAGTTGAGAAAAGTGATTTTGGAGGTTTTAGGTCACTGAAAGTGAGAAAAGAAAAGTAAAAATTGCCAGATTTGTATACTTGGGTTTTCATTATGTAGCAAAAATATATAAGGATGATAAAAAAACCAGTACTTTATTTTTGGTTTATAGCCAGATTTGGCTAAATCTATCTTCCTAATTATGATTGCCACTTTGGCTACACAGAAAATTTATTAAAAAAAACTCATTTAATTTCCTACAGCTCACTTGTAATAAGCAATGGGTAGTTGGGTTAGGATCTCCATTATCAATCCATAGTCTTAGACATCTTGACAGTTCAACTTGGAATAAGGCCCTCTCCGGGTTGGAACCTTTTATTAATAGAGTTTGGCAGGTTTACAGCAATAATAGAAGTGAGCTTGCTATGTTTTATGTGTAACTTGGTTATGGGTTTTTTCTTGGGTCTGATTTTTGGAGTTCAGAAACTATGCACATGCCCCTGTGATCCAAGCTTGCTATTGCATGATTGAAAAAGAACTTACAGTGTTTGTGGGTTCCTTGGGTGTGTGGGCACATGTTTAATATGTAAGTACGTGAGTGTATTTGTTTTTGTGATAGTAGTTTAGGAGCTGACAATGCATTCCTCGTGCACAAAAGTTGATCCAAACTAACCTTAAAAATCGATTCTTGTGTCATCTTCATATACACTAGTGTGGCCTTTGCTGCTGGCCCTAAGTTGAACTTGTCACCCAATTAATTTTTTTTCCCTTTCAAAACCTTTTTTGGGGGGTAATTTAATTGAATTTTCAGTCAAAAAATTACACAAAATTGAATATCTTTCACACCTTAAGTCTAAAAGTTTGAAATTTTCCAAATCCTATTCAATGAGAGCTTTTTAACAATAGCAAGAGCTTGCAAAAAAATTGTTATAATTTTTAGTTTTGATTTAGATGAATTTTCAGTGGGATTAATTTTATTTATTTTTGGTTTCAATATTCAATAACTTCTCCAGTGTGAGATGAAACATTGTGAAACAACTCAATCCACCCTTACTCACAGAGTGCTTTCTAATGGTACCAAGAGAGTGGCAAGAGGCATCATGGTTAGAGAAATGTGAATGCGACAAACAAGCAAAACAAACAATTGACAACCTTCCATAATATTAAAAAAGTTTTAAAATAATACTAATAACTCACGACATCCCTACAATCATGTTTTCTAGTCTTTTTTTTAATATTAAGTGTTAGGAATAAGTATATAGGCTATGGGATGATGAGGGTGATGGCATGCAATATTTTGATCATCATAATGTCTATGTGTTTTGAACAAATATTCCTTTCCAATTTGGGAGGTAGCACATTTGTTGAAAATTCGCCTCAAAAGAAAAATCACTTGCAGAACTTACTGAAGCAGCAGAAGAACAAGTGTTTTTGCTTACCTACCACCAAGGCTTCCATCGACAATCTTTGTCTTTTGCGGATTGTACTATTGAAAGTAGAATCTGCGACAAACAAATGAAGGAAAAATGTACTATGGAATGGTAGAGCCTTGCCCCTTGTTTTGGGTAAGGCGCCAGGTGAGCCCATTAGCTCATTTTGGGCAAGCAAGCAAGCTAGGTGATGCAACCGAGTGAATCAGTACCTCAATTAAGGTGGCAGATTTTTAACAAAGTCTTTGAAGAAAAATTGCATATTCTAGAGACACATTTAGGTCACGATTTACAAGGGTATTATCATAATTAAGAGATTATTATGTCATATAACGCAATCATCAATAACGTCACATAATTTGTCACCCTAGATGTTAATGTAAGTTTTGATGATATGACAAATGGGTCATTACAGACTCCTTCAATGACACTACAAATCTTCAAATCTGAAGTAGAGCGTAAGTATTATTTTTGCATGGTTGTTGACCATCCACATTGCGATCAAAAGAAGTTTTGTCTGATTCTGGATTTTTCTAAGAGGATAGTTGGATTCTTATCTTTTCTACGTTTGTTTGATAGAGATCAAACAATGTGATTCTGAAAATTGTTTTTTTTTTAAAAATTTTTAAATTAAAAAAAATACTTGTAGCCCGAATTTTTGGAGCCCGTTGGATTTTAAGACTGGGTCCAAGTTCATCCACCTTTTTTATACACACAACTAAACTACAACATATGTTTGAAGACCGTTCTTATCCAATACATGCACAGATACCACCCTAGATGAAAGATTGTGTTTCTTGTCTTTGTTGTTTACAACAAACCAAAATTCTAACTTCTAGTATGGCTTAACTCCTCTTGTCTTTTCAAAAAAAGTTATACTTTTTCTAACTAGAGAACTAAGTCAAAACTTGAAAGATCCCAAAACAAAAAAAAAAACAAAAAAAAGAAAAGAAAAGACAATCTACTTGTTGTCTTGGCTAGAGAACTTGGATGGATTTAAAAGAAGCACAAATGACCTAATTTATGTACATACTGGTTCCACTTTGAGCACGAAGGTGGTTTACATGGTTTGGCTCCCCCTTTTTGGTTTGGGCAAAATTATGAACCTTGGATGAGATACTTTTAAAAACTTGATGCAAAACCAGCAATCCAAATGGCCTAGAACCTGAAGTAGAAACCAGAGATTCACAAAATTTTTAAAATTTTTTAAAATTTTGAAAAGGTGAGAAAATCAAAATTTTCAAAAAATTTTACATGCACACTAAAGAGTTATGAAAAATGGGTGATTATAGATTTTCCTCCAATGAAAACTGAAATTTGAAATTTTAAAAATTTGAAAAAAATAAGAAATCTTCAAAATCTAAGAGGGGAAAGAAAAAAGGAGTAAATAAAAATAAGTTTGCTCAATGGTTTGAATTTGCTTCAAATTATGAACAATTTGCAAAAGCAGGAGCTGCTAATTAATTAACTAATTAATTAATTAGTTAGTTAATACTACAAAGTGCGGGTGGGAGTATAATAAGTTAGTAAGTAAAGTGCACAAATTGGGGGTAGTCCAAAAAACCTCCCTCTATTTTTTTTTCTTTTTATTTTTTTATTGGTTGGGGGGGGGGGGTAGTTGTGTGCTCTGGCGGCTGTTTTTGCTTGCCTTATAAGTTCACCATGTCGAGTCAGTGGACCGTGGCAGATAGTTATCCCAACTTACTAACTTACTTTTTAAATAAAATCTTTAATTTCTTATTATGGCATGCTGGCATGGATAATTGCAGTGACGAAGCCAAAGGGGGGTGTTGGGGGGGGGGGTGCAAAAATACCGCAATTTTTTTTGGCTTTGTTGGGGTCCCAGATGCCCCGAACAAATCCACTCCACTCCACTCCACTCCCCAATAATTTTTTTTTTTGGCTTTTTTTGGATCGAAAAATTGGCTCAATCTAGCCCAAATAAAAAGGACAAGAGAAAGTATTCAAATTTACTTACACTAGAAATTTTTTTATTAAAAAAATAAAAATCCCCCAATTTCTTTGTCGAAAATTGGCGAAATTTCGCCAGAAAGTTTTTAGAAAACTTTGCTCCCTTCCTTCCAAGTTCCCTCCAGGCCAGGACCCCAGTAAGCCCTGCGCCAGGGGGACTACATATAACGAACGCAGACGTGCAACGCTTGTCATTCACGTCCCTCCTACACACGCACTCACACACTCACACACACACAAACTTAGTGTGTGTCTAAGGACGTATTGGACTCAACAATCCACAACAATTGGACTCCTCCTGAGTCCGAGTCCTCACTGCTCGCTCGATCACTCACTCGCTCACTCACTCTTCCTCTTCTTCTTCTTCTTCTTCTTCTGAGCAGCTGCTGCTTCTCCTTCCTTGTATTCGTTCTTCTTCTTCTTTTTCCTTCCTCTCAAGATTAGAATTGTTGTGGCTGTTTGCTGTAGCAGCTCTGTTCACTCATTTATTTATTGCTGCTTGCTTCTTGTTAAATTGTGTTCTTTTGGTGGGTAGTTAGTTGTTGACTCAAACCTTTTTTTTTTTTTTTTTTCTCTTCTTTCAATTCCATTTCTATTTCCATTTTCCGTTGTCGTTGTTTTTGGGTGTTTTTGTTTTGTGATTGAAAGTTAGTTTGCTACCTTGTGTTTGTTTGTTTCAGAAGATGAGACTCGAGAGCTGTGATCTCGAGATATGAATTTGTTTTGAGACGATTGTCCGAGTGGAGATGACACGAGATGCAGCATGGCTCCTCTTGGGAGTGACACTCTGACAGTGTCGTTGTTGTTGTTTCAAGAAACTTCAGACTTTTGAGGTTGTTTTTTTGTTGTTGGAGCTTTGTCGTCGTGAGTCGTGAGGAAGGCGTTGAGAGAGAGAGAGAGAGAAAGAAAGATGGCGAACGTGACGGCATGCATAAAGCCGATGGTGGTCACGTCCAATGGCGTGTTCCAAGGTGATAACCCCGTTCATTTTGCGCTGCCGTTGATCATTGTTCAGATCATTTTCGTCATCGTCGTCACGCGCCTGCTCGGCCTCCTCGTCAAGCCCTTGCATCAACCACGAGTGATTGCAGAGATTGTCGTAAGTTCTTCTTCTCCTCCTCCTCCTCCTTCTGGCGTTAGAAGAAGAGCTTGCTCATTAAACCCTAAAAAACTCTTCACTAAATCACATCTAAGAGCGACGGACGAAAATCCATCCTTTGCATGACTTGCGGATGCGGAAGTCCAAGGGTTTTGTCGTCGGAAGTCTGTAGAGACTTGCTCGACAACAACAGGATATTTGATTGTTTTGCTGCATGTTGATAGACGTCGTGTTGGAATGGAATGGGAATGGATTCGTGCAGGGAGGTCTGCTACTGGGGCCGTCAGCATTGGGGAGGAACAACCACTACATGGCGAACATTTTCCCGCCGCAAAGCATGCCGACGCTAGAGGTGCTCGCGGACATGGGTCTTCTGTTCTTCCTCTTCATGGTGGGATTGGAGCTGGACTTGAAACAAATTAGCAAGACGGGAAGGCAAGCTGTACTCATTGCGGCGGCGGGAATCTCCTTGCCGTTCACTGCGGGAGTTGGTGTCTCGTTTGTGCTGAAGCAGACGATCGCGCACGATGGCAAGTTCGGGCCGTTTTTGGTGTTCATGGGTGTGGCGATGTCGATTACGGCATTTCCTGTTCTCGCGCGCATTCTCGCGGAACGCAAGCTTCTGACGACCGATGTCGGTCAGATCGCAATGTCAGCGGCTGCTGTAAACGATGTGGTTGCATGGGTGCTTCTGGCGCTCGCTGTTGCACTCTCGGGATCTGGGAAGAGTCCTACGATTGTGGTGTGGGTGTTGCTGTGCGGTGTAGGTTTCGTAGTCGTCATGTTCGTGGCAGTGCGACCAGTCATGACTTGGATTGCTAGCCGCTGTACCACCAACGAGCCCGTGAAGGAATTCTACATCTGCGTGACTCTGGCTGGGGTTTTGGTGGCGGGATTCTGCACGGATGCGATCGGAATCCATTCCATCTTTGGCGCATTTCTGTTGGGTCTTGTCATCCCGAAGCAAGGACCGTTTGCAGAGCTTCTGGTAGAGAAGCTGGAAGATTTCATCACCATTCTCTTCCTACCACTCTACTTCGCTGTCAGTGGGTTGAAGACCGATATTGGGACCATCCGCGGAGGCAGATCCGTTGGTCTGCTGGTTCTGGTCATCAGCGTCGCCTGTGCCGGCAAGATCTTAGGCACTTTTTTTGCAGCCAAGCTCAGCAATTTGAACTTCAACAAATCCATAACTCTTGGGGTGTTGATGAATACCAAAGGACTTGTGGAACTCATTGTCCTCAACATTGGCTTAGCTCGTGGGGTACGAGAACAACAGAAGACCTATTGCTACTTATGTGTTTGTTTTTGCATCTCTCAGATACCCATTGCCAATTATGTGTTTGTTTTTGCACACATCAGCTTCAAGATGTTGTCCTCCTCTTCCTAGCACCTTGTCCATAGCTTCCTCTGTGCTTCCAGGCCCAGTGAGTCCCCTCAGGCTGAAGAGACAAGAGGAGGAAACAAAGTGAAAATTGAGCTTGTAGAAATGCTCTTTTGTTCTTCTGTTCTCAACTCTACAACAGTTGAGCTTACGTATGAATGCCCCGCTCAGTTTGTTTCTTTGATGTGTCCTTCCCTGATGCAGTGAGTCCATGTGGTGATTTTGTGACCAGGTTCTGAATGAGCAGACGTTTGCCATCATGGTGCTGATGGCACTCTTTACAACCTTCATCACAACACCACTGGTGATGGCAATTTACAAGCCTGCAAGGAATCCAATCCCATACACACGCAAGAAGCTGGACATGCAAGATGACCCGAAGAACGACTTCCGTATCATGTCATGCGTGCATGGCATGAAGAATGTACCAGCCATGATCAACCTCATGGAAACAACCCGGGGCATTCGTAAACGTGCTCTCCGTCTCTATATCCTGCACTTGATGGAGCTGTCAGAACGAACATCAGCAATTATGATGGTGCAGCGTGCACGACGAGATGGGCGCCCTTTTGTCAATGAGGGCAATCCTGACAGCAGGGATCAGGTTGTGGTGGCATTTGATGCTTATGGGCAGCTCAGCAAAGTGAGTAAACTGAAACCTTAACATTGTTTTCTTTCTTCCAAGAATTAGCAATCTGCAAATCTACAGTTGCAGATACCATCCCCAGCCATTGATCAATTCATGGGTGGTAACCTGGCTAGTATATTTGGCAGAGTTCTTTCAATCCATCATCTGCTATGGATTTAGTATGTCAGCAATTGATGTGCGATGAAATACCTGTGAATTTCTAGTTCCACAACCAACAAGGTCTTTCCTTATATCCCACATCCAGTCCAGGATAGTCCAGGATATGGGACTTGGGTTGGGCAAGTTGGAGGGACTGTGCTCACCTGCCAACATTTGGGGTTGAAATCATGTGTTACTTTGCTTCCCAATACATTGTCGTGTCATGTGGTGAAGATTGGAAATAGTACCTCACTGTGACATCAGTGGGTGATAAGAACATAGCAATAAGAATACAAGCCTAGGGTTCATGAGGAGGACAGTCCTCAAGAGTACACAATCTGAGCCTCCTCTTCATGGATGGAGAGCTGGATTACCAATTATCCCTCCGTATGTGAGTGGCTCCAGCTAGCCATCTCCTTGACTGCAATTTCTCTAGTCTTTTATTTCACCATGCAGTTGGAGTGATGAGTCCAGTTTCAAGTCATTGCAGAAATTAGGGCTGGAATGAGTGTTTGACATGTGGGTAATCATCAGGTGACGGTGCGGCCCATGACTGCCATCTCAGGATTTGAGGATATGCATGAGGACATTTGCACAGCAGCAGCAGACAAGCGGATTGCCATCATCATCTTGCCTTTCCACAAGAACCAGAGGCTTGATGGCTCATTTGAGACCACAACACCAGGTTTCCGAAATGTCAACCACAAAGTCCTGCAGCATGCACCATGTTCTGTTGCCATCCTTGTTGACCGTGGCCTGGGTGGGCATTCTCAGTTGGCTTCCAGCAGTGTTGACCACAATGTTGTTGTTCTGTTCTTTGGTGGTGCTGACGACCGTGAAGCTCTTGCGTATGGCTGTCGCATGGTTGAGCACCCAGGGGTCAAACTGCATGTCATACACTTCACTCTTTCCAGCACAATTGATTCACATGAAACTTCTTCCTCCAACACTGCTGCTACTGCTACCCATGATCACATTGGGATCAATGTGCATCCAGTGTCACTTGGTGAGCACTTTTCTGACATCACAAATGGACTGGCTAACACATCTCGACACTTCAATGAGTTTATGGCTCTTGGTTTGCAAGAGCAGGAGCAGCAACAACAGCTGGATAATGAAGCAATAGATCTTGTGCAAGGCTATGAGGCAAAGAATGTAGACAACAAGGAAAATGGTCTTAATGTTAAAAAGGTGACTTATGAAGAGATTAGTGTTGTTGGGGATCCTTTTGAAGCAATGGTAGCCCGTCTCACTAACAAGACAAGTACATATCATCTTATTCTTGTTGGTCGATCTCGGAGGCCAACTCCATTGGTGGCACAGCTTCTCCATCGGCATGCCCACTGCTCGGAGCTGGGTCCTATTGGTCATGCACTTCTTGACCCACGGATCCGAGCATCAGTTCTGGTGTTCCAGCAGTATGACCCCATGTTGCAGGCCATTTCAACTTTGCCAGACTCTTCTGCAGACCAAGCTGCTCTAGCAGCTGCAATTCCAAAACAATAATAATTCATGGGGTAAGCAGGCAGGCATCCAATTTGTGGGATCCAGGATTGATACCTGTCCTTGGTGAAGAGATCATGGCTATAACACATATGGCAGTAAGAATCAAAGCAGCCACCTCCTTGTGCGAGAACCCAGTGATGTCTGAGTCCTTGTAGGAGGACATAGCTAACCAGTGTATGGGAAATGGGTGGCCTTCCCAGTTCTTGGGTTCCAAGAAATGGCCAAGGTGAGAATTGCTTGTGTCTGGTTAATTTTTAGTGTGTTGGAAATGGACAGTTGGGAGAAGGATACAGTAACCCTAGAAGGATGATAGTTGAAAAGACAGCTTGTATAATGACAAACATCCCACACTTAAAAAGTCTGTTTCAAAGGGCCTTACAGGATCCCTTTTAGTCTATAGCTTAATACCCCCTTGCTCACAGATAGACTCAGCAGTTATGTGAGCCCTGGGTCTAGAGAGGAGCACTGAAGGCAAAGTATCATATGGATCTGGAGTACCTTATAAGATTTGCCAGCTTTATGCTTGCCCTTCTACTGATCTCAATGCAGAGACAGTACAAAATGTACAATGTTGATTCAGCCCAAGGAAATTGAGGAATTTAGCAAAGCAAAGTTTAGCTGCCTGTAATTGAAGTATTCAATCACTAAATGACTTTATTTAAATGTTTGTTGTTCTATTATATTGTACTGTGTTCCAATCCTTTGGTTTGTATGTTTAATTAGTGTGCTGAGGAGAAGGCAGTCATTGGGTTTTTCCTGGATCATTACATATGTGGAACAAGCTTGTGTCTTCTGACTTTCAGTCCTGTTGATGGAGATTCTAAAGTCCACTGATCAATATTTCCAAAGGCCCACTGAGAGCATTTGGGATTGTCATCTAACTTCCCATGCTCTGGTACATCTCCATGTGCAATGCCAAAACAATTGATGACGGAAGTGTTTAAGATTTGTGCACAGTTATGTTCAAACTCAATTCTCAGTTGTCAGTCTTTTTAAGTGCATAGGAGGTTGATTGAGAGAGGTAAGCAATGCCTGCTTAGAATTTACAGGGTTTCTGCGATTACTGTATAATTTTGAATCCAGGATTTGGAATTCAAAAATTGTCAAGACAGTTGCTGTTCTCTCTTGTAACTACGGAGGTTTGGCACTGATTATATATATTTTTGAAATGCCAAAATTTTACAAAATTACCTGTTTGAGACTGCATTTTTTTTTGCAGCAAATTTTGGCCATTTGGCAAAATGCTTTTACTGCCAAAAAAAGACTATTTAAAAAATTAACAATATATAAAAAGATTTTAGTAAAATTGTACTTTCATAGCCAAATGGTGGCTAAATCTCCTCGTGGATGATAGCTAGTGTGGCAACATCACAAAATTGAAAAAAAAACATTTGTTTGAAATGTCAAACAAGTGGAGGAAATTATTTGCTTGTTGATGCTGAAATTATGAGAACTTGATACAATTGTGTAAGTTTTATTTAAGGTCCATCATTTATTTTTGTTTTCGCTACTTAGTATGAAATAGATAGGTCATTTATCAATCCCTTGTGCTTAGCAATAGTTTAAATATGTATTACAAATCATGGAGGTTGTTGGCTATGAGTTGGATAAAGTGGAGACATTGTTGCTTGCAAGCAACAAAGAAAGAATTGTGATGAGGAGAAAAAAATGTGCAATACTTTTCTTTTAATGAGATATTTTCATGAATAATGGTGAGTCATCATTACCGAATAATTTTTATATGGACATAATATCAAGCTGAAAATTCCACAATGTATCATTTTTTTTATTATGAATCACCATTCCAGAATATAAAATAATTATTCAACACATGAGTGCCAAACCAGATAAGGTATTATGGTATTGCAGATTAAAAGAATGGCAGCTTGGAAATTATTGTGTTCTAACCCAGTATGGATCAGATGCACAAAAATCCAATAAAAGATCGATGGCTGGAACCATTGCAGGGGAGACAAATAGGGAAGGCCAAAGAAAGGTCAAAAGATGTACAGTGTGCAAGAACCAAATAAAAACGGAGAGACCTAGTCCCTCTTGTGGTAAGAAGTTGTTTCAGTCGTGGCGGCCCCTTTAATTTTTCTTGCATGCAAATCATGAGACCTAATAATAATAAGAGGTTTAGAACAATCATCACCTGCCAATCCAATCTTCCTTTCTATAATAAAAACTAAAACACGTTGAAAAACAATATTAACACGTTGCCTAAAAAATTGAAAGCAAAAAAAAAGAAGGTAAATGTTATCAATATTGATCTGGTATGTAGGTCTACAACTTGTATCAAGGACCACTCAGGCTGATATGACCTAAGAGCATCTCCGCCAAAGCTCATTATGTGACCCCGCACTGGAAATCTTCAATGATGTTCATCAGTCCAATCCAGTGAATCCACTGGAAGACTGCTGGGACCCTGAAGAAATGGACATCTTTTGAGAGCCCTGGAGGAGCCCTGAAACAGACTACTAAACTTCCAGTGTTTTCTTTTGTGATCAAATTTTTGCCACTTGGTGACAAAAGTGAAGGGGCTGTGACTCATACAAAGGAGGTTTTTTGGGGAAAGAATGGCCCCAAGTCACCAGATTTGCAGGAAAAAAATCACTTCAAGTTGGCATATTTGGACAATTGGCTCTAGCATGTCACCAAAACATAGTAGGATTCCAAAAGATATCTACTTTCCTCTGTGACCTGTAGCCAAATTTGGCTAAGTCCTCTTATGGATGATCACCAGTACACCCACCCTCACAAAATTGAAAACAAAATCATTTGATCAAGTCCTATTTTTCACAACTAAAGATTCACCCTTTAAATGCTTTCATAAAGCAATCTTAACAACAACTACCTCTCAAGATTTATCCAAGCATCATCAACAAATTGGCATATATAAACAAAATTGCGGCTTCCCTTGTATCTGATGTTCAACTTTGTAATTTTTGCACACATTCCAAACAAACCACTAGTAGGTACAACCTTGCTGTAGGGAAAGTACATCCTTGAGAGTTTCAATAATAGATGAATCAAATCCAATGTTTTCAATTCATTGTGTTGTAGCATGAACTATTTTGAAAATAAAATTAAAGGTTTTTTTTGGTGCCTACAACACAAGTGACAAGCCATACCAAAATATTAGAAAACAAACACCTTCTCCCAATCAATGGCACTTACTATCTTTATCCGACCTCAACCTAATCCGAAAGCAAAGGTATAATGAATAAAACACACAAAAAACAGAACTCCTCAAACAAACAAACAATCAAGAGTGCTTAAACACACATACATTAAAGCACTTGGAGAACTTCTTGTGACTCAACTCCTCTCAAGCAAGGGTACTTTAAAAAATAATGTCAATAAAGCTGAATGGGATGATGTTTTAAGAATTCTTAATACCATTCAAACCGAGATGTTCACCTTCTTACAAATGTGAACTTCTTCAAAGATGCTTATTGGAACAACAAAATGGTGTAGAAAATGTAGATCTACAACTTAAGACATATTGAAATAATGGAATGTGGTGTGCACAAAGGATCAGCTTTAGGTGCTAGAAGCCCTAACCACTACTTCTCTCCGTAGGCCTCTCAACACTTACGTTCTTTGGCTTGCATTAGCAGCACTATCTCTTACCCAAAGTCATGCACTCATTCTTGTCAAGTTAGTTTTGGTTTTGCTACAATTGATGTAACAGTTACCTTCAGCGTGTAATCACAAAGTATTCTTTGTCATTGATATAAAAGATTGCAATGATACCATGATCCCCTGCCAAAAACATCACAAAAACATCTCATGAAAATTGTTTACACATCCCCTACCACCCTATGTTGATTTTCACAGGCACTTTTCATCACTTTTATCTCCATCTGCAAATTAGGTTGACTGTGACAACAGTGAATGTATGTGCAGAATTGGTGATGAGATTGGCACACTAATGTCAAGTAAAATTAGAACAAGGATATCAACAACTTCGGAGCAAAATATAATGTAAATATGCACATGATCAGAGCAAACAAAAGGCACATGCAAAGGTCAAAAAAAAAATTCAAGGTTGGAATTGCTCACCAAAAACTAGGAAGAGCATGGTACTTCATCAAGATTGCATATGGAGCTTCTCTTCACAACATGACAAATTAGTGCTTCTTGACTTTTACCATTTCACTGTGGTTCTTGATTAGGACACCCACTCCTCAACTGAACTGCAAAGCCCACTTAGGTTTTTGACTGACAAGTTTGCATAGTGTAATGATGCAATTAAGGATCTGTGCCCATTTAGAATATGCCTTCCCCCTCTCATGAGAAGAAATTCAATTCAATTCAATTCATGTCATACTGATGAATCTGAAAGAAACCACAAGAGCCAGTGCTGGACAGCAATGAAATGCTAATGCAAAATTTTGAGCACTTGGCAGTGAACAGAAGTCCTGAGAGAGCAAGTTCACAAGCAAACTAAAGACCAGAGCATGCTACAGTGGAGGAAGCAGACTTGACTAGATGCATGAGAGCCAAGTGCCAACTATCTTGCAATTGACCTGAAGGAGCTCCAGATCTATGGAGGTATTCAATCACTTTTGCAGTGATCCGATCCATAACTCGTGAGATCCAATTTGATGTCTGTTGAAGTGTTGCTGTTGCCTTAAAGTGGCATGTTACCCACTCTTCCAGCAGTCCTGCAAATACATGTGTCAGATGTGATTTTAGAGATATGGAAATATCAATGAAAATTTTGGAGTGAAACGAGCACTACCGTGATCAAAGCCATTGGCTGTGTCTTTGGCCCATGAAGTGAAGAGGAGCTCCTCCAGAAGTCTTTCCACCAGCTGAAATCTGCATCAAACAATCAGCTCAGCAGTTTTGTCCTTGGTGTTATTTGACAGTATGGTCACTCAGCTCCATTCCAGGAAAATATCCAGACACAAACTAGGAACCTAAAAATAAAGAAACAACTAATGGTCCAGACTTGATCCTATTTGACATTAACCCACACCCATTCTTGCAGACATCTCTGAACTAGAGACCTACCAACAAACAGCTAAAAATCAAGACTCTCATGCATGGTGTTTAGACCAGAATTTAGAAGAGTTCAAACTAACTTGAGAGCAGGATCAACAACCTATTTAAAGTCTTGTCCAAAGCACTTACAGGAAGAACAGATTTTCGTAAGTTTGAGAAACTCCATCATCAAATGGTTCCATAAACACCAGCCTTTCTGACACTTGCACAATTTGACGGGATGTCAACAGCAGCACACGCTGTCCAATGTATGGAAGGACTGATAGCTTCATCATTATCTGTTGACACCATACTCTGTGATCGAGAGCATTATCTGAGTCTGCAATGTGGAACTGCTTTAATGTCAGAGGGGATTTGCTATTGATGCTACATCATTGACAAACATGTCAAGTTCCTAAAGGTCAATCCAAAACTAGAGCCATCACACAATGTATCCCAACCAGGGAGAAGAGGCTACAGAGCGAGAAGAAAAAACCTGTGTCAGAATTGAAAGTCAGCATCTTCCCTAGTAGCTCCAATATCAATTTATTGACAATGTAACCACCACGTGATTCTTCCTCACTGCTTCCTTTCAGTATCCATGGAACAGCATCTAGATAGTCATATTCAGAAAACAGCATGCAAACATCAGGTTTTTTCATTTTGGGTCATGGACAGAACAATACAGCACTCAAAATTTTCTTTGTTGGGTGAAAAGAGTTGGGACAAAGCTTTAAAATGAATGTCAGAAACCCCAATAATCTCCCACCCTCATGGCAGCACACTCTGGTTGTCCAGTTTTTCCAATATGTCTCCAACCTCCCAATACTGAGGAACCACATTACTCTCTCTACTATTTATACAATTGTAGTAGCTGGGATTCACCCAGTGAAAAGTTTCCACCTTTTATGAACTCCACAGCTTGATGTGTGTAAGCCTCCACATATTTGAGATTTGAGTTCTGGAAAGGTCCAAGCCACAAATGTGACTTAATTCTTAAATATGAGCCTGCCTTTCCACTCTTTGCAAGATGGACATAGAATCTTAGAATACAGGTACTTGTAGAGATGACAACATGTTCAGGCACTCTATCCTTTAGTGGCCACATGATTACTTGGTGGCCTCATGAAGTCTCAGGAAATCTGGAAAGACAGAGACAAACTGGTGTTCACAGCTAACCAGTGGATCAACTTTGCAGCACAAAGCTCCAATAAAGTCAACCACCATGGTGAGCTGTCCCAGACTCTTGTCTGCAGATCACATTGACACCACAAAGCCAGATCAGATATTCACCTTTGGGCACAATCTACAACAAGTATACCTCCTAGAGAGCTGCAGCCCATCCTGTTCACTACTTTTACAAAACTAAATGTATCCAAGCTGAGGAGGGCTTTAAAACCTTTTTGCCAAGTGAACTAAACATCATGTTCAGATATTCTGTATTCCCTTGTTGGAAGGTCATGACTGTCTCCAACTGCAGATGCTATCTCTCACTCTACCAACCAGGTCCAGTAGAATGAGTGCACATGTAAGGAAGAATTTACAAATCACCATCAATAATCTTTTGATTTGCATCCTGCTTTGATGCCCGCATTATGATCCGCACTGTTCCCACATTCAACCACACAATGAAAAGGCCAACCGCCAGCTGACCTTATAATGGGAGGCATTGAAGGAAATTGCAGCTGTCTTAGAAACCCCAGCATTCATTGAAGTAGATAAATTTTACATTGTGAAAGTCATTTGCCAGCATTCGTCATATGTGAACATTACTCACCTCGTCTTCTTGAGCAATCACTACAAACTCACTAGTTCACAACCACACTGACACTGGACTTGGACATTTAGTAGTAGTACCATTTCTGAGAAATCCCTGAATTGAAGCCTGGCTGAAATCATCATCCCAACTTTCTTCAGTCTCATTTTCCAAAGAATAAACTTGATCCCTTTGTGGCCCAAGAAAAAGACATTTGCATGAAGGAAGGGGAGGCAACTTATCCCATACCGAAGCACCTGTTCCAGCAATATGACAACCCAAGGCTGACAATTTATCTTCATAGGATAGAACTATGTTCACTGCACCATAAAAGAACAGAATGGCAGCTCCCACTAATCATCAGCACCATTATCTTCTGCTACACTTCTAGCAGTATTTCTAGATGCACACATAAATGGCCAGGAATATGAACCCACTGGTGCCTGAAAGAAGGGATTTTACATGTTGTTGTGCATGAAACAGAAACCATCTACAACTGAAGCTGCTCAGGTGAAAAAAGGCTGCAAGAAGAGCAACATTCAAACTCTCTTTGCAGCAGCAGATGACCTTGTATCTGTTGAAGATCCTCTGTAATTGACTGAATCTCTTGCTCCAAGAGTTTAGCCTGTAACACAAATTCAAAATGACAATGCTTGCTGTGAGCTCTTTCAAAACCATCGCAGCCATCGTATCACCAGCTAATGCGATTTCCAGCGATGAAGATTTGGAATGTAAATGGTCTACTAGACAAATGGCATGACCTAAATCATCTCACTGCAACATCCTTCAGAAGCTCTCTCCTTACATTTCCGGTAAACTGAACCGTAGAATCTAACAATGCTCGCATGGACGAAGCTCCTACGACTTTGTATAAGCTTGCGAGTCGTGCAAGTACGAAGACCGTGCTCTATGAAGCAAATGTGAAAACAAATAGCCGTTCATTTTCCCGCAAAATCACCGCCCACACTTTGCAGCCTGTAAACGACGTATAGGACTACAAACAGGGCTTCTCATAGCAGCAAGTACGTGCGACCAGCTCGTATGTCCAAGGTATCATCAGCACTTCATTTGTACCAAAACATCTGCAGAGCATGTATCGCACAAATTTTCTTCGTACGACTTCCACTTCCTATTCAAACTCGTAGAAGTACGCTCATAATTATCTGACTTCCTCCCCTCCGTTCTGACTCCTCCTGCTACTTCTTCTTCGCACAAAAACAGAATCAATTTTTCACAACCTCGCACCTTCTTCTTCCAGCGATTCAATTCATCGTCTTCACCTCGACTCCGAGACGATGCTGAACGCGCTCTCGCAAGTCCGATCGCAAGGGCTAACTGAACACGAAATGGAGCCGGCTGCTGCGATACCGTACTGGCATCAGCACGCGACACCTCCAGCATCATCGAATCATGGCTTGGCAACAACATCACAACATTCCACGAAAGACGACGAAAAAAACAACCATAAACCTCGCCACCGGCAGCATCAGACAAGAATCCTTGCTTGCTTCCGACGACGACAACGCTCCCCCTCGCTCCCCTCGGCGCACTCAGCAGTAGAAGAGAGGAGGAGAATACAATACAAAAGAAGCGGAGAAGAGAGAAAGAAGAAGAGAGAAAGAAGAAGAGAAGAAAGGACCCGGACAAGCTGCGGGTAGTCGGAAGCCGGGTCAGACTAATAGCCATTAAACAGCGTAATTGGCATTCACAAGATATTCTGCTACATAATTAGGAGCTTCGGAGATTATTTGCTAGAGAAGAGAAGTAAGGACCCGGCCAAGCTGCGGGTGGTCGTCTGCCGGGTTTCACTAACGATAAGCCATTATATGTCGTAAATGGCACTCAGGAGAGATTCTGCTATAATTGGGAACTTCTTTGGAGATTAGGAGCTTGGGAGATTATTGCTGGAGAAGAGAAGAAAAAGGGGAATTGGACACAAAGGACCTGACCAAGCTGTGGGTGGTCATTATCCGGTTTTGATTAATAAGCCATTATATGATGTAATTGGCAATCAGGAAGGATTTTGAAGCATAATTACAAACTTCTTTGGAGATTATTTGCTGGACATCACGATTTTCTATGTGCCCCTTTGCAATATATTTTTGAATGAGCTTTGAGCCTAAGAAACTGAGGGTGAACGGTGGAATATCGTTCCTAAGTGACCATTATGATGTTAAAAATTTGATGGTGAAAGTGAAAGGTAAAGATCATAAAACAAAACAAAACTAAAAGAACATTACTTAAATAATGTTGAGATTAGGGATTTTTTTTTCCATTAATCACATGTATTGTTTGGTTTATGTAAATGATTTGTATGTGACGTACCTTGGAAATTATCATGTCATGTTAGTTCTCATTTTGAATTTTTGTCACATATTTGTTTTTATCTTATGAGTGTCATTAAAGAATGTGTAATGGGTTGCATTTCATGATAATTTTAAAAATCATAAAATGCTTATAATTGGTACTATCTGACAAACCTATGAACATGTTAAACTATGCTTTTCTAAACCATACATTTATAATTTCACACAAAATTTGTGCATTTTTCTATGAAAATAACATGAACATTTCAAAATCACTAACATCATTTTATAAGTTCAAAAGCTTTAAACTTTTGTAATTATAATGTTATCAAACAAAAGATAAAAAAATAAACGACATCATTTTAGAAAAAATTGAAATTCATTTGTGAAAAGCACATTTTTTTCCTTTTGTGTTGATTATTTAAACTTAAGTAATATTTTGTGATTCATAATTGTGCGTGGTTACATGTATTTTTTTTGCATGAAATGAAAATAACTTTAACGATTCAGATGCACATAATAATTGAATTTTATGCATTTAAAAGATAAACAAAAGTAGTTCAAGGATTGGAGTAAATACATTTCAAAGTTTCATTTATAACTTGCCATGAAGTTTTTCAATTTTCTTTTATTATTACTTTAACAAAGCTACACTTATCATATGTTACATAGAATAAGTTTAACGAGACAAAAATATATAGAAGCATGTAAGGATGAAATGGTTTTACCTTTTCAATGTGCAAATAATCAAAGGTTTCACTACATTCATTTGCTAATTAATAATTGACACGGATGAAAATACTTGAAAATTCTAGTGTTCACTCCAGTTCATTTGTGTATTTACAATCTAATGATGTTTATTTTTGTCTTAAAGTGTAGGGGTTTAAAATATATAGAAGGTTTAAGGTTTTATGGTTACATGGATGTTTGGATTTAATTGCTCTTTTTATTTTGGGATTTTGAGGTGACTTACCCCCCATTTTCAAAGGTTTAAGGTTTAAGGTTACATGGGTATTCCCACAAAATTTGAATTTATTTTTTTAGGGGTTTTTGAATGATTTACTCCTCCAATTTTCAAGGGTTTTGTTCATCGTGATGTGTTTATTTTTATTTAATCGTTCGTCATTTGTAAGATATAGGGGGTATGAAATTTCAAGGGGCCGAGACAGATGAAAGCATTTAGGGTTAATTATTATATAATTTGAAATTTTGGAGGTGACATACCCCCCCATTAAATGTTTTAATGCTAATGGTGTGTTTATTTTCCCTTAAAATGTATGGTGTGGAAGATATATAAGGTTTAAAATTTTAAGGTATAACTTAATTGCACATTTTATTTTGGGATTTTGAGGTGACTTACCCCACCATTTTCAAGTGTTCTGATTTTGATGGTGTGTTCACATTTCCTAATGGTTCACCATTTGGAAAATATGGAGAGTTTGACTTTGGAATGGATGGTTAAGTTTATATATTTTGACAAAATTGAAATTGTGAAAACGACCTATCTTTTTATTTTTGAAGGTTGTGATGATAATGGTGTTTTTATTTGTATTTAAAAGTTTAGGGTTTAGGGTTTTGTTCAAATTATCGACTTGCATCTTAATTTTGCAAAATTAATGCACTGATGCCAAGTTTTGTCCAAATTACAGGGTTGTGCTTTCATTTTGTCAAAATTATGCAAATGTGCCATCATTCTCTAAAATTATGGAGATGATTCTTAATTCTACTAAAATTATGAAGGTATTTTTTAATTTTGCAAAAATTATGGAGTTATGATTAAAATTTTCCAAAATTATGGAATTGTGCAAAGATTTGTTTGAATTATGGAATCCACCTTAATTTTTTTCCCCAAAGTTATGGGCTATAATTTAATTTTGCTAAAAGTATGGAGTTATACTAGGTTTTTGCCAAATTTAGGAAGTTATGTTAAGTTTGATCAAAATTTATTTATTTTGTCAAATTTATGGAATTATGTTCAATTTTGCTTTAATTGTGGAGTTTTCCCCTTAATATTTGGTATATGTAGATCTTTGTCATTTGGCATATGTAGATATTTAACATTTGATATATTTTGCATTTGACATATGTAAATATTTGACATTTGATATATGTAAATATATGTAAATATTTGTCATTTGGCATATGTAAATATTTAACATTTTATATATTTTGCATTTGACAGATGTAAATATTTAAAATTAATATACTTGACATTTGACATATTACATATAGTAAAGGAACAATGGTACTGACAATGAAGCTGCCCTTGAAGCCGCCCTTGAAGCCGCCCTTGAAGCCATCAAATACGGACTGCCCCCCCCCAAAAACCGCCACGTGGAGAGATGAAGCCATCCTGTACGGACGGACGAACTGTTGCCCCCCCCCACCACCATATTGTAAAAGACATCGGAAGTCGCCCCTGAATTCGCCCGTCATCCAACCGGATCGGATGGATGGTCGTCAGAAGTCGGCCCTGAAGTCGAATGAATGAAACCGCTAAACGGACAATAAGAATAGGGGCGAGATGATAGTAAGAATGAATCTGTACCGTCATCCAATACAAAAGTTCCTTCCCCTGAAGTCGGACGGACAATAAGTGGGGAGGGAAATGCAGCCCCATGCTAATGGGCTTAGTACATTTGTCGGTGAAGCAATAGGTCACGGGGGGCCAACATGGGGGGCTAGCACAGGGGGGGGGGTGGACAGGCGGGGAAGGACTAGGCGGGTGGGGGCCACCACGGGCGAGGGGGGGGACGGACGGGGAAGGACCGGGTGGGGGGGGAAGCTCGACGGGGTAAATAACTAGAATGAGAATGCGAAGGACCGAGGCGGCAGGGGGGGGGACCAATGGTTGTTTGAAATAACGCACTTATGCATTATGCACAGGGCACACACTAATGTAGATTTGAAATTTGGTACTTGTAGATTTTTATATTATGTTTCATATTAAGTATACGGGTCGTCTTATAGATGGTACTAATGGGTGCCTGTGATGGTCAGACACAATCCGCCTGTGCCTGCCTTTTTTTTTCCTTCACTCCAAACCCATTCCCCAAAAAACTTAAAAATTTGAAGCTTAATACCTTCTTCTTCTTCTTTTCAACTTAAAGCACACGACGACGCGATCGATGGCCAGCTTCGTTTTTGTCGAAACTATGTCGGAAAAGGCTAGCCTGTCGAAAATTTTAAAAAAAAAAAAAAAACCATGTCCGTATGTAGGTGGGAGCTTGGAGATTTCCGGCAACATCAACAACAGCAGTTTAAGGCGAAAAAAAAAACCTTGTCCGTCTGTAAGCGGGAGCTTGGACATTTCCGGCAACATCGACGATGTCAGTTTAGGGCGAAAAAAGAAAAGAAAAGAAAAGAAAAAACCCTATCCGTATGTAGGTGGGAGCTTGGAGATTTCCGATAGCATCAACGACGGTAGTTTAGGGCGAAGAAAAAAACAAAAAAAAAACCACCCTGGTATTAACCTAGGGCAAACCGTTGGACCTCGATTTCAGGACCTGATCCTGTCCGTTCGTCGAGGTCCTGAAACCAAAATCGGCACCTGGACACACGGACGGACGGACAGACAGACAGACAGACAGTTGAATTAATATAGTAGATTATGTCATAGACGTGTCCATAAGTTATTATAGTTCGTCCAACTTTTACTTTGAAGTGTTTGTATGCTCGTACACCTTTTGTTATCACCATACATGCTTCGTTAATTCAATTTTCTTCTCTTAGTGGACCATGCATTAATTTGTTGGAGCATCCTAAAATTAATGATCCAAAGTATGTGTATCTCGATGCAGCTTGTTTTATGATGCTTACGAAGGATTTATCAGCATTGTTTGGGATTATGGCTTGTTTGGCAAATTTGAAGGTGTCAGTGAAAGATCTTTCAGAGTTTGATGATTGGCTTCATGTGATTTTTGATCCCATAGTGGTGAAGGTGTATGTTGGGAGTGATGTGTATTAGAAGGTAAAATTCAAGGATGAGTTGGTGAATATTGTATGTTGGGCTTTTGATATGACATTGTTTTGTAGTCCTAATAATTTAACATTATCACAAAATCAAGTTAATGTTTATGTTTTAGCCATGTCAGATGCTCTGTATTTTTTAAGTGCAAGAGTATTTGGGGTTTATTTTTTGGGATGAAGTGGGAGGTTTCGAATGTAAAGCCCATGATTGATTATTTCATACAACGATATCGTGCAAAGATGAGTTTTGTTATTTTAGTACAAAAGAATATGTTTGATTATAGGGCTTAATTTCTTGTAATTGGATTGCAATTTTATAAGTTTAGTGAAGTGCAATGCAAGGCCTTCAAATTTAAGGAGGGTAATGTGCACGAGATGTGTAATGTGTAGGGTTATAGGTCTTTGGACTTTAGATCAATTCTTGACCAATGTATCATTAAAATTAAGTATTATCAAATATTATGTCATAAGATTCTTTTTACAATACAAAAGTAGATGTTAGATGACATGTAAGTTACTATGCACACGATGTGTACTAAATTGAACCAATTGTAGGATTTGATGAAATAATGAGGAGCCATGACAAATAATATGTTTAGTAATCGCATTTCAGGCATCAGGGTTGAGGTTACTGTCCATGTAGAGATGGTGACTAATGGACGTTGACATTATAATAAATTGGATTTATTACAAATTAGAGGCTTGAAGAACACATTGGGTGGGCGTTTTGGTACTAAATCATGTGCCTTGGACAAGTTTTTTTATTGGTGTCATTGCTACATATCAACATTTGCAACAGAAATTCATGGAAGAAATGAGTATGCAACATTTATTTGAGTATGGAGTGTTTACACTTTTATTTGTTAAACTATTGGGTGGAATGGCTAATTAACAAGGTGTGAATTGTAGCAAGCATAAATACTAGATAGAAAGTGACGTTTATAAATTATTTCAACATGTTAATATATTTATAAACAACCATGCATCTTATAATAATGAAAGGATTGATTTACAATTACATATGTGACATTGCAAATAAAAGCAAGTTACCTTCCAAAGCAAGTTGTAATAATCACAACTTTTATTTACAGTTTGTTACACAAGTTGAAAATGATCATGAAATTGAGTAAAAAATTATATTAAATTTTGAATTTAAAAATTCAAAACATTTTGAAACTTCAAATCTAAAGTGATTCACATTTGCAAATGTTTAATATTCATTTTCTTTACACTTTTTCAACTTATGAAAATGTGCTTGAATTTTAAAACCTTTTTATAAATTTTTTCCTTAGTGTTTTGACTTTGTTTTGGGGCCTATTTATTATTTAAAACCTTGCAATTTTTATTATCACAATATCTTAATAATAACCTTTCAAATTGTCCTTCTTAAAAGTTTGTTGACATTCAAATAAAAAATGTGACATTTTCCTGCAATTAAAAAAAATAAATCAATGGTTTCAATGACATTAGCGTTATGAGTTGAATTGTCAACCTAATCTTTAATGAATTTTGATCGAGGGTTTTTTTAAATATTCAAATGGAAAAAAATAAATTCGATTCAAATTTCATTTTAATATATCATTAGAAAGGTCTTTAAACATAAATATCCAAAGTGAACTCACAACTTCCATATGAAATATAATTTTTATATTTAAAAACATGACTATAAAAAATTTATATATACATATAGATTCCTAACTTATATACATATATGTACACAATTATTTCATATTGACATTTTGAACCATTTCAAGGTTCATTATATATATAAATATTGAAAATTGGTTCACAATTCCCATATATAAATACGTTTTGTTCTACTTTCCAACAACATAGGTCCATTAAACGATAATTGAGTTGAGAAAATTGAAAGTTGGGATAAATGAGATGTGGGTGAAAGAAAACAAAAAGCCTATAATATTATTGGATTTACCAAAGAGAATGAATGAAATGAATGTTTAAAAAGATAAGATATATTGCAAAAGAATAATGGATGTAATGTAGGTCAAGAAAGATGGAAATTTTTAAAAAGTTGAAATGCAATATGTAGAAATGAAGGTTAAAAAAATGAAAAGTCTAAAAAAAAAATGGATGAAAATTAAAACAATGAATGATGAAGCAAATAATACAAAAATTAAAATAATAATTATCAAATGATTAGAAAAAGAATAATACAAATGATACAAATGTAGGCAATGAAAGGATGAAAAGTGAATAATACAATTCATAAAAATGTAAGCAATGATTAATAACAAGTTAATAATACAATGAATGAAAATGTAGGCCACAAAATGAATAATACAATAAAATTATCCTTAAAATAATCCTTAGTTTGAAGCTCACTTTGATCATGATTATACCACTTTGTCTTCCCTTTTGAATTATCTATAAAGTCCCATAGAATGAGTTAATATTCAAAACTAAAGATGAAAATTTCAAAAGTGAATTATCATAGTCACTTTGTCTATTGCATTATTGTTTATTTACATTAACTTGGGGTACCTAGTAGAGGGTTAACTAATTAAGCCTATTTACCTACTCACATGGGTTATCTACCTACCTCTCTACCTACTTTTGGGCTATTTAACTACCTACTCATGGGTTATTAACTTACTTAACCATGGGTGTCTACTTACCTACCTATGGTCTACATATTTATTTGTTGATTACTATTTATTGAAATTAAGGGTTATCAAAAGTCCAAATGGGGAGATGCTTAAGGTCATTTTAAAAGGCTATTTAAAGACCTACATAGGGCTTACCTAAGGTGCTATGAAGGGATTTCCTAAGTTAGGAATATCTAAAGGTTATTTGTGGGATTATATAAAGGATTATTTAAATGTTACTTGGGGGATTTATTAGGGGGATGTTTAAGGATTGTCCAAAGACTTACTTTAGTTAAAGGATACCTAGGACTTACATAAGGCTTATTTAAAAACTTCCTAAGTTAAAGGTGACTTAGGGATTATTTAAAAGTTATTCAGGAACATATTTAAAGATTATTCAAGGGTTTTATGTAACCTCTTAAATACCCTTTAAGTATCCCATAACTAGGTAGGCCTTTAGGTGTTTCCCATAGGTAGCCCTAAAAAAGTTCTAAGTAGTCTTTATAGATCACCTTCTAGGTGAACCTTATGTAACCTTCTATGTCGGCTTTTGGTGATCCCTAAATAACACCTTAAGTAGGTTGTATGTAACTCCTTTAATAATCATTAAGTATTCCATAATCTAGGCAAGACTTTAAGTGTTTCTTTGAATTCCCTGGATAGGCCTTAAACAAGTTCATTAAATAGTTATTAGATATCCTATAATCTAAGTAAAATTTCAGGTCTCCTTAGATAATCTTTACATAGGCTCTATGTAACCCCCTAAGTAGTCCCAAGATATCCCTTAATTTAATAAATTCTTAGCTAACCCCTTATGTAAGCTTTGTGTATAATTCGTAAGTCCCCCTTAGATATCCCATAACATAATAAGTAGGGTAAGCAAAACACAAGAAACAAGAGGAAACTCAAATCATCCAACCCTCAATTGAGGAGAAAATTTGAGTTGGTTCTTATGATATATTTGTATAGTGTTTAGTGTTGTCGCATCTTGCATTTTGACTATTGTCCTCAATTTTAGGGTAACCAAGGTTCTACTCCTAAGTTTTCCCGACTTTGCAAATAACTTTAATGGAAGAAATGTAAACAATGACTAATGAGAAGAGGATAATACAAAAGGTGAAAATGTAGGCAATGAATGGATAGGAAGTGTATAATGCATGAAAAACATAGGCCACGGACAAATAAGAAGTGGATACTATAATAGATGAAAATGTAGGCAATGAATGGACAAGAAGTGGGATAATCGATGAGAATCTTTGTTTGGAGGTACTAACCAACATGTCAAGGGAAGTTGAAGGACCATTTGAACCAGGTCTTTTACGGTCTCACGTTCAGCCATATCATATTCTATGGTATCACGTTCATCCTCAAAGGAAGTTGTATGTTTGCCCTTGTGATGATATTTGCAGCAGCTTCTTGGGCATCTTTCAAGATTTGTCCCTGTTACAAAAAGCAAAAACCATGTACAACAATGCCAAAGTCCACTTGTCAAGAAACAACAGGTCAGAAAACCGAATACTACAGTGTTGTCTAAACAATAGAAGATACAACACACAGACCAACCTGAAGTAGGATGAATGCTTAATTGTAGGGAAGGTTTACCTCATCAACTGTCAGAATTTTGCAGTTCTGCATAATCCACTGGCCGTCACATATGACTGATTCAATATTCTCTGTGCGCATGCAGTACACGATATTGGCAATACTGCAAAAAAGAGAACACAGAGAATCAATTGCTTTGAATAGCACACAGATGTTGCTAATACTTCTGATCTCTATAATGACAAATCCATGCTGATTAGAAAGAAGATGTGTGCTAATCCCACCTTAAATGGAGCCAAGGAAGACAACACCCGTAAGCAATAAACTGGGTCATTGCCATACTCTACAAAGGGTATTAAACTGAATGTGTGTGACATTAAAGACTAGGCTTTTGTTCCACTTTCATTCTGCAAGGAGGAGCACTCACACTTTCTCCTAGAATACTAACCTATTACAAGCAAGAAAAGAAAATGTTCCAAGTTCTATATTGGGTCTGCTTCTCAGATATCTGGTTCTGTTGTTTGCTGTTAGTTGGAGTATGATGAGGATATGAAACTTACGGGTCATGAACAGGAAGCGTAGTCCAAAGATCAGGATTGAGTATGACCAAGTCAGCCTGAACAAGATGAACCAAAACCAGCAAATTTAGCAACATTAAGGTCTGTTAAGGTCTGGTATTATTTGCTGCATGTGGTCATGGCAAAACAAACATGCTACTTTGATGTGATCCACATGTGAACCATAGCATTCTCCATGGGGGTCAAGAGACGAGTGCCAGAAAATTTGTAAAGCGGAGAGAGAGAAAATGGAAAACTGGTGATCTTAGGCAATAGATCTTTACCTTTTTCCCAACTTCAAGTGATCCAATCTCATCCTCCCATAGCACAGACTGTGCCCCATTGATAGTTGCCATTTTCAATATGTTTTCTGCTGGAAGTGCAGTTGGATCAGTGGTGCCCCTTGTGTATGCTGCTTTGCCCTTGTTGATCAGTGAAGCCAGATACATTTCATCAACTGCTCTCATATGCAGCAGATACACAAACCTGTCTTAGATCTCTTGACATGCAGTGAACCTTACATTAGGCAGTAGCTCTACAACATGTGGAAAAGATGAGTTATGGTGCTTGGTTGGCAGATATAACATGTTTTTGCTTCCATGATAACCCAAAGTCTTCAAAAAGGAGAAGCAAAAGGGTACGAGTGTAAGAACCTAGACTCATTCGGTTGTTTGATGGAGCACCATCAGTTCCTAGTGAGACACACACTCCAGCACTTTGCATCTCTTGGATAGGAGCAAAGCCTAGCATACGCATTGCTGCTGCAGGGCAATGTGACACCTTCACTTGCTGATCTGCCATCATTTGCACCTAACTTTGCAAATCCCCACAGATCCAGAACACAAATCACATATCTGCTGCTGCAACCGTAGCAGCACGATCAAGTTTCTGCTTCCAGTGGTTCTTTGGTCTTTCAACCTTTCTCCAACTTCAATGCCTGTTTTCTGGATTTGAACAGCCCTAAAAGCATCTCTAGAGTGATGAACCCAGAGATTGAACAGGGAACAGCATGAAATTAATGGAGCATGTGGGACAGGTGGGAGGGAGCATCTGAAGAAAATGTACCTCTCTTGGATTGACCCAGACAGAATGAGCAGCTAGAAGGTTCTTCCCTAGAACTCCAATATTATTCAAGTGTGTGACAGTTCCATGATCAACATTTCTTGTCTTCACAACCCACTCATTTTCATATGGAATTTCTGCTACATGCTGTCCAAATAACAAATAGCATATGGCTCATTATTATCACAAGTCTGTATGTTTGCTGAAGAAGATTTTTTTTTTTTTCAATAGCAAATGTAAGAAATGTAGCAGAGAGATTCAGTGCCACATAAACTAAGCAAGCTATCGAGGACAAGGAAATTAACTGCAATGATTTGCAAATGGTGCACTGAATCTCTCTGCTACATGAAGGCAGAGGTCAGAATAAAATGATGCATTCTCAAGCTGCATCAAGATGACCTTATTACTCTCACTCTGTGGGGGTGGAAGATAATCACCATGTGGATACCAGTTTTATGCTTATCAGCTGCAGCTTTAGTTCTGAGTAACAGAGAGTCTGAAGCATTCAGAATTTGGCGAAGTCCATACCAGATTCTGATACGACCTCCAGCACTTCCATGATACTGTTCAAACAGATCTTCCTGAATCTGCACATCCATATCCCACCACAAGCAAGCAAGTAAGCAAGCCCCGATATTCTCAACTGACTTTTCATGAAGGGATTTCTGGAACAAAACATCATCATCATGCCAGCAAGATGATGAAGAGTATCCATTCAATCTTTAATTAAAATCCTGACTGATTGACATACAAAGTGTAAACCATGCAAGGATCGGGGGATGTTACAAACATGGAATAACCATGACAGATCTCTGACCTGCAAACAGGAATCTGTGGTCTCTGCAGCCCATAGTTGAGGCAATCCTTCTCCACTGTCCATAGTTGAGCGTGCAAGACAAGCACGAATTCCAAGTCTCTGAACTGCACGGGCCATTCCTGGTACATGTTGTCCACCTGCTTCTGCAAAACATGTCACCTGACCACCACCCGAACAACATCCACACACCATATGAAAAGAAAGCTCTGCCACATCCCAACACCTGCACAAACTGGCTGCATCAATGGCTCCGCATATTCCTTGATAAAGATCTGATGCAGCCAGAGCTCAAGGAACAATGTGTTTATTCTAAATGCTCTCTATGTATAAGAGCTGTGGAGTTGGGGTGCCTACCCCAGAGTGGATAAGCTCAACGCCACAGAGTAATGTGGAGAGATAGGAATCCTCCTCTGTCATATGTGACTCATATGGCCAGATGCGACCATGCAACCAGGTGAGCAAGTCTACGTCATCAGCAATCCCTCGGCCGAGTTGTTGTGAAGTATGCACATGTGTGTTGATCAACCCTGCCAAGTCTCTCTTGCAACCCAAGAATTGAAAATCAGAAAGAGGTCTTCTTGCACTCCTTCTTCTTCATCAGAGACTGGGCATCATCATCATCATCATCACTCAAAGTTCCAGACAGACAGGATCCCTGTGGTCTCGTGTCTGGTTGATTCTTTGCCACTGGGAAGAGATTTGAAAAGAGTTTCAGACTGATGGTCTCTAAGAATGGAAGCAGATTTGTGTCTTAAGAATTCTCAGCTTCCTTCAAGCTTGCTGATGCTTCAACAGAGATGCTTCAAGACGAAAAGGAGCAGAGTTTGTGATGGGATTTTGATGATGGGTGTTGAAGCTTTTTACCAGGCAGAATCCAGCGACCTGACAAATCATGCACTTGGGATGATGATCCATACTGCGCCAGCATCGCTTTTGTTTTGCCGATTGCAGTGATGTTGCCACCAGTGATGAGCAGAGCTCCGTCCCTGTAAACTGCGGCATCAGGACCCATGGTCACTATACATGCACTGTGGAGCAGCAGGCTTGTTTCTTCAGCTGCTTCTTCGCCTTCCAAAACTGCCTCGTCCTCCTTCTTCTCCATTGCCCTCGTCTTTTTCTTCTTCTTCGTGCAAATGGGTCGAGAGGAAGAAGGTGGAAGTGGATCTCGAGGTCGAAAGGAAGAAGGTACAAATGGGTGTCGAGGTCGAAGGTTCACAGCAGATTCTTCTCTGGATCTTCGCGTCCATAGGACCAGGAACGGCAGTCGGGCCCACACCTCGGATCAAAAGGGCAAACCAAATCTCTACCGTGCTTTTGATGCAGGATCATACATTCTTCATACTGCACAAGAGGATCAACAAATCATCTTGCAATTCTCATGCAGACATGGTTTGCATTCCTGAAGAATGTTTCACTATCAAAACGCGCTCCAAGATTTCGTTGCAGTTTCTGAGGACTGAAGAGGGTTCAGGGTTTCTTCTTGAGTTTTGAAGGTTTCTATTGCCACTCATGTTGTAGGGTTGCCCGCTATCATTTTTGCAGTAGTAGCTTGGATTGTGCTCTGGATTCCTGAAGAATGTTTCACTAACAGATCTTGGACCAAGACTTCTTTGCTGTTCCTGCAGCTGAAGAGGGTTTAGGCTTTCTTCTGGAGTTTTGAAGGTTTCTATTGCCACTCATGTGTAGTAGGGTTACCTGCCATCATGTTTACAGTAGTAGCCTTGACTTGGAGATCGTGCTCTGGATTATAGATCTCTGATATGTTCATGATCAGAGAGGTGTGTTGTTGCTGCCATCTGTACCAGATTATTGCACAGCTTGTGGGATGAGGGTAAAATCAGGGCAATTGTACCAACTTGAAGCTCTTGGCATATCTGCTTAACTCAAGGCAAAGGTATGCTGAATTCCTTTCTCTCTCCCTCTCTCTCTCTCTGTGTCTCTGTGCTCTTATAGCCTTCCCTCTTGGTCCTGGAGTTCATAAGCACACATGGGAACATAGAAAGAGAGGCAACTAAAACTCATATTGTAGGAATCCTTTTTGAGTTTTTGATCAATTTGTGGTGGGAAGCAGGGGTATGCTCTGCTTTGTGTTGGCTTCTCCCTTTTTGATATTGATGTTGAAACACAAGATGAGGATGAGGAAATTTGAGTACTCTGATCCAAACCTCGCATGTTCACATACTGCGCACATTAGTCCCATACAAATATATGACTAGAGCTTTACAATTTGTTGCACATATGATGTTGCAGTATAAGACTAGCCTTAATCATAACGAACTGAAATTACATGTTTAGTTGACCTTCAAGGCTTTGGGATCAGATTTGTGTTTGGTTGGCTTGTTAATAACTGTTGGTCCAATGGGATATGTGCCACAGGTTTATTGGCTGCAGTTTTGTCACTACTTCACAAAGAGGCAATTTGGTAAGCACAATTGACTTATGCTGCCACCAAAATCCGTTCTCTAGTTTGAACTGGTATTGACATTTCTCCAGATTCCCATAGAAACCTCAAGTTTTGAAAGTGCCATGTACCTTCCAATCCATATGAGTCACTGATTAGAAACTGGTTGGAAGTGAGACAGAGGCAGTCCATACTGGATGTTCTGCAGAAACCTCAGTACATGGAATGGGAATTGCATTGTACTGACGTTGGGAAGCTTATCTAGTTTGTGGGTTTGGTGCATGATTTTCAGGAAAGTGATGACTATGCCCTAGAATTGGCCATGGCTCATGAATGATTCTCACCAACAATTTTGAGAGGTGTAGACCATTGCAGGGAAGCAGTCTCTTTCTGTCCTTTTCTAGGTTGCAGAAATGTTAACTGTAAATTCATATGTACATCTCCTCCCATACCTTCCACAAATGTGACAGAAATGCAGGATGCAAGTTTTGTATAATAGTTGAAGCCTGAACTTTTGGGTGGATTATTATATACTTATACACGCCCACTGTGAGGAGCTGAAGATGTCAGTGGTTAGTTGAATTTTATGCCAATTGTTTTTATGTTTAGGTCGATGATAATTTCATCCTCAATCAAGGAGTGTCCTCAATTATGACCATATAATTCTAAAGAAAGTCATTTCATAACTAAAAATGCAGGCCCACTTATTGGCTGGTCATCCACATATAATTGAATACTAGAACTTCTTTGACCGATTTCCACTTCTTTCATACCCATTTCCCATACACCAATGCATGTATTTGGAACTATCTTCATTCATGTTACTTTTATTTATCATAATATACTGTGACCTAGAAATAAGTCAGGATAAGACTGATACAACATCAAGGCTGCTGCTGCATCAAGAGCTGCAGCAGCATCTTTTTAGATGTGTGTTGTGGAATCAGAATTATTGCAGCCATTGTGGCAGTTTTTTGCTTCCTTTACAGCTCTGTATCTTGAATCCTTTGCTGCATCAACCTGCTGGACATGTTTTGGAATGGAAGTAGAAGATGGTGACATCTCTGTGTCTGGAGCTTCATATGCCTGGCAACACTTTTGTTTTCAGAAAATTCAGAATTTGAAGTACTAATGCCCCATTTAACAAGTGTGACTTCTTCTTTTCTTTGTAGCATACAAACTGCTGCCACTACCACCTTTGTGTCTTCATAAATCTGACTGTAAGAAAAGCTGATACACAATTTTATTATATCAGTTCACAACTTCACTCAACGATTTGTACAGAGATTGTTTCTTTTGTTTGCTCTTTAGAGGTGGAGCTTCTTGGCACATGTAAGTGCTAACATCATGCTTTTTCCAGGAGTTTGGCATGGCAGAGAGGATGAAGGTGTTCTTTGTCTGCAGGACCACTGCCCTGAACCCTTTCTCTCGTCTACAACCAATTCCCATTTGCACAAACATATGCCAGCGTTCATTTGTGAAGAACTGAGGATTTTGCAAATGGGAACTGATGGCTGAGGTATCCAAAATTTTCCCCTTACACTTCAAGCTCAGCACCATGCAAGTTGCTGGATTGAGCTTACAGTGTTAGATTGAGTATGTGCATCTCTTTTGTTGATCAACATGGGGTGATGGGGTTTTGTCCTAAGCTATGAAGCTAGTGTTGTTCTCATGCACGGAAAAAGAACTGCCACCGAATCATGCATATGTTGTGTTCTCATGTGCATTAGAAAACTGGTGAAGTCAAGACAAAGTACACCCACATGTATGAGAACATTTGCAATGCACATTTGGTGGCATATTTCACTGGATGAAACCAGGGATGGTTGGGAGGTGCTACGCATATGCCTTGTTAGACTCTCCTCTGTACTCAGGGACCTGATAATTAAAATTGTAGGCTCTCATTTGTACTAGAAACATGAACATTGAAACTATATCTGATTCTCCTCTGGGTTTAAACGTTTAAACAAAGTGTTGGAGGTTTAAGGTTTAGAGTTCTGAGGATGATTTGTGAAAGAAAATCAGTTCCACCAAAAGGATTTTGCGGATCTATTCATTTTGAATTTGATAAGTGTAACACTTGTGAAGTATGTGTGATCTGTTGTTGATTGGAAATGAAGAAAGAATAAGATGTTTGAACATTTGCTATTGCCTTGCTCAAAATCATTAGGCAAGTTCATGTGAAATTGTGTGGATTAGAATATTTCAGAGTTGAAATTGATCAATTTGTATTGTAGCTTTTCAAGAATCAAGTTGTCCTGTTCAAGTGCTTGGATTTTAGGGTGGGCTTTTGCTTTTTGTGGCAATTTAAGCTTTTGGGTCATGCAAGTTTTAATCAATCTATCTTTTGTCACTCTTTGCAATAGCTCAATCAACAGATACTCCTATTTCATATCTAATTTTTCATTCCATACAGATAAAGTAGCTTTGGTTTTTCCATGTAAATTAATATGCTTCACGTACCATTTTGTTTAACAAAATTGTTTGAAAACTACTCTGAACAACTCTTCCCATTCATGTTCCCAAAATTATTCCTTATCAAACACTAATTATATGATTTATGTTATCAATGGACTTCCCTTGATATTGATACAAGGAATGAAAAAAGTGGTTTTGGAAGGAAAAACAAAGAATGGCAAGATGAAAGTACAACTTCAAAGTGGATGTTAATGGGGCTCTACTAGAGTAGGGTACAAAATCAAGGAATTCTTTTTCTGACATTGATCTTGACAAAACAAACTTGATGATCTAAGTATAAAATCTTTTTTTACACTAAAGTATTGCCTATTTAAAAGGGTGGTCTATATGTCCATGCATGCAATGTGGTTATGGTGGAAGATCACCCATCCAAAGATTATTTTGGGTTGAGTATGTTCAACATTAATTCAAATGGCTTTTGGTGTTTTGAGTACACATATAACTAGGTTCCACCTACAAGCAACATGGTATGATACAACTTAAGTGAAAATAAAAACCTAATTGGGAAAAAACACCTTCACGTGGTTGCTTCATTCTAACTTGATAATATGATATAATTTATTTCAATCTGGTGTCTTTTATGGGGCCATGTCATTCGATGAGGACTATGTATTCTCTTAAGTAAATGGTTATTTTTATAAATTGTGAGGTAGTATGGCCATCGTCTCCAAGATATGTATTCATTGAATTAAACACATTTAATGTAGAATAATTATATGAAGAGATTTGATTGTTAGTTTGAATCTATTTTCATCCTACTTTTTTTCAAAACAATCAAACAATGTTTCTTTTTGTGGCAAAATTTTGCATTGTGGCAACAAAAAAAAAGTGCTTACAACTTTTACAAAGGTCTTTTTGGGGGGGGGGGGGGAAATGACCCCAAGTTGTCATATTTTGAAGAAAAAATGTCTAAATTTGCTATAGGTTTAAACTATAGGTTCTACCAAGTCAACAAGTTAAAGCAAGAATCTCTAAAAATTTCTACTCTCCCTTGTATCATGGAGCCAAATTTGATTAAGTCTTCTTTTGTATGATTGTTATACCACCCACCTCACAAAATTGGAAATAAAACCTTGTTACAAAAATAATTCAATTTTTCAATTTTTTTACTTTATCTTACTTGCACCCAAAATATAAATGAGTCCTTGTGTAGTTTTGTTGGTGGTAAGATAATGCCTTAAAAGGAAGGGGCATTCTTAAAATAAATGGGTAAATAAGCAAGTGACATATCGAAGTTTACACCCCTTATTTCAACAATGCCTAGACATGTGGGCATTAACCCAACAATGATAAAATGTAAACATGAATTAAAATTGACCTAACATAAAGTTGCATGGAATGGATTGAACATTTGTATCTACCATAAGGTGATGATGGATGCTTATATCATGAGATGACCAACGTACCCTTTACATGCAAATGTGCTTTACACCTATTTTCTCAACACCATACACCTATGAATATATCTTTTGGACACCTAAGGAAGGCGTTATTCTAGGATATGAAATGCCCTTTTCTAGAACTAAAAAGCAAAGCCATGTGTTTATATAGTAATAAACACAATTGGGCTATTACGAGAAAGAGGGGAAAACCTTGTGGTGGTTATAGGGCAATTTTTAGGATTCACAATTTTGTGATTTGCAAGAAATCAAAAACTTGATTGTAGTATGTAACCACAATCCTTAAAATATTTCAAAGAAATCAAATAATTCGTAAATCAAATTGCTAGTTCATTATAAGTTTTTTCATGAAAATTGTTGGGGTTTAAAGGTTTTTTTGAAATAATAAAAAACTAATTGTTCTTTCATTCTTTAATTGTTTTCAAAAATTTGGAATTAAAAATTCTTTGATTCTGAGACCAAAGGACATACATCCTTTTTAAAAAAAATTCCATAATACACGAGTAAAAATATAGGGTCTTGCATATATTGGTTGTTCAGTAAAAATCATAGTTTAATTAGTTTTATGATATGGTTATGGTTATTATGAAAAAAAATAAAAAATAATGTAGGGTAAAGAATATCCTCTTCTCTAGGAGGCAAATTCATGGATATAATAAGCTGCCCTCCAAATACACAAGGGAAATTTTCTCCTAGAGCTTTACTACAGTGCACCACATCATGTGAGGAGTAATTCTTCAAGTCTCAAGAGCACAATAAAATACACAAATGATTTGTTTGCATTTTTAATTTTGTTTTGGGTTTTTTTTGTTGGGCCCTCAAATTTTCATAACAATTTTGTTTGTTGTTGTGATGTGATGTGATGTGATGCATACATACATGAGAAGGAGTACACATGAGTGATTTGAAGATTGCATATTAAATGTTCCTCATGTGATTCTTCCTTTGAATTGCAGTTCTGTTGTCATTTGCAACACAGATTTTGTTTGTTTGCTGGGTGGAGGAATATGATCATGATACGTATACACACATGAGCTGCAGGAGGAGTCATTGAAGAAGAAGAAGTAGCTGCTGATCAGTACAAAATTATATGTATATATGTGTGTGTGTGTGTGTGTATTGTGTTTTTGGTTTGTGTTGAATATATATTTTCTCATTTGACAACCAATTATTTTTGTTGAGTGATTGATGTCATGATGATCAATGCAGGCATACTGCGAGTAGTGATTGATGAACGGTACAGATTCCAGAAATATTTTGATGAATTTTTTATTTTGGCAGCAATAGTTTGTAATTGCCGTCTCAGAATTTTTTAATTTATAACTCTCTCATTTTGATGTTGAGACACTTGTGCGCAGATGAAAACAGATCTCTAAGAAACTTAATAGTGCAAACCTACGCGGACTAGCTGAAGCCTGGTGGAAGCTCCTGGCGCAACCCAAATAGATGTAGGCAGTCACCAGCTTGGTGCAATGATCTCCTGCTGCACATGACCGCATAATTATAAGCTGAATGCGATAATGCACACTCATGCACGCCCACAGTTCATTCGCAGAATTGTTCGTGCATGTGATTTGTCTGAGTAATGATATTTCATTTTACAAGGAAGTTTTAGAGATCCATATTCCATGTATGCTTCATCATAATTAGTATGTACACAGATTTAGTATAATTCCAAAGTACGGTCGACCGAGAGTTTGTATGAACTACATTGGAGGGTACTAATTATTACTGCAGCTCCAATTTTAATAACGTTATAATCAGTAGTAGTTTATAGAGTACGTGAATTGAGTTTGATTGCAGCAGAAGTAATACTAAGCTGATGCAGACTAATTATAAGGAATTGAAAACTGCACGTCATGTACTACATTGCCGGGTCTGGACATGCAATGTTTCTAACTTTCTATATTCTTGTTGGGAATCAATCAACTTTTGATAATTTCTTCCGTCGTCGACCGATCGAGATGAAAATCACCCAGCATGCATGCAGTTAATAATGCTTAACGGGTCACGATAAATTCCAAGTTTTAGTCGAGTACTTGATCCAGCTAAGTATTATAAGGTTGTGATCTGATCAGCATGCATGCAATCTGACTCCTGAGCATGTTCTCTAGGGCGAAAGCCAGCCAGAACTTATAAAAGAAGTGATTAAAACTTTGTAGTAGGTGGTACATGTCTGGAAACGCGGTCCGTGTTCGTCCTCACAAGAATATATTTTATAAATGTAAATTGCCTGCACTAGTACAGTTTTCACAACGACGTTCTCATGAATGCAGCTAGCTAGTCAGCTTGTGCGACAAATCGATCTCACGGCAGGGCGACTAAGTTAAGTGCGAAACATTTCGCAGCACGTACCCATGCACGTACCCAGCTTACATGCACTTGAAGATCATGGGTAATTAGTACATGTAAACCAAGGTCATGTTATTGATTGCAGCACTCTTATATTCTTGGCTACCTACTGAAACTTATCACAAAAATCTGGCGATTTGAAAAAAAAAATTTCTCTTCAAAATCTGGCGAATTTGGGTCATTTTTTTCATGGAAAATAAAATAAAAATCCTTTGTATAGGTCGAAATCATATTTTCCAGATCAAATATGACCCTAACCCCCCCCCCCCCCCCCTCCATAATACACTTCCTTTTTAATTAAAATTACTTTTCTGCGAACTTTCCAAAACAAAGTCATCAGTTTTTAAAAATCAAAATCTGGTGAATTTTGGGCCTCTTTTTTTTTTTGATGAAAAATCCATTAATTGTATTGTATGGGTCAAAATCTTTTTTTTTTTGGAGTCAAAATTTGACAAAAATTTTGCCAATAAAAAAGAAAAAGAAAAAAAAGGGAACTATTCATCCTTGTTGGTATGTACCAATATTGCCTAGTCATTGAGAAGACACCCAGGTATTGATAACCTACTACCATTTGATTAATGATTTTTTTTTGAAAATTGATAGCTAACCTAAGTGCCTTATACATACCATTCGAAGAAGAACGAGTAGGACCATTATGGTCTGGGTATTAAATCTTTAAAATTTGATAACTTATCTTGATGATTGGAATTTCATCCACTTAGTTTATCAACCCTAAAACGCTAAACATGTTTAGGATAGGAAAGGAAGAAAAATAAAAAATAAAAAATCCTATATAACCTACCATAGGAAATTGATAAAGGGGGGGGGGGGGGGTATAACATTGACAATGAAATTGATAATTGATGAGTTTAAATTATTATAATTATTTTTGGATATTGATACCCTATATGGTTCAAAAATTAAAAAAAAAACTAAAATAAAGACCTACCCAGCCAGTTATGGAAAAAAAAAAAAAAGTGTAATAACCGACCCACACCAGTTACTTTGCACTGGGTATTTGATACCAGCTTGTGTGGGACAAGAAAATAAATAAATAAATAAATTCACAAAGAGGCTGGTCCCACGGGTATCAAGAAAAGGGGAAAAGCCCACTGGCTGACACGGGTACCATAAACCCTACTAGGCATATACATAGTTGGAAGTTGCAGTTATCATATATGCCTTGAGAGCAATTGGTAGCATTTTGCAACTTGATGGTTTTCTGCCTCTTCTGCTTCAAGAACTTCCAACTGCACACATTGGCAGCCTCGTGAGTGATTCATGAACTCCAACAACTATGGTAGAATATTTCTTTTCAACTTGTCTCATAATTGTTGCAGCTTGCTTTTATATAGATAAATAGATAGATAGATAGATAGATAGATAGATAGATATATATATATAGAGAGAGAGAACTACCGCAATCATGATAAAAGTTGAATATATATGTTATATGTATTTGAATCTCTCTCTCTCTCTCTCTCTCCCATATCTCTCAACACATGTGATCGAAAGTAGACATGATTAAACATTAGTATAGCGCCTTTTCTCATGAAGTGACAATCTTTGGTGGTTGTAAATTATAAATGCATTACTATCCAATTTTAAGCTGTAGAGTGGGAAAGATGTGAAGCCAAGAAATTGCATTGAAAATCATGAATAATAGATAGGGAAGAACTGTTGAGAGAACTTTTACATGTTAGCTTAGTTGCTGCTTTTCTTATCTTTCTGCTAATAACCCAATAGCCCTTAACCACATCTTAGCCATCTACATGCATCTTACTTGTGTATTAACCACCTATTCGCCTGCTTGCTTAACTACCTACAAGACTTTACTTTTACACTAATACATCATCAACTTAAAACTCGACTGTCAAGCTCTCAACTCAATAGAGGTTCATCCACACCTGAATCATAATGGACTTCCGATGGATGGTGTGTGCTGTGGGCTGTTTGTTCACTCTTGTTTATATAATCATGCCCAACACCCACCAAGCACACCTTCCATTGGAAATCCAATATGGCTAGTTGTGAATGACCCACAATTGAGTTACCATGGTTCTAGCTTCATAATCTATATGGCATGTGAATACTCCACTTCCACCTCCCATGCAAGTGGGTAAGTATGATAGGTAGAAACATGAGTGGTTGCTTTGTAGGCAGGTAAATAAGGGTCAGTATATGGTGGTTACTAGGTAGGTAGATACATTTGAATGGTTAGTACATAGCTAACCATCACGGTTAGTAACTAAAATTCAAAGTTGTCATTTGTAATCCTTTGAAGATAGATCATTCTTTTTTGGTACCTCAATCCTGAATACACCTTTGTGGTGTGCCAATGTGACTTTTCTTTTTGGGGGGGGGGGAGGGGATGGGTGGAGGGGGGAAGTGGATCCAATTGGTTACACAAAAAATATTTTTCTTTACATGTGGCTAGATGGTAATTTGTAAATGTTCATAGCTTGGTGACAAGAAATTGCAAAAGGGAACATATTTTCTTTGTCATTAGTAGCATGGGCCAAATGTTTCCCATAACTACATGATGATGGTTGCCAAGTTCATTTTCTAAAATATTTAGTTCACCCAAACCACATTGAGGTCCACAACATCTAGTCACATCCATATGAGATCATGTAACTAATTGAACTAACCCTCATAAATCTCTTCGTTTGTACATCTACTACAGAGGTTAAATGAAAGTCCTAAACAAACACCTTCCAAAAAAAATACCAAATATCATTTGCAATCTTCATCAATAAAACCTAGCCAAAACATTATGAACCCCACTGCATTCCACGAAAGCATCATGCATTCAATATAACCATATAATCAACCACTTGGAGTCCATTAGCCTCAAACTTTTTAGGCGTTGTCCAAATTGGAAGGCTTATTTCCTCTTCACTTGAGTTGTAATTTTCTTATCAAAACTCCACTATCACATTTATTCTATTTGAGTGACTTCCACTTATTCTTAGATGGATATAAAGAGTATTTGGACATAAATCAAGCCAAATCTCACTAAGAATTACCATATGCACCAATTGGCTTCCCAAATTTCAGCTCTACAAACTAGAGATACAATAAAATGTGGGAGGTTTCAATGAGAGAAAATGAGATATCCACACAACATCAATAACCATTCTATTGGTATTTGTTTAAAAAAGTATCCATAATACATATTGTTGCCCTACCCCTTTGTTATATTGAGACCAGTTCTCACAATTGTCCTTCTCACAGTTGTCGCTATTAACATAGGGGAAAAATTCTGCATTAATATCAAGTTTCAAAATTATAATTTTTTTATTATAAAAAAAACTAAAAAAGATAAATTACATCCAGGGTTTGAAGAGCCATCATACAGAAAGAAGTAGTGTATCAAATACTTGATACATTTGTGGTAATGTTGCCTCGATACATTGGATGCTATAACTCACCTAAAAACATTAGTTAGCAAAGTCCTCCCTTGGCCACTTTTCAAACCAAATTCCAATTAAATCGTAAAGAAGATGTAAACTATACCATGGTAGTAGGTACATGTGTGATGTAACCACTAAATTATTTGAGCTCTACAACAAGAAGTTAGATCCACTAAAGAAATACATGGTGTGCATCATCCATTGAACCTGTCTTCAAAGTTTTCATTCCTATGAAATTTTCACAAGCAATGTACTAGTTGATGTCCATCTTAAGCTTTGAATGAAGAATGCCCTACATCATTTTTGCTCATGTAATTGGTTGTGAATGTGCTTGTTAAACAAATATGTAACAAATTTTTGTAAGGATGACAAAGGCTTCAATAATTTGATCTAGCATCTTTTCCCGCATTCCTCCAATCTCAAAGTTTTGAAGTGACTTATGTGTCTAGGCACTCCATATCCACACACATTCCCATTTTATTTTAGATTTAGCTAAAGAAGGGAAGGCCCATGTTTAAAACAAATAACACTGGGTACACTCAAATTAATAGGAGTTAACATATGTGTAAGTGATGCTTGGTTTTTCATCTTTTAGTGTTAAAAATAATATTAAAGTTGAATTATTTTTTAATGTGTTTATGTAACAATGTTTCATTATGGAAAAATGTGGAGTGATTTGGAATGAATCTAATAAGGATAAAATACATTAGAAATAATATTTTCAATATTTAATAGACTTATAAATGATTCGTAAATTAATTGAAAATGAAATATTTTTATGAGATTCTTGAAACATATTTTACACAATAATATAGTATAATATCTTTTGGGTCATAAGAAAATTTTAATGATTTTTTATAAATTACATTATTTTTTTCATTTATTTCATTTTGAAAGTTCTTGAACCTTAACATCTAGGAGTTTCTTAGGCCTATAAGTTTATAGATTGTGTGCAAGTTGGAAAATTTTGCTAATCTAACATGTCAATTTAGTTGAATCCATGGTTATTTACTAATTTTTTTTGGTGTTGGTTCCATTGAAGTGCATGTGTCGATACAACACAAAATGTCAAGAAAACACATGACAAAATAAATGGAAAAAATAATGTAAGTAGGTTACAAAAGAAAATTAAAGAAGTTGAAAATTTAAAGCTCCTAAATGATTCTATGACAATTTTCTCCATTGATTTTGTTTTGCCTATTTGTGAACATTTGAATTTGTTGTCCATATACACAAGAATTTGATGACAATCATGTACATATGCATTTGTTGCCCTCATATAGTTGACATTCATGTGCATGCTACATGAAAAAATTGAAATGCTTACACCAAACAACTTGAAGGGATTTGAACCTTAATCCCAAAGAGATCTTGCACATTGTAGTTTGAGCTTTTACTTGCACCCAAACCCACATTAGTAAACAAACAAAAATCAAATCAAATCAAACAAACAAAAACTTGCCACCACATTTGACAAGTGACAACAATGTCACCACAATTAATAACTTATTGGAAATGTTGAAATTGGAGCAATTGCAAAGTAGAGTTCAAATGCACCAAAATGAAGTTGAAATGTTGCCATTTGGAAATCATTAAGTTTGATTGTGCATCGGTATAATGTTGTTATGAAACATTACACAAACATGCACTATTAGCCCACATATGAGTTAACAACATATAAATCCTCATTGGATGGAACCATGCACCCCATGTTGCATTTGGTTGTCATTCCAATCACAAATTGTTGCATAAAATCCAAATTGAAAAATTTCTAAGCATGCATATGAAAAACTAGGTCAATGTGGGTTGTCAATTGATTTTGTAGCTTTGTCTTCATGAAAGCGAGGTTTAAAAAAATGTGCTCATCCTCCATGTTGCCCGACACCATGACCATGCAAAGCTTGACCAACTCAAACCATTTAAAAAAAATGTTTATTCAAAATTTTGTTATATCCAAGGTAAAATCATAGTTAAAGGAGCCACCCAAGTAAGTGGGCATTCTTTAAAACTATATTTATATGTTTGAAAGATCAAAAGGGAAACATAATAGTTTAGATTGTCATAAATTTTTTGGGCATACTTTTCTTTAATTACAAAGTTTACATGCTCAAAGTTTAACACAAATCAAAAATGTTTTTACATGTTCAAAGCATTCAAACTTGAGAGTGGACAATCCTTATATCTTTTTAAACGTCTTTTTTTTCTACCAAAAATGCACCATTCCTTTTGAAAATTAGAGAGGATTTTAACATTGATGATTAGAAAGGTAAAATGATTTGAACATATGAAAATTGTTTTTATGACCCATTTAAACACATTTGGTTCAAAAATGTTTTTGGCCTTGAAAATTATGGATTTTGAAAATGTGGCTTTAACAAAAGTTGTTCATATATATATGTGATAGAAGGCATGAATGAATATACATGACATTAAATCAAAATTTAGTAAAAAAATTATTTATATTTGAAATGCAATGTTAAATGGGGTATTCGAAATACAAAATTTTAAGTTATAAACCAATGCATAAATGATACATGTCATGTGCACTCCTTGGAAAAAGACTTTTACCTTGGTGCCCTTTGTTCCTTTGACCGTGATTTCATTTTCCAAAATTTTCCCATAATCACAAAGTTGGTTGCAATCATGGGGAGGTGCCATTGTGCCTTGGTAATGATTTTGCATTGTTCATTTTTTATAAAAAAAACTTGTCAAAAATAATAAGGTTTAATAGAGGCCCAACAATTGTGTAAGGGTTCCCTAAGGCTTTATGGTGCCCAAAATGGGTTTGAATAATTGCCATGTGTTTGGGAAATGTTAACTTTACCTTTGGAGCCAACCAATATTGTGAACAAATTACATCAATAACATCCAACAGCTTGTGTCAAAATGTGTTTTTCCAATCTTGTTATTAGATTAATAATAGTTGAAAAACATTAGGCCTTCGTATATCTTACTATTTTAGCCCAAATTTCTTTGGTTACATGTTCATAACATTTAATGCTTAAATTAGTGGCATGGAACATATATATAAAATTTGCCTCCAAAAGAATGTAGGCAACATAGTGAATCTTTGAGTCAATCCACCAAGTCATTTGGCATAAAACATTGTTGCAATGTTCAATTAAATCAAGGAAAAACATGAAGTGTGTAGGGGACAACCTCTTTCAATTTCACAATACATGGTACAAATATTTGCTTCAAGTAGCTTCACAAAAAAAAAAAAAAAACAAAATCACAGTTGAATCATGAAAGTTTGCCACTCTTGTGTAAACTTGGACAAACCATGCATTGATTCTAGCAAGGGCATGATGCAAGATATCTAGCAATCATGTTTCCAAATCATATAAAAGTTCATAATTATCCTTAGTAATTTCAATGCGAGGATTATTTTCAGCCATCTTTACAACCAAAGTTCAATAAGTACTTAATTAATATTTTAAAAAATGGTGATAACATTAAGATCCACCACGTGTCAACATTTTTCAAAATCTTGTTGCCTTTGCATTCTAGCAATTCAAAAGCTTAATCACCTCAAGATGTATTTAAGGCTATGAGAAAAATAATTGTATGTAGATGAGAGCATGGATCCAATCTTGGTTACCAAACCTAAATTACTCAAGGTTTGAATAACCAAGTTTGTATGGTGTGTCATGTTATGCAAATCATTAATATATGGATCATGTTTTAGCATTAATTGAGTGGTGACACCATTTTTGACACCTTTGAAAATAAGTAATTTCATTTACCTCAAAACAAATCAATTTGTTGGCAATGGGGTCAAAGCAAGATAAAGTATACAAAAAAAGTAAACATTTGCACTTAAACCATGTGTCACACATATAACTACAAAAAAGAAAACATAAAATTACGTGAAAATATATGTCAAGTAATATTCATTTGGTGTATTAAATGTATATAAGATATATTTCTCAAATCATAAAGGAAAATGAACTTAAAAAAAGATGAAAAGTAATATTGAAATTGATCGGTTTGTATCTATTCAAACCTACCTTATCATTAGAAATTTAATCAAATAGACATGTATTAATTTATGATATGAAGATCATCATCTATTTTAGCAAGCTATCAATTTTTTCTCATTTTCTTTTTAATAAGCCCCACTTGAAATAAAAAGCCCACATTCAAAAGTAAACATCAAAAGCTAAGTGTATTTTTTAAAACCTACTTGAAACCTACTTTTACAAGTTGGAATAAAAACATTAATGCACATTAGTGTAAAAACATTTTATCTTTTATCATTCAAGTAAAAACATTAAATGTTTCAAAATTTTATGATGGTTTTAATTGTTATTTACAATTTACTTGTAATTTTGACAAGGTAAAAAAATATTCATTTTATCTTGTTTACACCCAACATTTATTACCCTTAAGCCCCTAAAATCAATAAGATTTCAAACAATCAACTTTCTGGCTAGATTGTTGGAAGTGGCTCCATCTATTACCCTTTGTAAATTGAGTAGAATTGGGATACTCTTTCACTCATCTTTCACATGCATACACATGGATAAAAGCCCAACTCTAATTATCAATTGTGATGATTTTATCACAACTCACTAAGATGAATGTTTTATTGACTACAACTTTGATTGCTTGTAAAGCAATGTTGTGCATTTAGTATTGTTTAGCTAGTAGAATTTAACCAATGCTTTCAAGGATAATTCTCAACCTTAAGAAACTAGAATAGTTCCTTGAAGGGTTCAAAATTCGTCATGGACTTACCTTGTTGAAACAAATGCCAAATTGCAAAACATTGGGTATATTTTTTCATTCACTTAACCTTTCTTGCATTTGTAACTTGAGTAACAATTTTATCTTGCCCTATGGATGCATACAATTTTTCATTCTTCACATGGGCATTAGTAGGGTTAGAATAATATGCACTAACTACAACTCTAGGTCTAGCCACAATACATTTCTTCACCCTTAAGTGTTTGATTAAAGAGTCAAGTTTAGGCACTAGCAACTTTCTACTTTCAATTTTGGAGCAAACATCGAGCATTTCACCATCCTTCCCACAAATAGGTTCAAGCTAACAAAATGTTATAGCCCATCAAACTTGGTAAACCCTATCATTTCCCATTTTGAATAATTGCTCATGGGTTCAATAGAATCTTCAAAAAGGATTTTGATGACTTTTTTATTGTCTTTATTTTTTCCGTTGAGAATTACACTTGAGTCATTGTCCTAACACAAGGACCAAATAAACTACAATTATGGGTTACATACCATGAGAAATAGCAAAAGATTTATTATTTCATGTACAAAAGTGAAGATTGCATTAATAGAACTAGCATGCATCAATACCAAGGTGTTAAAAAATAGTTAGAACTTGAAATTAGTTTATGGTTTTAAAGGTCCCACAACCAGTATAAAAAAAGTTAAAAAAAGAAAGAAATGCAAGGAAATCACTTTTTGAACCTTAACACTGAAAAGATGGAGTAGCAAACAATGAACATCACAATCAAATGGTAAGAACATTAGAATATTGAAAAAAAAAAAAAAAAAACAAAAATATTGACAATAAGGACATAGGATAGATCATAAAAAACGTCCAAAACATTGAAGCGTCTAGAGGATTGAAAAAACTTTGAAGATTAGTTTAACAAACATAAAGGCAACAAGTATACATATTAAAAAAAACCGACAAAACACCAAGATCTTCATAAAATTAAAAAATATATGATGAATTCAAGGGTGACAAACACACATAAGAAACTAGAAAGACCAACATAACACCAAAACCTTTAGAAAACTTGAAAATTGACAATGAACATAAGGGCAATGACACATGAGTGACAAAAGATTAAAAAAAACCATAAGACCTACAAAATATTGAGACCTCCAAAAGTTTGAAGAAAATTTGAAAATTGATGATGAACACAAGGGTGATGAACACACAAAAAAAAGTCATAAAAACTTGTAAAACATTGAAACCTCAAGGTTTGTTGAACACAAAGGTGTGGGCAAGACAAAAAAAAACAAGAAGTTGCAAAACAATGAAACTTTCAATACCTTGAAGAAAATTTAAGGATCAACAACAATAGGTTTGGAATGACAAACACATAAAAAAGGTTGTAAAAACCTCAGAAAACTAAGTTTGAGATTATAAGAACCTTAAATTTTTTTGAAGAGTGATGACAACGGGCTTGAATCTTGATAGGGGTGACAAAAAGGTGTTGAACTTCAACAACCTTGGACTCTGCACATTCATTACCAAAAACAACTTCAACACATTCTTCTTGCAAATGTGAACATAGAAAATGATCAATGATGAAACAAGAAGTTAGAAGCTTAAGAACTTGAAAATGTGATGAACAATTCCGTTTTGTTTTTAACCTTCAAAACTTGTACCTTCAAAAACAACATATACATTTTGCCACACCACTATTGCACATTTCAAAATATTCAAGAAGTCACGGATCACAAATCTAATGTAATGCTACAAGTTAGATCAATAATGGCAAAGACTAGAACAACAATTAACAAGAAAACCAACTCAAAAATAACCTAGATGGTCATGAAAGTGAGTGTGTACCTTGGAATTAAACTCATATTGCTTTCATTATATATGGGTGAATGCATGAATGAGTGGACCAATATTAATGTTGCCTTGCAATTTCATACAAATTGGTTTTGTTCAAAACAATTTGGTTCAAATACCAAAATTAATATTCTATCCAGTGGAGTCATGGACTTTGATTTTAAGTTATCAATTGAAATATGAACACACATATGTGATCATATTGTCAATTAATGACCTTAAGTCAAGCGAATGGACTTTTGAAACTGTAACACATGAAATGTTATTGTAATTATAGATTTGTTTATGGACCTTTTTAGTGGGCAAAATTGATGCATGAAAAAAAGTCCTATATAATTATGAGTTTTTTAAAATTTAAAATTTGTGTGCACATGTACAAAATGACAATTTGAAAATTTCAAATATGAATTTTTTCTTTTGGAATTGATGAATTGTTACTACTTAACTATTTAGGCATCCTAAGGTTTGAAAAAATACAAAGGAAATGGATTTATGAAGATGTTATCATGTCCTATTTTTTGGTCCACTCATTCATGCATTCACACCCTTATAAACTTTTCACATCATTTGACGCAACAATGCTCCTTTGTTGCACCATTGCAACAAAACCAATGTATACAAAGTTGGACTTAAACAAATGCAACAATGAAATGGACCAAAGTAGCTTGTAGCATATCAAATGCAATGAGCAAAATCTTTACACCTAACATTTCTTGCAAGGATGCCTTAATGTGTGCAATTTCATCCTAGTACTCAAAAGCCCACACAATATCTCGTACCCCTACAAGTGGTGACCTTAGATAGTGAGCTTTCACGGCTATCAGCTGCCTTTGAGACTAATGGTTCATGATTGTTGGTGATGGAAGCAAATAGCAAGGGAAATGGAGTGCTGATGAAGACCCTGCACGAATGTAGCATTTGGCATCCAACAAAGCCACTCAGTTGCATTGGGTGAACCCTAATCCGAACCATGCATGTGGAGGATGTCTATAGCACTCTTTCCTGTTATCAAATCCTAGTGCCTTTACCAAATCCAACAGCCAAATTTCCTTAAGGCCATTCACCAAGTTTTTAAATTTTATTATTATTTTTTTTTTATTGGCCACATGGTGAAATTTGCCCAAAAAAAGAAAAAGAAAAGAAAAGAACACTGGTCACAATAGACTTCCTCAGTTTCATGAACTTTTTTTCATCTTGATTATTCCTTTTGGATTATTACTTATTACATGATGAAAAAAAAGTGCCCGGTACTTGTGATTACCAGGACTAGATTCATTTTAGTCAGATTGCGAGGTTGTGTGCTTCTGAAGAAGGGACATTGATGTATCCTTGTTTAAAACCAGTGTTGGAAGGACTGATTGCAATAGAGATATCCCTAAAGTCACCCTGTCTTCACTCTGTCGTTGGGCCTCCTCCTTTCACCCCCTTGTAGTGGTATCCGCAAAGTAAGGATATTTTTATTAGATCTCGGTATGAAATGCTGAAACTCACTATGAAATGCTGAATCTCAGCATTTAGTGCACAAGGTTCGTTCGATAAGAATTATAGTAGCTGTACAAGTAGGAGCAGTGAAAATCTATGTAGCAGCAGTGAAGGCGCTCAGGAAAAAAAAAGAAATACAGGGTTGAAACTCAGGAAAATGATGGTTTCCCGAGTTTCACACCCCGTTGAATGCTAATGTACTTTTTTGCAGGTGTTTTAAAAATCTCACCCTGTGTAGATGACCAAACTCAGGGCACTGGTGTTATCTTGCCTGACTTTACGGATATCTCTAATATGCAAAGGTAATATACATAAATGTAAGGTGAAGTCCATGGGTTTTAGGGTTTAACATTCTCAAATTAAGCGGGCTAGGACAAGGTGGTAATTTGGGGGCGGGTCGATCATACCCAATACTATGTCATGCCTTCACATGATTCAACCAAAGAAACCTTACTGAAATTTGTTAGGTCAATCGTTGCTGTTAGGTTAATTTTTTCCCTCAAGGTAAAACAATTTAGTTGAGAGGCAACTTGCCTCCAAATTGAATAATTTCACACGAATGTTGAAGCTGTAAAATATTGTGTGTTTGGAGTTGGAAGTGTTGGACTACCTTTACATAAAACGAACTCAAATTTTGGGTACTTTTACCATTGTTGTGAAAATTGTTGGAATAAATTTGGTAGAGTGAGAGAGCTTTGGCCTCTAGATCTTATTACAAGAACGGACTCCTTTATAATTACAACAACAACGGGCCAGAAAATGCAGGTTCATCGTGAGTGGGTAATTAAATCCCCCCTCACACAATCAATAACATGGTGTGCATGTTGAGTATGTACGGGGGTAGTGCTAGTAGTGTTCATTATTTCTAGGGTTTAATAATTTGCTTCTTCGACCACTATCTTTTCTTTCACAAATTATTACCCATGTGGAGAGCTCATGATCTTTTGTTTTATATCTTGGTATATTTCTTGTTGGGCAAATTTTCTAAGTTTTATGGAAGCTGCATGTGATAGATGTGGGTGGGCTTATTTGGCATGAATCTGTGATGGATCTACCCAATGGGTTCAGGCAGAAGATATGTTTGGACTAGAGCTTCACATCATCACCCAAGTTCATTTCAATCTCTTTTTAATCCTCATATGTGTTGCTTATGTGAAAGGATACTCTTGAAAAATACAGATGCCCTCATATTATTATCTTAGGAGGTCAGAATTGGCTTACAAAAGGGCAATGGAGATTTGTGTGCATGTTTTCATGTGTACAATTTTTTTTTTAAAGGCTTCAATATTGTTGTACACTGATCTAGTTATGCACAATAGTTAACCCTCTTTAGGTGCATGAATGATATGCAATAGATAATTTCTCTTGCAAAACCAAAGACAAAACAAGGGGTGTGTCACGCTGTGGCCTTGCCATTTACATTAAGAAGCATTAAGACAAAAGTAGACTTATGGAAACTCAAATATTTCACCATGCAAAAAAATATAATCTTCACAAAATCCTCTAAAAGAAACCAAAATCCTTCAAGACATTATAACTCTATAACTAATCTCAAGTTTCAACACCAGCCAAAAATATCATCTTTCAAAAATCCTCATATAAAAATAGACCTATTATTATTATTACCTAGTATGGCCCAAAATCCCTTAAGCTACTATACTCTATAACGAATCTAAACACAATATCCTTGCCTTGGTATGCAAGGCCAACAAAAGGGTGAGGACAATATCTAGAAAACCATTTGGACAATGTAACGTACTTAAGGTCCATGTAATATCATTTGGTAAGTTGTTTTTTCATTTAAAAATTAAATTTTTTTTTGATTAATTAATTATTTTTGTCTCCTTTAGTAATTGCTGGGACTCGATTCATGGAGCCAAAAATAATTGATTACAAATCCGATGTTGAGAGTTTAGAACATTCATGTACATTACGGTGTAAAGTGCACATTATATCACCATAATGTACACATATACCATTGTGCACTCTTTTCCTTCCCATAATTCAAATAATGTACACTAAGTGCATAAGCACATAAATGAATGGCAAACATTCAAACATGGAAAATTATAGTGGGTACTAAAGTTAGTAACCATAACAGAAGGGGTCACTTGCACAAAATGCTTTTTGTGAGGATGGTGGGTTCTCCTTGATAAAGTATAATACTTAATTGTATGTATCTCAATCCTTTTTTGACTTGAAAAGTGTTCACATAACTAAGTTCCTAGCCTAGTAGAACTCTTTTTGATTGCCACCTCCAAATCCCATCTTCATTATTGTGGTAGTAGTGTGGTGTCAAAATGATTGCTCCTTTGCAAAAAAAAAACTTTGCACTTGTGTAGTATTTGGGTTTAAAATATGGCTTAAAAACTTGGAAACAATTTGTGAGTGAGAGAATTCATGAAAACCTAGTTACAATTTATAATAAGCCACTTTAGCAAAATTCATTTCATTTTGCATTCAAATTACTTAACCATGTTACACAATTTCATCACTTCTCGCAATTTCAATTCAACAAGTGATAAAGTTCATTAACTAAATTTCTTTTGCCAATGAATACTATAAACAAATACCTTGTTTTGAACCAATGCCATTTCTCTAGAAATGTATGTAACCTTTTGTTTAAAGATGCATGCTAGTTTATTTTCAAAGGACTCTATAAATTTTGTATCATGGAGTTCCAATGAAGTCAAAGAGGGCATGATGCATTTGTTGGGTATTTGTCCATGGGTTAGTATTAATAATGGGTTTTTTTTAGATGAATTTTCACACCACGGCAACAGGGGGAAAATAAAAAAGAAAAAAAAGGTGGAATATTTTGCCACAAATGCTATTAAGCTTTTTTTACCAAAAAAATTGTTTTTTAAAAAGAAACGAAAATCTTTGGTTTTTGAAGAAAATGTTGTCACTTTTTTCAACTATATTCTTAGTTTGGAAATAGTTACTTTGCAAGTAAAATTTCTAAAACATTGTACACAAAAAGCTTTAAACCCAAAGAATAAATGAAATATCTATAATTTATGTAAAAATCATTTAGAAATGTAATCAAAGATATTTTTCATTTACAAGCTGTTTGTCTTTGCAATACCCAATCCTACATATTTTATGAAAATTTCAAAAAAATCATAATATTTATTAATTCTAGTGATGAGCAATCAAGACTGGTATATATGAGGGAATTTGTTGGAATTCTTTGTATTTATTGTGTATGAATGAATTTTTTTAAAAATTAAAAAAATAACTATCTCATTTTTTCAAGCCTAATTATTTCATTTTAAAAATAATATTTTAAAAATTTTAACTTTTCTTATTAACTATTATCCACTTTTTAAAATATTTATTTTGCATTTTTTTCTTCCCTATCTACCAACATGGATATGAAAAAGTAAATTAACATGTGTCTTTTCATGTTCATGAAATGTCTACTTGAGGACACTTAATATAAAGTTTGAGATCGGCTTGCGGGTAAATGACCATTTAGAAGAGGATATTAAATAAAATTGTTCAACTTATCTTTATCATCTTATTATTATTATTATTATTATTAAATTTTTCATAAATATATTAAAATCATCCTATATTAATTATAATCCATTATTTCAGGATATTACAGATTTTACATTATAATTAAATTAATTATTTGAATAAAATATATATCTTATTCTTTAATTACTTAACTTATAATTTCTACCCAACAAACAATATATATTACATCCTATAATATTATTTGCATATATATATATATATATATATATATAAACTAACTGGTGTCCGTGCTCCCAAGAATGTATATTAATTTAAATTAAATTTGACATTGACATAAATAATGATGAACTATTGAAAACCATATGAAATTGTTTTTAAAAAAAAAAAGCCTGGCATTTATAATTAGGTAGCAAAATAATAATACCCAGGTCCTAAGGTACTACAAAAATACAAAGAGTGAAATTCTGGCTTTGAGGGTTTGCATTTTGCTAGTGTGCAGCAGCAGCAACAGGTCCAGAGCTCGAGCTTCTTCTTCTTCTTCTTCCAAGCTTTGGTTTTGCACCAAATTTGTTGTAAGCTTTTTGTTGTAGCTGGATTGCTGCAACTGCAATTTGCAGAACTTCACACTTTCCATTTGTGGTTTTGTAATTTGAAGAGCTCTTGAATTTTATTTTTTTTCTCCATCAGTTCGCTGCCAGTATGTCCGACAGTAGTGCTCAGCCAGATTCGTGTTTAGATCAGGAGCAGTTAGTAATTCTAGGAGGAGATTTTATGAACTCAGAAGCTGCAGCTGCAAGAAGTGGTAGTGGCATGAATATGAGCAGCAGCAGCAGCAGCAGCAGGAGTATGATGATCGGCATGCTCTCCAGCACAGGCTCTGATCGTGATATGGACTTGTTGCAGAGTTTTGATCTGCAACAGTTTGCGCAACTTCCCTCGTGTATATCAAGCTCTGATGATCATAGAAGAAGTTCATGCAGTACTATAAATTCAGCTGATGGTCATGGTGGTTTTTATGCTCCAGGAGCAGCTGCAGCTGCAGCTCATGGGCAGCTGCAGCGCCCAGACATGAGCTTCATGATCAACTGCTTTGATCAGTCCTTGCTCATGGAGAATAACAATGAGCTCCTCCACATGAATTGTACAGATGTTGTTGGGTCGAAAGCTGATGATGAACCTGGAGAAGAAGAAGAAGAAAAAGCTGTCGCCATTTCGGCTAGTAGCTGCATTGACGACCAGTTGGCTGAAATTCTCTTGGATCCAGATTTGAAACTGCGAGCTTCAGTACCACAAGCTTCATTGCACAATTCGTCGCTGCCTGCAGTACCCGAGCATCTGCAATATGTTCGACTCGGCAACAATCAGCGGCATCAGCTATTGCATGCAGCTGGTGCTGATCTGCAACACCGCCATCTAGTAGAAGCGTCTCGACCGGCTGCGGTTTGCAGCAGTTCGCAAACGAAGAATCGGATGCAGCCGGGAAACTGGCAGCAGTATACGGAAGCTGTCGTTGTGCAAGCAGCGTCGACGACGTCCAACCTGCAGCCATTGCAGCAGCTTAGACATCGTCGCGGTCTTTCCTTCCTCAATGATATTCAACCCGTGCAGCCACCAAAGCTCGTGCCGCCTGCAAGTGTAATCCGACCTAGTGTAGCTTCTTCTGAAATTATATCTCAGCAGCAGCAGCAGCTCGCAGTCTCCCTATTTTGTAGCAACAACATGACTCGTCCCGGAGCTTGCAGCAGCCCTAGTGCAAGAACACAGAATGCCACGAATTCGACATCGAATTTCTCAGGTCCTGATCAGGTGCAGCACATGAGGCCGAGCGCCGGTACTCTGGAGTGTAACAACAACATCGAACCCCTGGTCTCACCATGCAGTGTTCTCACTTCACCGAGACTCATTTCAAAGCTTGACAACTACCGAGGCAAATCCTATAATTGTCGTGGTGCAGCTGTACTGCATGAGCTTCAGGGCAGCTTACATGAGCTCCTTCCATCGCCAACAGCTTCCGCAGCTGAAAGACCGCATAATTATAGTAACGACAACAAACGGTTACAAGCTGCTGAACATGTTCCCGTCATGTCCATGGCCAATCACGACCCACGTCCTCGAGTTGCAGCAGCGTCAGGAGCAAGTTTGTCAGCTAGACGAAACAGTTCAGAAACCTCTAGAGACGCTGCTGCAGAGGCATGTACTCATGAGGCCAGGGTTTCCATGCATACTAGACCCAAGATCAGAAAGAGGATGAGGCCGGCGCCAGCGCAGCTGATCAACGTCGACTGCTGCAAGAAGAAGAATATTATGGGCATCGTGGATCATGAGCCAGTGAAGAAGATGGTGCAGCAGCAACTGCAGAGTCAAAGAATGACACATATCGCTGTGGAGCGCAACCGCAGGAAACAGATGAACGAGAATCTGGGCACACTCCGGGCCCTTATGCCTGGCTCTTACGTTCCCAAGGTAACAGATCCAGACTCCAGACAGCTATAGCTCTGCACAATATGTAATCCTAAGTTGCACACTCCTCAATATTTCCAATATGTAATTTGCTTCCAAGCTCCGTGAGCTTCTTGCAGATCATCTTCGACTTCTAATATTGCACGCATGAATCTAATATTAAGTTTGCAATCTTTTGTGGATCTTTGTAATTTATGATGATCTCAGTTTGATTTGGAATATATTCCTGTTGCATAATTATGTACAGGGAGACCAAGCGTCCATAATTGGGAGTGCAATAGAGTTTGTGAAGGAGCTAGAGCAGCTTCTCCAATGCTTACAAGCGCAGAAGAAGCGTCGCTCTTACACTAGTAGTCAGCTCAACAACGATGTGATGCAAAGCTCCACGAGATCTAATTCAGTACCCATGATCATGAGTCCCTCTGGCATTATCATAAAGCCCAACTTAGGCGGTCTACTGGCACTCACATTGCAACCTGGTGCAGGAGCAGCAGCAGTAACAGCATCCTCAGCTGCAGCTACTGCAGCATTCCAAGACTTATCATCAACCGAAATGAAATTGTTGCCGCAGGCTGCTGCTGCTGCAGAGACGAACAGCAAGTCGGAAATGGCGAATGTGGAAGTGAAGGCAGTGGGTTCCAATGCTTGGATCAAAGTCTTGGCGCAACGAAGATCACCAGGACAGCTGCTGAGAACCATGACGACGCTTGAAGAGAGTTTGGATTTGAGCATTCTTCACTGCAATATCACCACAGTCGACAACACCGTCTTGTCCTCCTTCCATGTTTGGGTAAGTAAGTCAATGTTGTTCCCACTCTCACTGGGTAATTTTTTACAAGTTTTTTTTACAAATGCAGCCATCATCCATAAGAAGATGTGGTAGAGAAAAATGGCAATCGTCCCTAAGAAGATTTGGAAGATTTAGCCAAATCTGGCCAGAAATCAGATGTGATAGAAAAAAATTGGTAATCATCCCTAAGAAGATTTGTAAGATTTAGCCGAATCTGGTCAGAAACCAGATGTGGTGGAAAAAAATGACAATCATCCCTAAGAAGAGTTGTAAGATTTAGCCAAATCTGGTTAGAAACCAGATGTGGTAGAACTTTAAGAAATGACAATCATCCCTAAGAAGACTTGGAAGATTTACCCAAATCTGGCTAGAAACCAGAGGCTAAAAACCAGATGTGGTAGAGAAAAATGGCAATCATCCCTAAGAAGATTTGGAAGATTTAGCCAGATTGAATCTGGCTAGAAACTAGATGTGAAGTAGAAGTCTTTAAATCAACCTCCCATTATTATGGCCACACACACACACACACACACAAGTTAGTTGGGTGTCCATTTCAGGCTCAAAATTGGCACAACAGGACCTGAATTGCATTCTGGGCAGCTCCAAAATGTATATGGTCATCACTAGACACATCTTGGACAGGCAAATGGGCAGTACAGTAAAAGAAGGAAAGAGTGTGAGAAGAATGTAATCATGAAATCAAGCATCCATGGATCACAAGATGTATGAGCAAAATGGTTCTTACATTTAGCAACTCATTAAGAGTGGGAGAGAAAATATGCCTACTTTTTATAGGTATACGATTGATCCCTTCTTTTTTTATAAGAGGGGGTGTATTCGTGAATAGGAGTCCTTCAAATACGTACATTCAAAGGAAGTTTTTTGAATGCTTAATATGTAAGCTACAAAATGTGGGTGCAATTCCCCTGGTCTCCCTGTTCAGTGGACCAGTGAATTCACTCAAAATTCAATGAAAACATTTACTGAATTGGGACGCATTTTGTTATATTGAGATGAAGGCCTTGTTGCTCAATGCCTCTCCTAACTTGAACAGTAACAACTTCAAGGGTAGCAGCTTGAAGGTGTAGGCTCAAAAATTTAATGGAGGCCTGTGGAAGCACGCTTTTCCCCAGCATAAAATACAAACAACATTTAAATTCATTTGATGAAAGGTCTGCATGTGATCAGTGGAAGGATCCTTCATATCTGTCAAATTAATCTTCCTTACTAGAAGGTGCATCCAAATACAAAACCAAAAACCTTAGGCAAGCTTTACAAATTCTTGAAACATCTTTGGGTTTTGGAATTTGGTGCAGATTGGGAATAAGTGCTTGTCAACAGTGGAGGAAATTGCAGCTGCCATCCAGCACACCTTGCTGCAGAATATTACCATCTAATTCATTCTACTACTGTATTTATCTGTGTTTCTCAGGCACCTTTTCCCGCAATTTGACTCTTACAATCTATGTTGCAAGATAAGCTCTTACAGATTACCTGTGTTAGATACATATATTGGATGAAATTATTATTACTAGCTGTAGCCTGTGACATGTATTATTATTGTTGATTTCACATGATACATATCGTTATGGAATAGCACCCCGATCTTTGCTAGAGCAAGCTATATTCAGCTTAAGATATCTGCCAAGAAATCATGCTCAGCCACAGCTGCAGCCTGAGGATTGAATTTGAAGTTTATATATTCTGATGAATGCTGTTAGTAAAATCCTGTACATATTTGGATTCGCCTCACTCGTGATGGCTGGATTTATTCACTGGGCTTAATGTTCAGATCTGTTCAAGACAACTATTTTGCTCTTGTTTGGGCTTTTCTTTGAAGGGTTTCATTATTTTATATTAGGTATCAAATATAAGAAATTTGAGCTCTATGCTGCTTCACACGATCTATGAAATATCGAAGCAATAAAAAGATCTAAGCCAAAGTTCTTTCCAATTTTGAGAATTTCATTTGTAAATGGAATGACCTGCCACAAAAACTGTCTTGTGTTCATGGGGAGAAGTTCTGAGAGCACGCCCAACGTCAGCCCTCCATCACTAGTTAGCACATCCAGTGTGCAAAGCTTTAGTTTCTGGCCCATTCCCCCACCCATAAACCTGAAAAGATGAACAGTCCCCACCCAGGAACCCTGGAAAAATGACTGTACAAAGTGAGAGTATTTAAGTCTCACCACCTGGGCCAATCACTTCGTCATCCCGCACAGTAAAAGTTGGAATATGGTGGTTTGGCTCAGGAAATTGGTTTTGGCTCAGCAGAATTGCACACGTTGCAGTGGCTTGGCACAAGGCATCTATGTCCACCTGCAGAAAAGAGTCTAATAAATGTGATCAGACATCTGCCTGTCATAATGATTGCTCCAGGTGGTTTTGCTATTAATAGTCGCTCACCGATTTGCTGTCCCAGTTTCACTTTATGGGCGGGGTTGAAACAAAGTAAATAACTAAACTTGGATGTGAGAAGTATTTTGGCAGGGTCACATACTGAGCACCGATGGAGATGCTCTAACATGTGCCATGTGGTAAAGTACCCCTCAAATCCATCTAAAATCAGGGTCTCTGACTCCAAATGTAGCATTTCTTGTTTAATATTGGCCTCTAAGAGATCTCACTGAAGAAGAAGACGAAGGTAACCAATGTGGTGCTAGTTCACCCTTGCCCTAGTACAACTTGTTGAAAAACTTTAATGAGATTTCTCAAGCAAAGCCTAAGCACGATGGTCGGAATCATTCTTTCACAATTTTTTGGTTGTTCACTAACAGAACAGGGGCAATCCTACCTCATTGTCGAGTACATTAAACCATTTATTTGAGCCCTTCGACCTTCAACATCTAATATCACAAAATTAAACTAAGTGTTTAATCAACCCTTATTTGAGACTTTATCATCTTAACTTACAGCCATTTAACTAATCTTCTTGCAACCTAATTTTGCCAACCTAAGTTTATTTTGCAATGCTATGTGTAGAATTATCAAGAGCAAAATCCAAAATTTCAAAAACATTTATGTGAAATTATTTCAACTTGTATTTTTTTTCTTCACTAAATAATGACCATAAACTAATTACTAATTAATTAAAACGTTTCCTTAATTTTTTTTTAAAACATTGATTCTAGAGATGTTCACAAAACCAATACTGGTCAAGTTGAATTCTAGCATGATGTCATTTAATTGCGTATAAATGAAATGTCCAACAATAGATTACTAGGTCAAAAACCATTAACTCTATTGGTTTGTGTTTGCCATATCTACTTTATGCACATTTTTTTCATTAACATTTTAGTCCATTTGATTATGTGGTAACATAAAATTTATTTATTTAGCCATATGCAACATTTCCCTTGGGTCTTAAGGATTGTGATTAAATATTAAATTAAAATGATTTCTCCAAATCTTTTTTGTTTAGATTGTTCAATATAGCTTTGAATGGTAAATAGACCCATTGCTTATCACTTCTACTATTGGACATGTTTTTACTTTTAGTGAATTGTCCCCCACTTGATTAATATTTGTAGGAATCTAACACATAAAACAACACAAATATTTGGGATTGAAGGGCACATTCCAACTTGAAAAACCTATAATTTCCTTTATTCTTTGAAATGAAGGGTTTGTTTATTTGTAAGCCTTCAACCACCAAAAAAAAAGCACCATGTAATGATTTCCAACTTAATATCAAAAGATTGGAAATTAAGAGTTTAAGGTTTTGTACCCGAAATTGGGTCTACCTCAAAATAAGTCTTTGCTTTTCTTCAAGTTTACAAACCTTCAAAACTCCTAAGCCACATAGTTAGTGAATACTAGCAATAATAAAAAAAACAACAAAATGATGAAGGCCCCCAAAAAAAATACCTAAATAACACAATCACAACCACCCATATCATCCCTTGTTTCTTTTCAATTTGAGCACCATGGCCAAAAAATATATATTTGACACATTTCATTTTGGCACAATAGCAAAATGCTTAAGACCTCATATTATAAGGTTGGATGCTTACAAGTTTTTGTTTGTGTTTGAGTTCATGCTCAATTCTCAAAACCCAATTCAAAACGTCTCTATGGTGGAGGAATCATTATAAGACTTGCTTTTAAATCATGCATGTACTTCAAAGATTGGACTAAATTCAAGTTTAGAGAAAACCAAGGTTGGTGACATTTGACCTTAAAATCAATCAATAAATTTTAGGGCATTTCTCATAGTGTTTAAGTTTTATATTTATGTGTGGATTGGGGTTGTCATGGAACATTATAGGGACAAGTGCAACCGAAGCTTCCATTTGTCATTAATTTGTGTGTTTTTGTTACTTTTTGGCTTTTTTAATCTCCATTTTCACAATAGATTTTTCATGTTTTTTTCTTCTTATGTATATATGCAATAAAATCATCACATGATTTTTTGTCATCTTCATTGATTTTCTCTTATTCATTTCAACCTATCCTCTTTCTTTCTTTTTTTTCCCCTTATTTTCTTTTCAGAGGTTAGGTTTTTTGGGTTTTTGGATTGATCTTGGTTTCAAATGTGAAAGAGAATTATGACATTCAATGTTGGTTTTTTTTTATACCTTTCTTGGTGTTCTTTGTGTGCACTTGTTTTGGTGTAGGTCTTGGCATTCCAAATGTTGGATAGGAAAATTTGAAGGAAAACAAAAACAAAAGAGAAAGAGGCTTGACTCTTTAGTGTTTGTGTGATAGAAGAAAAAAATGATAGTGGGAGAAAGAGATTGTTAGATGTGTATGTCCTTCATTGTAAGAATGATGAATTTAAGAAAAGATATTTCTTGTTGTTTTGGGAACAAATTGTAACATTATTTATATCAACTTTCAAGGTGCATAGTTTTGTCATGTACTCATGTAAGGTGCATAAAATGTTTCATATCAAGAACATCACAAAAATGGCAATATATATTAAAATATTAGATAATAATAAAATAATACAAAATAGGTTGGACAATTATTTAATAATTCTTAAAGAATGGTCATTTGATGCACATAGATCCCAAGCTTTACATTAAGTGTCCCTTGGAATATGTTGTGGAAATTTTAAACAAATTTTCTGAAAATATTTTTTATAAAAAAAAATTGTGCAAAGCTTTTTACAAATTTTTTAAAACTCAAATGGAATGGAGCCCACTCAATTGTTGTCAGAAAAGTCGAGAATCCAATCATATAAAATTGGCTACAAAGAAGAAGAAGAACTTCAAGAAGAAGAAGAATGATGATGGTGGTGGGGACTTCATGAAAATTTAATGATACCAGAGAAGGCCACATCACAGACTGCTAATAATCTAGTGGGTACAAATGTGCCATGGAGGAAGAGAAGAATCAAAAAAGTCTACTGAAAGAGAAGAAAAAAAAAAGGAGAGTTCAGAATGCTCTGGCAAAACAAAAACTAGTTGATCCCTTCTGGAACCTGGAGTGAAGGTAGGCCTAGAGCCCAATTTTATGAAAGGTATTCATATTTTTTTACTGCCAATGTAATTAAGGATTTTCCATATAATTTATGACAAAATAATTCAAGTGCTGTGAAAGAAAGGCAACAAGGGCAAAAAATTAAAAAAATCTTTACTTTGAAAGTGTTTGAAATGATGCCACATGGCACTCTGAAATTTCAGATTGCGTTTTGAGCCCTCAGGGCCTACCTCCACTAACAAAATAAAATCATTCGAATTCATAGAAGCTTCTGATAGATAATTAACTACAGTTGTTCTTGCCCTTTTTGCAATGACTTCTGTCCATTTGAGTCACTATAAACTTAAATAGTTTTTTCTTAACAAATTTAATTAATTAATTTTTTAAAAATCAATTAAAATTTTTAAAAAAAAACTTAGAGACCCTCATTTAGTCTAAGGTTGGGATATTTGTAGTATTTAGAAATAATTTAAATGAATTTTGAGATTTTGACAATGCTACCCAACATGGGTGGGTGGGTCTTCCACCCAACCGACCTTTGCTTGTGAAGAGCAAGGCGATCGTGATGATGAATGAATTTACACACAGATTGTTTGTCACGTAACTGCAGCTTTTTACTTTTTACCAGTATACGCACAACTATAGTCGGGTTTGGTAGGGCCCCTCCTTAACAAGGATTTCTAGAAGCTCATGGGAACATGGGGGTGGGTTGTATCCTCCATCCCCCCCCCCCCCCACCCCAAAAAAATAAAAATAAAAATTTAAATCACTTTAGTTGCAGCCCCAACAACTCTACCTAAACATGTAATTGCAATGAACAACGAAGTACACAATAGAGTGGAATCAATTGGATAGTGGAGAGCTATCGGGTACACTTTTTTTCATTGAATTTTGTGTTTTTTTCTAGCTATTGGGTGCACTTTTTTTCATTGAATTTTGCATTTTCCTAGCTATTGGTTGCACTCTTTTTCATTGAGTTTTGCATTTTTTTTGAGCTATCGGGTGCACTTTTTTTCATTGAATTTTGCATTTTCCTAGCTATTGGTTGCACTCTTTTTCATTGAGTTTTGCATTTTTTTTGAGCTATCGGGTGCACTTTTTTTCATTGAATTTTGCATTTTTCTACCTTTTGGTTGCACTCTTTTTCATTGAGTTTTGCATTTTTTTGAGCTATCCAGTGCACTTTTTTTCATTAAATTTTGTGTTTTTTTTAGCTATTGGTTGCACTCTTTTTCATTGAATTTTGCATTTTTTTGAGCTATCGGGTGCACTTTTTTTCCATTGAATTTTGCGTTTTTTGGGTGTTTTTTTCTTCGGTTTTGGGCAAGCTGTGCACTTGCCTGACTGAGTCATATGTGTTGTGATCCAACCAACCTTCAACCCACTTTGTTACAACAACACCCAATTTTGTACAAACAACAAAAATCTCTTTTCCAAAGCTCACAAAAAAGAGAGAAAGAGAGAGAGAAACTTACCACCTACTTATCATTACTTCCAGAAGAATCTTTTCTTCATACGACACACAAAAACCCACAAACAGTTGTGAAGCCAAGCCCCGACCCCATAAACTCTATTTTAGAGAAAACCCTAAAGTCCCCTTGACATAAGCCTTGCGCAAAAAGAGCCTGATGATAAACATAAGAGATCGGCAAAAAAAAAAAAAAAAACACAAAAAAGCAATTTCTAGGGTTTAGGGCTTTTTTTTTTTTTTTTTTTGCAATGTCTCCATGTGACCACAACTAAATTTAATTATTCTCTAGTACCTTGGGTGGCTTTGGCATAAATTAAATTATTTTCTTAATTTGTCGAAATTACAAAATAGTTGTTTTAAGATTGTAATAGTTTGATCTTGGGTCATCTTGAAAAGGAGGATAGAGTAAATAGAGATGCCCGTGATCACTAAAAAGAGTTCAAATTGTTTGAAACAATAAATTTACAAAATAAAATAAAACAATAATTATTTTTAAATTTTTGAAATTTTCAGAATTAAAAACTCAAGCGTTGAATCAGGAAACTAAAATTAAATTAATTATTCGACATTCGTGTGCCAAATCAGTCAAGATTTTTGAGAACCTTGTGATTGAATTTTTTTATTTTTTAAATTTTTTTCCAACTCTCTCACCATACCCACCTACTTTTTCATGTAAAAATAATAAAAAAACATTGGTTAGTGTTTTGTGTGTGCTTTTTGGGTACTTTATATTTATTAGATTTCATTCAAAATATTCCACACATTTTTATAATATATATTTTGAAACATCATGTAAAAATAATTTCTAAAAATTTACAATGCACTAATATGATTTTTGACACTAAAATCTGTAAAACCAAGCACTAGTTAACTTATTACTACAATTACAAGCAAATCTACCCCCATACATAACCTCCCAATCTACTTTCTTCTTTGCTATGGCAAACAATGAAGGTAAAGTGCATCTTCTTCACCCATAGCACCTTTGCACACTCAAAATTCAGCTTCCACACTCATAGTTGGCTTTTGAAAACATAAGGAAATATAAAACAAGTGAGAATTAAAATCACTAGATCCCTACAAAGCATATCCCAATAATTGCAACATTTTCATGCTCAAAAATGTGATAGAACAAACCCCACCCTCTCTTCATATGGAGAGGAGGAAGGTTGGGTGAAGTAAAAAGGTAAAGCTCTATGTAAGGAGAGTATGTAAGGGAGAGGATAGACAACTTAGAAAAAAAATTAACTTCCTTATATATTCAATATTATTAGTGTTGTTGGGTGGGTACTTGCTTTAGTGGGTGAGGCCAATTTTGGTTCTCGTTGTTAGTAAGAGCCAAACTAAACCCCATCTGATTTTTAGAAGCAAAATTAAATTTTATTTTTATTTTTTAGAAGTGGGTTCTTGGTTTTATTTTATGTATGAAACTTGAACCAAAATTGAAATACATGTCTTTGGGGAAAAAAAAAGAAAAAAAGAAAAAAAAAAAAAAGGTGAGTAGACCAAGGGAGTTATAAGTTTTCCTACACTTTCTTCCTTCTTCTTGTTGTGAGCTTTTCTTTGCAATAAAGCTTGACAAGCTTACATCATGTTGTGAAACAATTCGTATTAGGTCTTAACTTGCAAGTAAATCATGTGATCATAGGGGTGGACCAATTTCATCCACTTGTCAACGTATATTTGGCTTTCTTTAATGATTAGGTGTTAAAGAATTACAAACTTGAATGTTAGGAGGTTGTTTCCCCTTTGGAAATTACATTACTACTATCCCGTGGCAAAAGGAAGGAAGGAAGGAAAGAAGGAAGAACAACACCCTTTGGTAATTACATTACTACTATCCCATGGCAAAAGGAAGGAAAGAAGGAAGAACAACACCCTTTGGAAATTACATTACTACTATCCCGTGGCAAAAGGAAGGAAGGAAAGAAAGAAGGAAAAACAACAAGGAGAAAACGACAAAGAGTGAACATCACTATGCAAATGTCTTTTCCACTTTATAAAATGCAAAGCTCAATATGTAAAGTGTGATTGTTTAAAGGCATATTCCATAGAACTCTCTACTACTACAATGATACCCCCTCATCTAGTCAATGATACCTTAAAACCTTACAAAACAAATAGCTCATTCTCGAAGGAGTTAAAAGTGAATTCGAACACATCAAGATATTCTAACGCATTTGAGTGACGACTTCTTCATGAAAGTATGACCTAGCATGGTGTGCACCGTGGCAAAGTGTAGTGGCCAAATGGACACAAGGTGGCTACAAGGTGACTATGTCTATAGTCCATGGCTTCCACTTTCTATGTGGACTTCCCAAATGCTCATTTACTCTAGTAGTATGTAGGTGGTGGGTTCAATAGCAAGGTGCTTTAAATTATTTATTTATTTTGATCAATTGGGTTTTATCATAATAATAATAATAATGTTTTCATGATTTAAGTTTATACTAAATGATGAAGCTATTGCAATATTTTATGATGTAACATTATGCTAAATAATGAAGCTCTCTATCATGCTTGAGAGCTTCATTCAGATTTTGGGCATGGCGGTGGGTATGTATTTTTCAGAATTTTCAAAATACTTTCAAAAATAAAATAAAATTAGTGCTTAACTAAGTGAATAAGTTTTTGGTGAATTTTTTTCATTTTTCAAATATTTTGAAATTTTAATATTCTCTCAAAAATTCTTCTCATTTCAAATTTTTTTAATTTATAAAAAATTGCCACAATTGCCTACAATACAATGCCTGAGATTTTGTACTTTCATATTTTGAATATCATCAAATTTGACACTATATATATGAACTTATGGGTGAAATTAGCTTTAATAATATCACAAAATTGAAAAAAAAAATTGAACCAAGCTAGTGCAATGGTATGTTTTGTTTTTAATAATAATAATAATAATAATAATAATAATAAATTTGGAATGGTATACCTTGTTTTGAAGGCTTAGGTTTTGTAATATTCTACACATCTTTGTAGCATTATTATTATTATTATTATTATTATAGTAGTGTGGGGCCGGTTTCCGTGAACGAGTCGACCCTTGAATAAATGAGAAGTAAACTTAAATTATTTTCCATGTTTGCCGACCCTTTGGTCAATGTGAAGTGAACACGTTAAAATAAGCCTCAACTTATGTTGACTTGGACATGATCATGTGCTTTTACATTGCAAATTGAGATCTTTCTTTATTCAAAAAATGATGAAACCTTGCGAATCATAAATAAATCAAAGCACCCAAAAAAAAAAGGGGGGAAAATACAAAGAACAAAAAGGAAAGGACCCACATGTATGAAGACAATAGACCCATCAAAGAAGGCGAATCACAAAGAGAAAATCACGTTTTTGAATCCTTTCCTCATGCAACAAGAAGCATATCAAATAAGGAAAGGGGAGATCCTTTTGAAAAGGGAGAAGCTCTTAAAAGGACATCTAGCTTAGAAAAACTCTCACCTATTGCAATAGCATGTCTCAAAATAGAGAGATTGATTAAGCACGTTGCAATGTCACTAACATCCTTTTTGTCTATAAAAATATGTGTAAAATTGAGAAAAGAAGAAGGCTTTCAACACCTTTCACTTCTCACTTCATGTTTGACACGTTGATGAAAAAATTCATTCATTCATTCATTCATTCGTCTCTTCATGAGACATTCAAAAACTTTGATAATTAAAAAGAGAAACATGTTGATTGAAAATGGATGACAATCAAAACCATCCTTCACCTGAGCTGCAACTATGGTCCCAAACCCCATAATAAAAAAGGGTTTTTTCCTTCATTGAAAAAATTAAAAAATAAAAAAAATTCCATAATAATGGCACTACTAGGCTATCACTTAATGCCAAGTTCAAGTTCAATCCCTAATGGCATTACCTACTAGGCCATCCCATTATGCCAAGTTCCATCCCTAATAGCATTACTAGGCTACCCCCTAGTAAAATTAAATGGGAGCTGCCCCGGGACCCCTAGTTTCTCCCCAACTAAGTGACGGGCAGAGAAGAAAAAAATTCAATCCCGGGCCCGAAAAGGAACCGGACGGTCCGGTCAGTAACACGAATTCAACTCTGCGTACGTAATCAGGGCCCTTGAATTGCGTCACGTCGACGTAAGTTTCGGGTCCCCCGGGAAACCCACGGGCGTCATTGTTCCAAAACAGGACTCGAAGTTTCTTCACCCGCCTTTTCACCGCCCTAGAAAGCCTCAGCTATATACGCCCGCTGTTCGGCCCTTTACCCGACGCTTCGTCTTCTTCTTCTTCTTCTTCTTCTTCTTGACTGCGCTGAGTGCTCTTCGTCGCCGCAGCAGCAGTAGCAGGCAGTTCGCTTGCAGACTTCGCGAGATTTGCATCTTCTTTCATCTCCTTTTGGTTCTCGATTAAATAGTACTTACATTTCAAGCTTGTGGTTACAATTTCTCACTTGCAAAACTCAAGCGCCGCTGCAGCATTTTCTGTAGTTCTTCAAGTCTCGTGATCATGAGGGTCTGATCCGACACAACCAGTCTTGACTCTCTGTTGTAGTAACGACGACGAGAAGGAGCACGAGTGTGTTTTGAAGCGAGGTCATCATGGCCTCCGAGAGAGTGGCGGTGGTGCCAGAAGATGGCACCGCTATCGCTTGGGGTGGAGGAGGAGGAGGTAGTAGACGAGGAAGCCATGGAGGAGGACCAGGAGCAGGTGTTTTGTCCAGGAGTATTAGGGAGCTGAGTGGTAGCTTGCGAGCGAACTGGGGGCTCTTAGGTGGCCAGGATAATCCGCTAGCGAGATCGTCGGTGTCGCGGAGAGAGGAGGTGGAAGATGATGAGGAAGCGCTAAGGTGGGCGGCTTTGGAGAATCTGCCCACTTACAATCGCGTGCGAACTTCCGTCGTCTTAAATCCTGCTACCGGAAGCAGGAAGCATATGGACGTCAGACTGCTCACCCCTGTGCAGCGACGGCAGCTTCTTGACAACTTGCTGAAAACGAATGAAGATGAAAACGAGCAGATCTTGGTGAAAATGCGCAACAGATTGGACAAGTAATTGCTGTACCCAAGTGCTTGTTTGTGTATATGTGTGTGTTTTCTTTGTTTTTGGGTCTGGTTCTTGTTCCTCTGTAAATGCAGTAGCAGTAGCAGCTGGAGGAGACTTGATAAAGAGGCCTTGTCGCTGCACATTTGGAAATGTGAACTTCTTGTGCAATTTGATCTTGACACTGGCTGACTGACTTGCCAGTTTGGTGCACATGTTTTCTTTCTCTTTTTTTCCCTCCCAGAGTTGGAATTACAATACCAACTATCGAAGTTCGGTATGAGAATCTGTCCATAGATGCGGATTGCTATGTGGGAAACAGAGCTCTGCCTACTCTCTTGAACAATACTCAAAATTTCTTTGAGGTATGTCATTCTCTCTGTGTGAAAACCCCTCAAGAAAGAAAGAAATTCAGCAACACCCATCTCTCATCTTTCACTGTGAAAACCCTTCCAGAAAGAAATTCAGCTCAACACCCATCTCTTATCTCTCTCTGTGTGAAAACCCTTCAAGAACGAAATTCAGCAATACCCATCTCTCATCTCTCTCTGTGTGAAAACCCCTCAAGCAAGAAACTCAGCAGCACCCATCTCTCATCTCTCTGAAAACACTCAATAAGAAGTTTAGCAATACTCATGTGTGTGTGTGTGTGTGTGTGTGTATGTGAAAACCCTTAAGAAAGAAATTCAGCAGCACCCATGTCCCTCTCTGTGAAAACCCTCCAAGAAAGAAATTCAGCAAAACTATCCATATTTATGAAAAACCCTCAAGGATTTCATCAACACCTCCATCTCTGTTGCATCAACTTTTTGCTCCTTATTTTTCTAATCATGGATTGTGGTTGTTGTTGTTGTTGCCAGAGCATCTTGAGCAACTTCCATCTCTTGAGGACAAAGAAGAGAGTGCTCACCATTCTCGACAATGTGAGTGGTATCATAAAGCCTGGCAGGTGAGGACATGAATCTCCCCATCAGGAGGCTCTTGCATCTCTTTAGCTTTTGGGAATTGGTTTTGTTTTTCCTTTCTTGGGTACATAACAAATATAACTTCAAACATCAAGGTTGGAGCCAAGTGTAATCATTCTTCTTCTCTAAGAAATATTATGGCCCTTCCTTTGATTTCAATTGTCAGTTAGATATTGCAGACTTGGAGTGGAAATTGCAGACTTATATGGGTTTCATTGACTGGCTCTCTACTGTGTCTGTAGATTGACATTACTGTTGGGTCCACCAAGTTCTGGAAAGACAACTCTGCTACTGGCACTTGCTGGAAAACTTGACAAAGATTTGAGGGTGAGGCACACCATATTCTTGTTCTTTCATGAGTTATAATTCCTGCTTCTGTCTTGCTTCTGTCGTGTTTTGCACATATTATTATATTTCTTTTTTCTGTGCAAATCAGTGGCAACTAAATCGATTGATCTGTGGTGAAAGCTTCTAGAAATATGCCATGGGGATTTTCTTGTACACATCACTTGGAACAATCAGCAAAACTTGTCTGAAATATTGATTGGTTACATTGATGGATGGACATTGTAGGTCACAGGAAAGATTACATTCAATGGACACGCACAGCATGAATTTGTACCCGAGAAAACGGCAGCTTACATTAGCCAGAAAGATCTTCATGTTGGTGAAATGACAGTTACTGAGACACTGAATTTCTCTGCTCAATGTCAAGGGATTGGCACAAATTACGGTCTGTTCCCTTACAAATTAATTTGAGTTGAATCACTGTGTGTGTGCAAAGTCAACCTTGCAACAACAACAGATTAATGTCAGTTTTGTCTTGATGAAAGTAGTTTGCTGTGAGGGTGGGTGGGACGAAATCTCTTTGGACTTTCAGACCCTATGTCCAAGTCTGATATGCCCCATTTTTGGATTTAATTTAATTTAATTTTTTTGGTCGACAGAATTGATGGAGGAAATCAGCAGAAGAGAGAAAGAAGCTGGCATCAAACCAGATGTGGATGTCGATGTCTTCATGAAAGTGAGTGAATGTTTTTGTAGAAATTCTGTTGGAAATTCTGAATTCTGTTGGAAAAGAATAGACAAAGTTGATGCAGATATGGGTGGCCAAAACAATGCCGTTAAGCACCTTCATTGTTGTTGTTTCTCCCTGGACAAATGGACATATGGAATAACCTTTGGTTTTGGGTCTCTGTACCATGTCAATGGTCACTGGCAGGCAAGATCTCTGGGAGGAGTTACGAGCAGTATTGCTACTGATTACACTTTACGGGTCAGTTCCAAAAGCCACAACCTTTCTTGCAAGTAAACTTGCTCCCGAGAGTTACAGTTATGTTTTGCAACATGTTGGTATGGTAATCCTGAAAGTCAATCAACAATGTAATGAGGTTGAACCCACCCTTTCTGTGGTTGTTACTGTTGCAGGTATTGGGTCTTGATGTGTGTGCGGATACAATGGTTGGTGATGACATGCGTAGAGGAATTTCTGGTGGACAGAAAAAGCGAGTCACTACAGGTATGGTACATACTCAAGATTCCAATTTGCACCTTGTTTCACTGTAGGATGGCTTTGCACCCTCAAGGCTTCAAGCTTCAGAGGTCCCAAGAAGTCAGTCATCTAAGAAGTTCCCAAGGTTATTGATGTTGGAGATTGACATATCATGCACATCATGGACGTTTCTTTCTGATGTGTTTTCCCTGTTCCTTGACAGGTGAGATGATAGTGGGGCCAACACGAGCATTGTTCATGGATGAGATTTCCACTGGCTTGGACAGCTCAACAACCTTCTCGATCATAAACACATTGCGCCAATCTGCAAAAATAATGGACTACACAGTTCTTGTGTCGCTGCTGCAACCAGCTCCCGAGACCTTTGAACTCTTTGATGACATCATTCTTCTCTCCGAGGGAAAGGTTGTGTATCACGGACCTCGTGGTCATGTGCTGGAGTTCTTTGAATCTTGTGGGTTTAAGTGCCCAGATCGCAAGGGTATTGCTGACTTTTTGCAAGAGGTAGGCACCAACCTCCCCAGCTCTCTAGAGAGCACACATTTTCTTAAACCCAAGCATTTAATGCAGAAGTTGTGTTTTCGACTTGGACATCTTACATGCCTGGCCTTCCAAGACTTTTTTTTCTCTTTGTTTTGGTCTGTTTGCACAATCATTGATAATTGAGCGGGATGTGATCCACAGGTAACATCACGTAAGGATCAGGAACAGTACTGGTTCAATAGACAGCAACCTTATCATTTAGTTTCGGTGAGTGAGTTCACGGAAGCGTACCAGCAGTTTTTCATAGGCAGACAAATGAAGGAAGAACTGGCAGTACCATTCCCAAAGGAACTCAACCACAGGGCGGCTCTATCGACAGAAAAGTATTCAGTTCGCAAAAGGGAACTTGTGAAGGCCAATTATGATAAACAATGGCTTCTCATGAAGCGCAATGCGATTGTCTACATATTCATGCTCATGCAGCTTGCAGTGGGTGCATTCATTTCCATGACAGTCTTTTTCCGCACCCGGCTGCACCAGCGCACTGTAAGCGATGGGACAACTTATTTAAGTGCTCTTTTCTATGCGATTGTCACTATCATGTTTAATGGATTTGGAGACCTTGCCATTATGATTAGCCGTCTTCCTGTCCTTATCAAGCAACGCGACCTCCTGTTCTATCCTGCATGGTCGTATTCGCTATCTACTGTTGTGTTGAGCATCCCAATTACAGTGCTTCAAAGTGTGGTATGGGTAACAATGACATACTACGTCACAGGCTATGCGCCAGAGGCAAGTCGGTTTTTCAAGCAGATGCTCCTGCTGTTTTTAATGGGGCAGACTGCAGGATCAATGTTCCGCCTGATTGCAGCTCTGTGCCGAACTATGGTGCTGGCCAATACAGTTGGTTTCATTTTCATTCTACTCTCTTTCATGCTCGGAGGCTTTGTTGTTCCAAAGCCATACATCAAGAAGTGGTGGATTTGGGGTTACTGGATCTCTCCTTTAAACTATGCACAGCAAGCAATAAGTGTTAATGAAATGCTTGCACCCCGTTGGTCAACGGTAGGTGCCCTTGAGTTCCTTCCCCCCACACACATGAAAATACTGCTGAGCTTCATGAGTCTTGTTATTGTTTTTTGGATGCACTCAGCCAGTTGCTGCTTCTTCATGAGTTTTGTTACCGTTGGATGTGTTCAGACATTTTCCGCTTCAATTTGTTTCCCTGTTTGATCATGTTCAAATTTCCTGGGTCCATGCAGATTCTTCCTGGCACCAAAAAGCCTTTAGGAGTGCTAGTGCTGGAGAGTCGAGGGCTGTTTGCTCATGCCTACTGGTATTGGATTGGTATTGCTGCATTGGTGGGATTTATTATTGTCTTCAATATTGGCTTCACTCTGGCGATTGCTTTCATGCCACGTGAGTGTCATGCTAGTACCCTAAACCCTAAACCCTCCAACTCTCAATCTCATAATATTTTCTCCAGTTTGCAAGTAGGACAGATCAAACTATAATACAAGTCACCACCTCAGGGTTTTACAGATTTTAGGCAAAAGTGCAGATAAGGAGGGATGAACTGCATCATTGAATTATTAGTCGGAAGTCACTGACATCTAGGCTTCAATGTGGGATTTTGTGACCAGCTGTGGGGAAACCTCAAGCAGTCATGTCTGAGGAGGAACTTGCAGAAAAGGAAGCAAACCGTGAAGGGACACAAGTCCTTTTGAAAGCTCCAAAACAACCCAAAAGATCACATCCACGCCGTTCTGTGACAAACGTTGGTCAGAGTACTCAGGGAGAGTTGCAACTGCAACAGATTCAAAGGAATTCATCATCGCTCCATCGAAATGGAAGTAGCAACAACACCTCTAAGAGTGCCGTGACACGTGGAATGATTCTTCCATTCCAACCATTGTCCATTTCATTTGACGACATAAGTTACTATGTTGACATGCCATCGGTAATGCTGCTGTAACTGCTATTTCACATATTTTCTGTGTACTTTATGTTAAGAAGTAAGGAATGAGGTTTTTAGTATCTTCATGGGTTTGAGGACCTTGTTGAGGGGCAGAGAAAATGGCCTTGACATGTGTGGGTCTCTCATTGGATTTGCAGGAAATGAAGCAAGATGGGTTTACAGAAACAAGATTGAAGTTACTGTCCAACATCACAGGAGCGTTTCGACCAGGTGTCCTTACGGCACTGGTGGGTGTGAGTGGAGCAGGTAAGACAACCCTAATGGATGTCTTGGCTGGAAGGAAAACCGGTGGCTACATAGAGGGTGACATCCGTATCTCCGGATTCCCAAAGGACCAGAAAACCTTTGCTCGCATTTCAGGTTATTGTGAGCAGACTGACATACATTCTCCTCAAGTTACTGTTCATGAATCTCTCATCTTCTCAGCTTGGCTGCGCCTTGGAAGTGATATTGACAATGAGACAAAGAAGGTATGGGACCATTCAAACCTCACTCTGCTCAAAAGGCTTGTACAAAATCTAACAGCTCCTTTCGTTCCATGCACATGTATTGCTGTGGATCACTAGGCAAGGAGGATTCAACACAGAACTTGGCAGTGTCAAAAATCGTATGGAATTCGGGTAACTGACAAGCAAGTACTGGTTTAATCATCGTTTTGTGTGGGACAATTGCAGAGTTTTGTAGAACAAGTGATGGACCTGGTGGAAATGAAGTCTCTGGAGTATGCCTTGGTAGGACTACCAGGTATCACTGGGCTTTCAACAGAACAGAGAAAGCGCTTAACAATTGCAGTAGAGCTGGTGGCTAACCCTTCCATCATCTTCATGGATGAGCCAACCAGTGGACTTGATGCTCGCGCTGCCGCAATTGTGATGCGCACTGTGCGTAATACTGTTGACACTGGCCGTACTGTTGTCTGCACCATTCACCAGCCAAGCATAGACATCTTTGAAGCTTTCGATGAGGTACAAACTCTACTCTACCTGCCCTGAGAAACAGGGTAGTACCCAGGCTCAACACATTGCAAAATGATAATGGGTGTTGATGAATACTATGCAGTACTGATATTGTCAGACTTTTTCTCTATGACAGCTACTGCTACTCAAGCGTGGAGGGAGAGTTATTTACTGTGGGCCTCTGGGACAACGCTCACACAAACTAGTTGAATACTTTGAGGTGAGATGGGTGGAGATCTTGGATACATGGATTCACAGAAAGGATTCTTTTTTGGGATATTCACAAAAGCTGGTCAGAATCTGAAAGGATATGGGCTTATGGAAAATTCACTAAGGATTGTACTCTTTGTGGTGTACGAAGTGTGTGCATGAACAAACAAACCCCTGCACCCATTATAGCTGAGTCTTCCTTTTGTGAATATTGATTGAGCTTCTCTCTTCTTATTTTCATGCTCATGGGTGCAGGCAATACCAGGCATAAGTAAAATCAAGGAGGGATACAACCCTGCCACATGGATGTTGGAGGCCAGCAGTGTGCCTGTAGAGGACCGACTTGGTGTTGACTTTGCAGAACTCTATGAGCAATCTTCTCTCTACCGGTGTGTGTCTTCTCTTTGCTATTAGATTCTTGTGTCAGCTGAAAAATTCTGAACCCATTCACAGAAAATTCTGAAATATTATTCTGCTGTCCTGTTGCAATGGGTGTATGCTTTCTATACTCGGTTGCCATTGCCTTCTTCTAGTCCCATCTCACATCATTCTTTCTGGTATCATTGACATGGGTGGGCAGACACAACAAGGAACTAGTGAAGGAATTGAGTGAACCAGTTCCAGGTTTGATGGACCTTTCATTTCCAACCGAGTATTCGCAGCCATCCTTTCAGCAGCTCAAGTGCACTCTGTGGAAGCAGCATCTGACATATTGGCGCAGTCCAGACTATAACCTTGTGCGAGCTGTCTTCACACTGTTGACAGGATTGGTTTTTGGCAGCCTCTTCTGGAATGTCGGCACTAAAAGGTGGGTCAAGCACTAAATGGCCACTACCTATTTTTGCACAGAAGCATCCAGTGTTAATTTTTTTTTTCCAGATTTTGTGATCCACCCAAAGTGGCAATTGTCCATCCCTTGGAAGATTTAGCCAAATCTGGCTACAAACCAGATATAAAGCATGAATCTTCAAAGTCCTTCTATACTTTTGGCTACTTACTGAAAACCAAATATAGAAATCCAGTGATTTTTACTTCTTTTTGTTTCCCCCCACTTCTGGCTAGTATTTGAAACCCTCAAAAATCATTTCATTTTCAATTTTTAGATATTTGATTTCCCTTTTTCTCATTTTTTCGCCAGTTCATAAAAAAGGGCTGGAAGCATAATTAGTAGAAAGTTTCAGGATGCTTTTTTCGGTTTTGATGTTGATTAGGTGTAATGGGCCTAGATTGGTAGTTGAGATGTGGTATAGGGTTTAGGGTCGAAACTCATGAGACAAAATTTGCTGGGTAACTTGAGTCTTGATTTGACTTGAGTTGATTGATTCTTCCAGAGACAATTCAACTGATCTCTTCAACATCTTTGGAGCACTGTATGGAGCAACCATTTTCATCTGCTTCAATAATTGTGGCACAGTCCAGCCAGTGGTGAGCATAGAGCGAACAGTCTTTTACAGGGAGAAGGCAGCAGGGATGTACTCTGCAATTCCATATGCGCTAGCACAGGCAAGCAGACTCTCCTCGGTTGCAACCATGCTCATTTGTAATTCATAACCGTGTAAATGGGGTATCTTGGATGTGCAAGCAATGGAAGAGATCTAAACAGATAGAAGGAAGCAGTTTTCTAGGAACAGAGCTTAGACACGGCTCTACTAGGACACAAGAAAGCTCATTCTACACTAAATGTGCTTGTTGTTTTTTGCACATTTACACAGGTTCTTATTGAGGTACCTTATGTGCTCATCCAAGCAACTGTGTATGCTCTTATTACATACTCCATGATTGGATTCGAGTGGACACCAGCCAAGTTTTTCTGGTTCCTTTTCGTACTATACTTCTCATTGATATCATTCACCTTCTACGGAATGATGATGGTAGCTCTTACACCCAACAGTCAACTCGCCACAATTGTCGCATCCTTCTTCTATGCACTATTCAACCTCTTCTCTGGATTTTTGATTGCAAGGCCCGTAAGTTTCAGCCTTTGGCAGTCGCCCATCCCCTTGCACCCCATTGTTGTCATGCTTTGAAAACAAAAGCACTGGTGTTCCCATCAGTAGATCTAGAGTTCTTCTTTTGAAGAACTCTCTTCTTAGTTCTTCAGAGTCTAAATCTCACATCCTCCCACACCTCCCAACTAATCAAGAAAACTACGGTTTTGGACTGTGCAGATGATTCCACCATGGTGGATTTGGTACTACTGGATCTGTCCATTGGCCTGGACACTCTACGGCCTCATTGCCTCACAGTTTGGCGACATAACTACCTCAGTGCATGTTGTACAAACAGGTGAAAATCCACCCTTCATAGATCCATCTGTGAAGGATTACATAAACACCTTTTTCGGATACAAACAAAGCTTCCTTGGTGTAGTAGCAGGTGTACTGGTTGGGTGGGCTGTTTTCTTTGCCATCATCTTCGTGTTTGCCATTAGGTTCTTGAACTTCCAGCGTCGGTAAAAAAAAAAAAAATCTTCAGACTTATGATTAAGCTGTTAGAATTTAAGTTGTCACATGTGATTCAATCAGCTTTGTGACAAGCAGCTCTAAGCGTATTTTTGTTTAGAAGGCTCTAGAGGAGTGCAAACCAAGCCAAGCCAACCCGACCCCAACAACAAATCAATCCTTTTTAGTCCCTCATCACTGGACCCATGTTTGATCAAATTTTTAGAAGCTCTTGTTGTAGATAATTATTTTTCTATTCGATCAAAGCATCATCAGGGTCGGTGGTTGCAAAAATTTCAGATGGTTTTTGGGGAAACTGTGATTCTTGATACAGTGACTCTCAATTGTTGTTGTATGATTATTTTGTCGGGTGTATGCTTCTGCTTATTGAAGAGGCTTGGTTTACAATCAAACTTAATAGAAAGCTTCGAAATTGAACCATGTTTTACTTCCAAGGGGAATAGTGGTTTTTTTCATTGGGTTTCAATTCACTAGCAAACCATAGTTTTGATTGGGTTACTTGCTTTTCTTACCTACTTACCTACCTACCTACCTACCTATCTATGGACAACCCACTTAGCCCTACTACCTATGGAACTACCCATTTGCATGCATCTTATCGCACAACACCCACATGTTGTTTTTATCTACCTAGCGACTTCTTCTAATGGAATGAAGATTCAAGTATATGAGCATTTAGCCCAAAATTCCAAACCTTTGAGGACTTCGACTTGTTGGGTGGGGGATGAGGGTGAGGGGATAACAAGAAGTATTCTTGGAAACCATGAGAAACCAAAGTATAATTGAAAATCATGATTATTGGATTTATTAGGTTATTATGAAAGCACTAGGGTAGTCATGTAAAAGTTGCATATAAGCTCTCAAAAAGCTTAAGATCACTTAAGAACCTTAAGAAACATAGCTCGGTTGCTTTTGGAGTTTCAAGAGGGATTGAATATTTTTATTTGTGAATTTTTGTGAATATACCTCTTATAAAAGAGGAGGGATATTACGTATTCATACAGGGTTTTTTCTTTTTTTTAGAATTAGTTAGTCTTTATTTTTAACCCAAATCATTAATATAGGTACAAAAATCACTTATGCTAATCATTTATTTATTATACACGCTTTAAATATGTGTATGTTATATACTTTAAAAAATATAAATATATTAATAATTGTAAACCTCTCATATATACCTTCCTAAACAAACAATTTATTTGTCATAAATGATATTAAAATTGGGTGAATGCATGCTAAACTAGATAACCAACTTATGTGATTATTTTTCAAAAGTTAAGCAAAAAGTAGATATTGCCCCCAAAAAAAAAAAAAAAACTTAACACTAGGAACTTTAATTTTGGAGAAAATATATGAACAACAATAAATTTATAAGTTCACCATCCTCAATCACCTTTCTATAATATATCAAGATATAACTTATTTTAATTTATTTATTATTAATGGAAACATCATTCACTAATATCACAACCTATTTTCTATAAAATCTAAAAATTAATATTAAAGGTCACCAAACCAATGTTGGCCTTTAACTTCTAACATTGATTGTTGGGTAAAAAAATATGAATTAATTAATTCTATAATAGGGTTGTGTTTATTTTGAAAATCAATTTATGATTAATATATTGTATGCATTACTCGTCAATATTAAAAAATTAAAAAAAACATAACATATGTATTAAAAAAATTAGGTATTCATTGTTCACAAGTGTAATTTTAAAATTCGAAATTTCATAAATATATCCAATTTTTCCAACACTTTCAAGTTTTATGTGTCAAAAATTACATATTAATTAAAAATATTTGTTTCAAAAGTTCCAATGTAATGTTCTTTTATCAAAGTCATTTAACTCTATGTGAAATACATAAATTTAAATTAATATAATCGGATGTTGATACATTTCATAATGAAGTTGATTGAAAATGTCTCTAATGTCATGATTATTATTATTATTATTCTACACTTAAGCTTACTAAATTCATTTATTATTAAATTTCTAGTGAAATTTTTTATTCAAAATTCAATATCTCTTACATCTTAAAGTCTAGAAATTACAAAACCACCTCCATTAAATTTTACTCATTGGGAGATTTCCAAAAACCCCCCAATTTGTTTTTGCCTAAGCTTGAAATTAGGATTTCATTTTCACTAAAATTTGAATTTTTATTTGTTAAATGAATTTTTAGATATAAAAATTACTCAAAATTCAATATCTCTTACAGTTTATGTTTAAATTAAAGAGATTTGCCTTGGTCAATGTTAATTTTTGGCAAGACCTTTGAGTGGTTGTGTGGTTTGTTCAATTTGGAATACACATTTTGTGATGGATTTGAAATTATTTTTTCTGCATTTTTTGTTTTAAAAAGGTAGAATTTTAGAATCACATGTTTGCAAATTTAATTGGTAGTATTTACTTTGTAAAAAAATGCTTTTAAAAAAACATATATTGTATAATTTAACATTTTTATAAATTTGGTTAATTAAATTTGGTCATTATTCTAGTATTACTACAATTGATTGAAGAATGTATGCAACAACAAAAAAAAAAACCCTTCAATTGAAAATTGAAAATTGTGAAATTTCCATATACAATCCATATTGACCTTAGTAAATGAAAAAAAATTAAAAAATTAAAAAAAATACCCTAATATATGAAGGACGATTCCGTCTAGGTTTGATAGCCTCATGCTTTGGAATCTTGCATTGTATTCCAAATTTGAGCTTTTCAAAAAAAATACTACCATAGAACCTTGGCACACCTTTTGACACATGTCCATCGAATAACTAACTAATTAATTAATTAATTAATTGATTAATTAATTAATTTTCAAATTTTCATTTTGACAAAGAGAACAATCTCTAAAGATTCAATAATTTTTTTGGCTTCACAATTTTTTATTTATTTGAAGAATTGTTTGGTTGAAAATAGTACATGCCCCTTTGACAAGTTAAATGTATTTTGTGATTTGAATTTGAGATGTAAAAGACATGTGCTAACTTCTTCAATTGACCCATGTGAGTCGACAATTTGTGAGGAGTGCACAAGGAATGATTTTATTATTATTATTATTATTATTATTATTTATTTGATAAGAAATGGATCTCAAAATTATTTATTTATGTAATTTTTTTATTAATTAATTGATTGATAAGAGGTGGATCTCAAAAATATCAAGTTTCAATTTATGTTTCTAAGTACTTAGGGTTTCAAACTCATCAACAACATCCTTCAACATGTTCATGGTCAGCTTGTGTTAACTATTGACCTTGCAAAAAGGCTGGGGCCCTCTTGCTTGTGCAAACCCACAAACAACATTAGTCAAACCCGTGAGCAAGGCTGCATAACTAGGCTCAGGACAAATGCTTGTTGGTGGGTTGAAGGGTTTAGGGTTTAGGGCCAATACTTTATGGGGAGGGAGAATGAAGGTGGTTGTTTGTTTGGTACCAGGTGGTGGCAGCAGGTCTCATGGTGGAAAAGGACATGATTTCTTCTTGCCTTTTGATTGGCATTGCCTTGTACTACCAAGGCAAGAAGGATATTATTGGTTGTTTAGATTCATTGTAGAGTATAGTGGCAGCTTAAAGGGATTTTTGGCTCTGTTTAGGTAATAATAATAATAATAATAATAATAATAGGTCTATTTTTTATATGAGTATTTTTGAAAGATGATATTTTTGGCTTATGTCGAAACTTGAGAGTAATTTTATAAGAGTTAATAATATATCTTAAAGGATTTTGGGTTTGTTTTAGAGGATTTTTTCTTTCGTGAAGATTTATATTTTGCATGGTGAAATATTTGAGTTTTCATAATTCTTCTTTTGCCTTATGATACTTTTTAATGTAAAAATGGCAAAGGCCACATTGTGACACACCCCTTGGTTTTTTTTTTTTTTTTTTTTTTTTGGCCTAAGATGACTTTAATGTACTATGGAAGAGGGGGGGGGGAGCTAGTCACACTTAGTAATGTGTCAATTGTGTAGTGCATATGTTGTGTCATTTGCAGGCATCCCCAGAGAGATTTAACATTAAATGACAACAAGTTTCTAGAACCTATCCTCCACCCACCTACCCACCCACCCACCCTCTATAATCCAAGTGAAAATGTGATTTTTTTTAAAAAATTCAATTTTTTTCAAATTTTGGAAATTTTCCAACAGAATTTTTTTTAAAAACACAACTTTTTTTTTTCTTATATTTCTTATTTCTTATATAACTTGTGTTTGTTATTTTTTTCAAGGAAAATTTTCCAAACTTTCCAAAATTTGTCGTAATGTCACCTCTAATCTTTAATATCGTGCAATGTTCTTACCCCCCACCCTTGCCCATTATGTTGGGTGCACCAACTCACTTGCCTTAACCCGGCTCGTTTGATGTCTAAGCCGACCGAATTGGTAGGCCCTCGACCCTTCTTCATTCCTTCCTTCCATATCCATTCATAGTACGTAAAGAATTTTAAGAACCATATTTTATTAAGGTTCCTTAAATTTGCGAAAAATCTCATCCAAGGTCTCATCATTAATTTAATTAATTATATGTGCTTGTTTCATGTTCATAATTTAACGTAATAATTAGTTATATCCTCGATGGTTGTGGGCCATAATTTAGCATAATCATCATTTTTCAACACCATAACGAAACAAAAATTCTTTTATATTAGAGAATGGGCACAACCGTAACCGATTATGCCCAGTGCACTCGCAAGCTTACCCCACACAATGGTCAAGGGTGAGCCCATTGTCTAATATAATATGTGAAATCAAAATCCATAATAAAAAAATTTGACTACAATTCTTATAATAATAATAATAATAATAATAACCTCTTTTGATTTAAAAATGTTAAGAATAATTTTATTTTTTTTAAATTTTGCCCCCCCCCGCCCTATTTAAAGGTCACAAGTTGAAATCCTTTACATTAGAAATTGGGCGTGCCGTTGATCATTGTGCTCGGTCAAGCTTGAAAGCTAGTAGTCCCAATAACCATTGTGCCGGATGTGTGCCGGATGTGCACCCACATGCTTGTTTTGCCTTGGTAACCATTGCACCGAATGCACTTCCAAGCTTTACTCGTCTTGATAACCATTGTGCGGGGGAGGGTGGACCGAGAGGCACAAAACAATAGTCCGAGGCTAGGCCCATTCTCTAAATACAATATACTTATGTGGAGTCAAAATATACGTCCAAAATTTGACCATAAGTATACTAAATTATGAGTTCCTATAGTTGAAGCTTGTTACGACCTTTTCTTTTTTTTAAATTATTTCAGGGTCAAAAGTTTTTTTTTGGGGGGGGAAGGGCAGTGTTTTTTATTTCCTGGTGAAATTTCGCTATTTTTTGACAAAGAAATTGGGATCTGTTTTTGTTTTGCTAGTGCAAATTCGATTAATTTTGGTATATTTTTGGGGGTTAAATTTTCTCTAATTTTCGATATAAAAATTATAAATTTAAATATAAATAAAATAAATTTATTATATTTTAAATTTAAACCTAAAAAACCAAATGGGAAGGTGAATGAATTGAATTTGGGTTTTCTTTTCTTTTAAACAGGAAAGAAACTTTGGTCTTGAGTCAGCCAATAATTCATTCATCGCGCACGCGCTTGGTCTTCTTCCCACTCTTCTTGACCCCAAATCTCCTCTTTGCTCGCTCTCTCTCTCTCCCTACGCCGTTTTCATCTCTCCTCCTCCTCCGCCATCGCTGCTGCCGCTGTGCATCATCGCAATATTTAGCTGCGTAATTTCATTGCCACAAATGTCTGTCTCTCTCTCTCTCTCTCTCTCTCTCTCTCTCTGTGTGTATGTGCTGTGGGATGCAGAGCAGACTCGATTTTGGACTAGCGATTGGAGGAGAGGTTTCTATAACTTGCGCCTGATCGATCCAGTGAGAGTTTACTCAGAAAACAATCTGAGCATGACGGAGCAGCAATAAGCTTGATCGAGATCAGCCTTTCATTTTTATTTTCTTTTTTTTTATTCTCCTCTCTGTGTGTCGTCGATACAGTCTGACAGTGAGTGTTCATAATTCATTATATGTGGTGTCGGATACTTCTGTCAGGGGGAATCTGTAGACGTACCTTCCGCGCGCGCGATCGATCTCTCAACCACGGAGTGGCTGGGAGAGAAATTAGTTCTCTGTAATAAGTTTGAGAGCCTTTCTTTTGTTAACTTGTGTTTTTTGCTCTCTACTGTGTGTCGATCGATATAGTACTCCTCTGTTTTTGTTGTGGTATGCAGAGCAGAGATTTTGAGTAGCGATATTGGAGTGGTTCATTTATTAGTAGTTGGGGAGCTCTGAGATATTTGTATTTAGAAAAGAATCTGAACAGAGAGCAGTGATTTTAAGCTTGCAGAGAGCTTTCACATCTTTCAGAGCTTTCAGCGGTGCGAGAGAAACTACACTGCAATAAGCTGCTTGAGAGCCTTTCTTTTTGTTTCTTCATTTGCTCTCTCTGTGTCCATACACCAGTCCTGTATGTATGTATTCTGGGATGCAGAGGAGAGATTTCTGAGTAGCGATTGGAGAGGTTATTACAGTAGCGAGCTGTGAGATTTTATTTAGAAACAATCTGAACAGAGCAGCAGCAATATTAAGCTTGCGGAGAGCTTTCTTTTGTTTATTTTCCTCTAGACTGTGTGTCGATACAGTCTGACAACGAGCATTCATCATCTAGATCTAGGATCGGAAACTTTCAAGGGGACTTTCTAGGTCCAGTAGTACCTGCTGCGATCGATCTTTCAAACAAGGAGCGGCCGCGACAGAAAGTATACTCCAAATTGCATTCGCGATTGCAAATTTCTCGTGAATGAGGACGTGACATCCTGGTCTCTTGGAGTGAGGCGTGCTGCTAGGATTATATTACGCTGGTCTTTTCAACAGGATTCCAATAGTTCTTCTCATGGTGAAAGGTTAGAAACAGGAAAATGCAATCCAGTCGCAGCGTGCTTCGCGGATTGATAAGGTCCGATTGACTTAGAGAAGCTCGTGTATCGGTTCTTGATTTTGCTCTTCGACGAGAGGAATAGATCAAAGCCTAAGAGATTTGGAGTGGTTTAGAAGAACCTTAGAACGTAAGCGTGGTCCTGCAGTTCTAGAGCATCCAAAGTTCGACATGGACAATTTGTACCAGAAAGTATCAAGACAGCTGTCGAGAAGGAAATACGAGCGCCTCGACAACAGCCAAGGCGGACTGCATTTTGTCGTTGAGAAAAAGCCCGTCAAAATCAACTTCGCAAGACTAGGCGCGCACGGAAGTGGCCAGAGATGGAGTGGTAATCGACGACATGACCACACACGTCTACGGTTGCGACGTCGTCGTAATCTGCCAAATCAGGTGGTCAAGGTTCCCGTTCGGATGCTGGTCGGCCTACGCGACGCTTACAAGAACCTCATGCTGTTTTTCGCGTCACCGAATCGAGTGAAGCGCATTGACGGCCTGAATACGCATCATGCAGGCCTAGCATCGTCCTTTTTATCGACAACGGTGACATCTTCCAAAGATGTGGTCGATCAGGCGTTCTTCAACGAAGCTCTCCGACGCTCAATTGCAAACGGCAAGTCCATCTCGTCTCTACTTTCATAACAAGCAAACACATCAGTTAATGCGAGGATCAACATTTCTGTCATGTATTTGCATTTCCGACTACATTGTGTACCACGGGGTTTAAAAACACCTTCGTGGATCACAATGTATTACGACTCATAACCTGGCGGATTCATGGTGAGCAAATTGGAGAAGAGTTTCCTGCATCCAAGAAGCTCCAGGGGGGCGCACAACTTGGATCAAATGCCACTCAGTCTAGCTTGTAAACTAACACTAGGCCCTGATGTGATCTGAAAATCCTATCCAAGCTTCTGCAGCGAGTCAGAGTGTGAACCTCGATTGGGACTTACGAGCTGAATTGTTTGAGAGCTCCTGCCCCGCTGCTGATTGCACTTCAGATTGATAGTTTGTGTTCTGCAATGTAGCTCTTCACCATAGCCCTCTCTCTCCTTCACCATTAGTAGAATTTGTAGATTTTGTAATGCATCATCCCAAATGCAGTGTTGGCTCTCACACAAGCTTCAAGCATTTAGGGTTTACACATGGCATTTGGAGCTTGGATCGTGGAGGCAGGTCTTAGATCTGGTTCCCAAGTTCAACTCTTTTTTTTTTTTTTTGCCTTTTTCTTCTTGCAATGAGCCATTTTGATTGGTCCATCACCCAAAATTCTGAAACTTTGGAGGCAACCCCAAAACAGAAGTTTCTATTCTTAAGATAGCACTATATAAAAATGCCTCTCCCCCCTTTGACCCCCCCATGTACACAAAAGAGGACAACTTTTGCGTGCAAAGCATATGAGAAAAAAGAGTTCTAGGATCAATTGCAAGTCTTTTCACAAATTAAACATTGTCTTTTGTCCAAAGCTACATGGAGTAGAATAGCTTGTAAACAATAGAAGTTTGGTTGAAGTTCAAGCTTTAAATAGTGTGAAACTGAGTTTAGACCTGGAAATACACATAGGATGCAATAGTACTCACCAAAAGCTTCAATAAGAAAACAAAATTATATGATTCACTTTGAATGCCTAGCCACTTTCATTGTCCAATGTGGGGGGGGGGGGGGGCATTGAACTCATCCTCTCTTGGATACACTTGTTGAGTTTTTTTGTTTTGGTTGTGGGTGGGGACGAGAAAATTATTTGCACACTATTTTGAACCAAAGAGACCTAGATCACAAATATTGCATATATTTGAATTAATTTTGAAGTGGTTCATGTACTCTATATGATCTTTTTCTCCTTTCCACCTTTGGCTAAAACCCTAAAACTTACCTAAAGATTATTATAGCCGCACCTTGATCATGACCTTTGCCATTTTGGCATTACAATTCAATTAGGTTTCCACATGTTCAAATGGCATTGCTTGACAACATCAATGGAAATACAATTCTATTTACCACCTCCTCAAATGGGTAAGTCAACAAATGCAAAGAACAATGGCCCCTTCTAAGCCACACTTTTAGCATCATTTATGATGATTTAGACAAAATGCACACCCTAAATGTGCTTTGACCTTTGGAATAGATGATGCTTGCATTATGTAACTTGGTATGTTCAACCACATAGCTTGTTTTTCTTTATTTTGGACTCTTTTGATCTACTATATAGTTACCTCCTTGATTTTGGGACTACTTCGAATATTTTTGTATTCTTCAAAAAAAAAAAAAATGGAAAATAATTGCATTTAAAATGAATCAAAATGTTGAGAAAATTGTCATGACAAATTGTTGAAATGAATAAATAGACTATAATATGCATTGTATTGTTCTAATATTGGTATGCTTGATTGTTGGATTGAGGTTTTTGTGAGATCTAGTTTCAAACTAATCACTAGAAAAGAAGGTAAAGCTACCCATATGTACCTTAAGTTCCAAGCCCCTAGCATGGATGCATAGTGAAGTACATAATTTGGTTGAATGTTAGGTATTTAAAAATTCAAGAAACATATTTTGTAATGCCCCTAGACATGAGATACACAAATGCCTTAGTTTGAAAATAATGTACAATCATCCATATATATTATTAGTTTGTTAATGTTTGGGTTAATGTATGCAACAAATTACACACAAAAAAACCTATCATAAAGTGGTAGTTTTTAGTACTTGTGTATATTTAATGCATCATGGTGGAAAGATGGAAAACATTTTGTGATGAAAATTTGCAATTAATGATGGTCTACATCTTAATTTGTCATTGTGTTGTGAAATTGGTCCACATATGAACAATATAATTATCAATTGAAATATATTTTTAATTTGCAACAATATTGACACAACATTGTAGTTCTAAAAAAAACTAACAACTACCAACTTTAATGGAAAAAATATCATAAAATTTTGTGCATACAAAAATACAACCATAACAAAGGAGTCTTTTGCATCAAAACTTTCAATTTGTTTTCAAGTCATGAAATTCATATAAGATGATATTAAAACATTTGATAGTGCATTATTTTATAATGATGTTGATGATTATGATATTTTTATGTTGTAAAATATATTTTTTCCATTGAAGATGTACTTCGACTGAGTGTTTTTCATTATTCTGCAAAAATAAAATGATTTTGAAAAATTAGTGAGAATGATGTCAAATAAATGTTTTCTAATTACAAAATTAATGGTGTACATATACACAAAGGCACAATCAATCATCAATTTCATATTCATGGTTTCGTAACTTATTTTACTTTTAAAGCCCAAATCAATTATATATGATTTTTAAAAGAAATCAAAATGAGTGAAATCTTATGTATTAGACTATTTTTGACATTATATGTAGTTTTAATTTTACCTAAAATTATGTACACGATACCATGCATTTACTTGCTTTCCAAATACATAAATCTATTTTTGAATTCATGAAAGTTGGAATTTTTTTGATCCATTTCAGTTATTGAACCAATTTTTCAAAAATAGAATAAATAGTTAAGGCATATCCATTGAAATTCAACATTTCTTTCAAGTTTTTGAGCAAAGCTTTTCTTAACACTAGTTGTTTAAAGTTTTGAAATAGGGGGGCCACTTTTTTTCTAATTTACAAAACATGGGATTAAAAATATATGGTCTCATATATTGCTTGTTAGGTAAAAATTATAATTAATAGTTCTGAAATAAGGTTATGTTTAAACTAAAATATAATTAATATAGGATATATGTTAATCCATGATATTAGAAATATATATAACATATGTTATATATATTTTAGGTATTAATTTTAGACTTTAGTAGTTCTTCACTCATGAGCTCTTTATTGTTTTCCATTGGTTTGTTAAATCCTACATTCACTACCTATTATCAATTGAAGCCTTGTTTGATTGTTAATTATTCCTTTGGAAACCAAGTTTGTTTGACTTTATCCTAAGATGGGTTCATGTGCCTTTGTTTCATAAGTTCATAACTTAAATATGCTCTACTATTTAAGTTATGAAGCAATTGACTATCAAGTTTTTATATCTTTGTGAACTATTTCACATGGTTTAAAAGACAATGGTATTGGGTCACAAGGAATCACAACAATGTCAACTATGCAAAGGTAAAAACACCATAGCAAATATGCCAAATCTATCATATTCAATGAGTTAAGAGCAATCAATCTATAATTTAACATGATTATGTGAGGTGTTGAACATGGTATATTGCAAGATCATAAGAATTGTTGTTAATTTAGGTTTCTTGTTTTGTTTTTATTACTTTATTTTTGTAGTAGGAACTAGTTGAAGATTGCATTTGCATCAACTAAAATTTGTATCTCAAATTACAAGTTGCATTGGCCATTATTGTTGTCTAATCCTACAATATTTTATGTGTAAGCTGTAATGGAAACTACATTGGCCACAAAATTGCATTCAAGCAACTACTTTAGCATGTCTCAACTCTCCATGCAAGTGATCCACTTTAAAGAACAATCTTGATTCCTTTGCAACTCCATGTTTACTAAAACCAAAATTTAAATGAGTATAGGGTATTGAACTTAAATTATATATATATATATATATATATGGGGCTAAAGTATGTGCATATTTTTTAAATAGGTAATAATAGGGTGGAGAAATTTACAAAATCCCCTAACCCAATATACCCCCCAAAAAACTTGTTTGACACAAATAGTTTACAATTTTAACACTTAAAGTTCCCCCCCAATTTGGAATCTTTTGGTGATGTTAAGTACCTACTTTGAAATGTGCTTTCTTACCACTTGATGTAGTTGAGTTCTCTATGAGTTTAGTTTTCTTTTTTTGGAGGGGTTTTTTAATGTAATTTTACTTTGTATTTTTTTCTATTTTGTTATCTCTATCTTCCACAATAAGTTTATGTTTTGTTGTTGGAAAGTAAGTGATTCGTTTTGGGAATCTAAACTTCTCTTTACAAGCTCACATGATCATGACGTTTGTTTGTTTGTTTCATTGTTTCATGTTGTTCTTTGTTCTGTCTTATTATGTTGTTGAAATTCCTTTGGTTCATTGTTTCACATTTCATTCCACTAAAATTTGTAACTTGTAAAAGTGAAAGAAGCCTTTATCAAAAGTTGAAGGCAAAATAAGTTCAATAATTGTACTTATTTGTTCATCCACTTATTTTCCTTCAACTTTTGATTTTTTATTTCATTGTTCATCATTGTTTAATCATTTGCCAAACATTTGCAATCAAAATCAAATTGATTTAAAATAAATTTAATTATATTCAGAATTTATTCAATAGAAAAACTACACATTCAAACAAATCCTCTCAACCCTTTTTTTTTTAGTCGTTGCAATCATGGCCATTTAGAGTAGAATTTGATAGAGTGTATAAATTCATGAATTAAACAAGATACTTTTTAGTAATTGAAATCTAAAAACATTCGGAAGCAATTGAAAAATCTCATGAGTAACCCATCAAAGAATGCACTTTAGGAATTGGAGATATTAGTTTAAAACTTTTTGATTAATTTTTAAGAGAAACTTGTATCATTGAAATTGTAATGGCAAAATTCCCACAAGAAAAAAAAATGAGAAAAGGGAAACAAAAAATTTCAAAACAATAGTAGATGTTTCTTAACCTACTTAATTGTTACTAAGTTGGCAATCAAGAAATAGAATGAATCTATAAATATATTTGCGCAAATTATTTTATTGCATGTGAAATTCCTTCTAACATTACAAGGTTTATTCATATCCAAATACAATATCATGAATTTGTAATTATGGTTTAGGTATGGTTTGAAATATTTCAAACCCCACCTTGCAATAATTCCATGACTATTTATTTTATCATCTCAAAAGCGAATATTTAGGTTGGTAAGCTCAAGTGGAGTCAAGGATAGTTATTAACCTAGGTATTAATGTACTCACAAGGACAAGAACATTGCATGATCTCTTAGTTGCATCCAATCAAATGAATTGGTCAACAATGACAAGAATTCTTTTAGTGTAATGTTGTTCAAGTTGTGATAGTTAATCATTACCCACAAGAGACCATGGGTAAAGGTGCCAAAATCCAAATATGGGTCAAAAATCAATCAATAGGGTCAATGGTTTATTACCTAGGTATTGTAGTCCAACATTTCATTTATGTGTGACTATGGGACAATATGATGGAATTAACACGATAAATATTAGTTTCGTGAACATAACTTGGTGGTTTTTAAAATCATTAATCAAGGTAAATAGATTAAAATATGACATTTTAAAAATTTTAATTAGTCAATTGGTGGTCATTATTTAATGAAGGGAATAAATATAAACAAATTTTTTTGAAATTTTGAAAATTAATTTCCTTTAAATATTTCCATAGATAAAAGGGAAAGATCAAATTAGGATGGTAGGATTAAGTTGTGCAAGGAGTTGATTAATAAAGTTCTAAAGTTATTTGGTGGTTATATCAAATAAAGGTTGATACAATAATCTTAATTTTGTGATAATATAAACGTTGAGATCATAATTAACAAATACTTGACATGAATATTATTGTTAATGGACATCTCAACCTAAATAATCATCAATAAAACATCATTATATTAGGTTTTGATAATAATACCATGATTGTATGACTCAGGTTAGAAACATGAACTTTTTGTTGTTGATCTTTAACAATTTATTATCATGATATCCCCTTCTTTCTTAATTATATTTAAAATACATAACTAGTTTTATATCTACATTGCAATGCATTACAAATGACAATGAAATGATCTTTAAAAACTGAAAACTAAGAATGAAATAATGAATGTCATTGCATGCAACTTGAATTGAATTCAAACTCAGTTGAATTTTGATTGAACTCAAATTCAATTATTTGGATTCAATTTAGCTACATTCAAATACATTGAATTGAATTTAAATTCAATTGAAGAGAAATGGGATGTGCATGCAAAAAAGGTAAAGTAGACAGCTCATTACTTTGTTTCAAAAAAATTACAAGTGGCCATGAAAAAGTTTTAATGTGTTGAAAGTAAGAAATCTATTTTGTACAATAATTAACATGATGATAATATTTCATTTTATGTTTAAAATGTTGAAAATACCCATCTTGAAAGTAGAATTAAGTAGAATTTTTTTTAATGCATTTAGTTGCACAAGATGTCTAATCTTACAAAATAGACTACATGTAGATGAAAAGTTTTTTTTTTTAAATTTCAAATTAGTGGGGCCCTAAAAGATACACATGTATTGTCAAATTATCCATGTTATAATCATAATATATCAAATATTTAATATGAAATAAGTTTGAGCACCATATTGACCCAACCAACTTCAAACGTATTTTCAACCTACTTTTATCATACCAAAGTTGTTTAAATTTTGTATCCAAATTTTCATAAACTAAACACAGTTATATGTTTTCTCACATTTTTATTTTATACATATTTTGAATCTATTTTCTTGTGTTTATATCACAAAATTATTTCATTTTTAAATCAGATTTGGGCGGACTACTTTTTAGTCTACTTTACCTTGCCAGCACCCATGTAAATTGGTGTAAAAGATATTACAAATTTGCACATAATCTTCATGATTTGTGACTATGGTGTTAAAAAGATAGTTTGAAAAACACATCTAAAAAGACACCATTCCATTTGTTTCAAAACATATTCCAAACCAAAATTTATTTTGGTAAAATAAAATATCATGGGACCTTATAGTTGTTTAAACCCAACCCTAGACCAATTTAATGTTAGAAAATTTCTACCACAATGACTTAAGCCCTTGCAACAACCTAAGGAAAGAAATGGCATTACAATCCCCATTGTAATGCTTGCATCATCATTTGTTGACCCCACCTTTTCTCCCTACTTTAGTAATGATGTTCAATGGGCCATTATCATCAAATATTCTAGTATCATGAGGATGCATGTGTTTTTGTATGTTTTTGTCCATATTGTGAGTGAACAATAGTAATGGAAACAAAATGTTTACATGACCTTAATATCATTGTTGTTCAAGGTTGATTATGAGGAAATTGAGGTGGCTTGTTCATGAGTCACATAACTACTAACCCATTACCTTTAACAATGGAAAGGCAAACAAACACAAAAAATCTACTACATACAAAACCTAAATTGTTGTAGCAATTTTGTGTATTGTTGTTGCATCTCAATAGCAACAACAATCTTCCCTTCATCAACACTTTGATTTTTTTCAAAATCCATACAAATAGCTTCTACTTTTCTCTATATTTAGTTTCATTCATCTTCAAATTGCCACAATCCCAAAATACATGCCATGCATTTTGTTGTATCCAAAAGCATTGTTTCCCTACATGGATGTGTTTGCATGTTTATATTATTCAATGACAAGTTAATGTTCATTTCTTTTTCAAGGATTGCATTTTATTTTCCACACAAATAATGTGTGGAAAATCAAAAAAGAACTTTATGTTGTTGGTTTTTAAAATATTGTTACTATCATTTTCTTCTTTATGCATTTTGCTTTGGTTGTAATTGGTAGATATGTTTTTTTCATGGTGGTTTCTTTTGTTAAAGTTGTGGGTTTTGGAAGAATTTGAACTTTGAGCATTTGTTGGTTGAATAATGTTTGGTTGTGTTTTTCAATTGCAAATCCAAAATTGAAGTTAAACACCTCAAGTCTTTGTTGAGCTTCAAGCTTCTCACACACATAACAAGAAGGGTACATGAATGTAACATGTTTTTTGTTGTGAGATTCTAGTGCAACACAATGGTTCTAAACCGTCAAAAGTTTGTTAATCTCTTTAACAACTTTGGTTTTGTTGGAAGAATTTGATGGTTTGCAATGGAGATGTTGTTACCATCATCACTAGAATCATTAACTCGGCCTCTATGTAGTTTTGCATTACCAATCATGATCAAACTAACATAAGGTTGGAATATTAATATATTTTCATTTGTCCCATTTCATCATGTGTGTAGGAAGCTTGAAGCCCTTGATTTTCACCTTTTGAACAAAATCCATGATCATACAAATTTTCCATAAAATTATTATCAATTCCAATAATTTTATAACAAGAAGTTTAATCTTCACCTGTTGAAGACATTAACAAAGATTGTGTATCAATTACACCAAGAAACTCATGAAACCATATCAATTTCAAACAAAAGATTTTAAAAGGATTAACCTTTTTTTCAATGTGATGTTATTTAAATTGAATTTAAATATGTGTTAGTGTTGTTTGGAAGGACAAAAAAAATCAAATCACATGTGATTATTAAAAAATGATTATATGAAAGGGTTATAACATGGAGTTGTCAAGGTGGATTTATCATCTAAAATGACAACCTTTGAAGGTAAAAATTCAAGGGAACATATTGATGTAAAACCAAAAAACGTATATGAAATAATAATCATTATTGCAAAACCTCTTGTTACAAGGCTTCCATCTATGAGTAAGAATTATGACAAAATCTTTTGAACATATGAACAACTTTTTCACCATCATAAGGGGTCACTTAAGGTGAAATATTTAAAATTAAAACCAAGGAAGCATAATCTTCAACATGAAAATTATCACCATTATTGAGATGCCCCAAACTCCACCTTGAATTTAATGTCATTACTAAAAATTGCATCTATTATAACGACCATGACCATGCAAGAAATAAAATAAAATAATGTAGAAAAACCTATAATATTTGATAAATTATCAAGGAAATTCAATTATTTAAAGTGTTATGGATCAGGATCCTTCATTTATGTAAATTGGCAAAAAGCCATTCCAACTTGAAAATCCATAAGGTCTAATCCACCCTATACAACCTTTGAAACTAATAAAAGGTGTGTGTATGTGTGTTTTTCTTTCATAAGTGTATATGGTGCAAAGGAAACACTCATAAATGACAACATAAGATGTTGAAATTTACAACAAACTTTAAAAATATCCATTTGGCAACCCAAATGTGAAAATAAATAACCTAAAAAAATCCTTAAATCTTATCCTTACCTAAAATCATTTACTTACCCTTACCCCCCAAAAAAAATGTAAACCCTAAACCCTAACTTGAAGTGGGTAATTATAATCTATAAAAAACAAGTAGTACCTTTGAAGATGATACTACCAATAGACTTCTTATCAAATGTAAGTGCACAAGTTGAAGTAGTAGACCAAGAATGATTAGTCCATTTCCAAATGAACCAAAATCCACAAGTTCTTATTCCACATGCAAAGTTAAAACCAAAATGTGCATTTTTGTTTAAACAAATACATGCAAACCTTAAGATCATTAACCACAACCATGTGATATATAATAATCCCAACATAATTGTTCATTGTTCATTTGTTTTGTCATATTTTTTCCATGCAAATCCAAAATGATTCATGAAACCCATTGCATAAAAATATGTAAGTGGCTGGCAATGATGAAAATGGTGGAAACAACATACTATGAGACTTCCAAGAGCTTGATGACATTGGGATGAAGGGGAAAGCCTTTGCAAAGCTTTCATTTCTCAAAAGCCAATCACTTATCTCAAGCCATCTTTTACAATGTTTCATTAAAAAATCACAAATGTGGTTTTTGATGAAAATTTTATGTCAACATTACCTCAAATATACTTTCATCCATATAACATTTTTTTTTATCCATGTATATATTTGTGCCTTTATTACCTACCTATTTGAAGCCTAACTACTTAACCCCTTTCCCTTATTCACCTATATATGTGCCTTAATTACATGTCCATGTTAATTATGTTAAATTATGATAAGAACTATTTTTTCTCATTCTCTAAATATTTTTCCATATCAATAAATTTTTTTCCCTACAAATTATGATTGCAAAAATACTTGTAATTAAATTATTTTTTTACATATTGTGATTGCAAAATGTTCATACTTGATGAACGTCTTTTTTTTGGAAATTGCAATTTAGGAATCCTAAGGATGATTTTTCTTCCTACAAATTATGATTGTAGAAATGTTCATGATGAATTTTGCTACTTCGCAAATTACAATTGCAAGAATCATCCTAATGAATTTTATTTTATTTTTTATGCATTGTGATTACAAAATGTTCATTTATGATGAATTTTTTTTGCAAAATGTCTATTCATGATAAATATTTTTCACAAATTGTGGTTGCATCAATCCTCAAGATGGATCCAAATGCACAATAGTTGTGGTGAAAACAACATGTGTCCCAACTAGTTTAATTGATGGTTAACATGACAATCCATAAGCAAACCAATTATTTGAACAAACAAATGGGCAATCAACATGCCTTGATTATGATACAATCTATTGGGAATGAAGTGATTTCAACGTTCCTTAAGATTGAAAGACCAAAATTGTGTTTGTCAACAATACACCATCTTTCATATTAAGGTTTAAAGCATATCCAACATACATGATTTGATTGACAAAAAAAAATGCAAATAACCATTGATATTAAAAAGAAATATAATGCAATATAATCTATTTAAAACTATGAGTCATATTATATAATTCAATCTTATGGTTGGAACTTAAATTGTTATAATGGATACATCAATTACTATGGGAATATAGTGTCCAATCTTTCTTTCAAAACCTTTGTAATGAATGTGCATAAACTTTTAAATGCGGAATTGAAAATAACAACATTCACCAAATGTCATAGTTCTATTCAACACCAATTGCAAGTAGTTATCATCCATAAGTTATAACCATTAACCAAAAAAATTCCCTCTATTGTTTCTAAACCTTTGAATTTTGCTTATTCAATTCACACCTACAACCATACATTCACTAATTCTTGTTAGTCATGTTAGTCAAATTTCAAATTTTCTTTAGTAGAATATCATCATTAAGATGTTTCAAATTTCACAATCCAAATCCAAAATATCATTAAATCACAAATGGGGAATGTCATAAAATTGTTCCAAACCACCCAACTCCAAAACCCAAAAAATTGAGTTAATATTTAAGATTGGAAAATGTAATCATAAAACTCTTTCACCAATTCAATCTTGAAACCTCTACACTTCCTCAATAACACCAAATTGTCAACAAAAATCAACTTCTTGATTAGCTAGGAAAAATAAACAAAATCCAAAGACTTTGAACAATAGTAATAACATCAAACTTTTACTTCGACCATTGACATGGTGCATTAGAAAAGATATCCAAATGCCAAATTTAAAAAATCTTATGAAAGGAAAACAAGATCCAACTAGTTCATACATGTATGAAATTGAGACATGAGAGGAGAAAGAAAGATACCATAGAAGACATAATTCCATTTTATTGAAAACAAAGCAAAATATATTTTGGTAGGATGAAATACTATGGGACCCCATATCTACCCACCTGAAACCAATTTAGATGTTACCATCATCACTAGAATTTATTATATTTCAAATGATAAGTAAGACTTGATAAAATCCCTCTATTTTTCAATTACATTTTAAATCCATAACTAAGTATTATTTTATTACATTTTAAATGATAAATTAAAACTAGATAAAATCCCTTTTCTTTGTCAATCACATTTTAAATCCATAACTAATTGTGAATTTATTACATTTCAAGTGATAAATTAAACAAAACTACAATACATTTACACAAGGTGATTTTTTCATAGGTTTTTCAAACCATAAATTCAAGACACTTGAATTCCTTCTTATACAAGGTGCACATTGATCTTATCCTCAAAAACAAATATTGGTTGTACCAATTAAAGCTTTGATTTTAACTAAAATGATGTTGGTAAAATAAAATGAATTTATAAGAGCTTTAAGTGTCTTAAAGAGGAAGGGAATCAAGGAATTTTTAAAATCATCATTAATTGTCACACAATTGAAACAAGTTTTAGAGAATTTTCAATGAAAGAAAAAGGATCAAAATGATTGCATATTAGTGATACACATTTTGGCACTAATATTATGTTGGAGAGACTTTTTAAATCAATATTTCTTCAACAAATGGTGGTTATTGGAAGGATTAGTTAACTATTAGGAGAAGGATACTCAATTTTAAGCAATTGGTATTGGAAAATGGGAATTTTGATCATTACAAAAAATAGAAATATTTTCAATTTATGCCTTCTTAATTCACAAAAACGAACAATAGGAAAATGTTATGTTAGAATGGTTGGGTTTAAGATTGAAGAAAATAAAAGAATTTAATGAAATATTGCAAGATTTTTAGTTGGTTTATACAAAAAGCACTTACTCAAGGTGTGGGGTTGGGGTGCAAAAATGGGGGTGTAAAGTTAAGGTGTGAACGTGTGAACTTTGGGGTGTAGAGGTTGGGGTGCACAAATTTGGACACGTTTATTGGAAGGACATGACATTGCTCACATTTATGACAACCATGCCTATGTGGCAATTACATGGTGCCTATGTGGTGATTATGTGGCGATGACATCACTATGAGAAATTGGGTCCATTGAAATCACATTGCTTTACAAGAGCTCAAAAAACAATTTGTATACAACTATTATGCAACTATCTCTTTGGTATTACAACTATTATACAACTATCCCCCTAGAAATATGGGAAATTAATAAATAAATTGTCATGTTGAAAAATTAGTTAGTTGTATTATAATTGCAAGTGAGTTGAAAATGGGTCAAGTCTATATGGTAATTTATACACACTGTACATACATCCATAATCAACCATGCTTGATTTTTTGAAGAATTGCATTGTAGTTACATGTGACAACTATTTTTAAATTGTTGTAAATGTGTTATTGACACAATAATTATGTTGTAACTAATGTACAATATACACACATGCGATCATGCCATGTGTTTACATTTCCACCACCCGTTATAGGATACATTTGCAATTTATTTTCAATTATGATTCCCATTGATACAACAAGTAGGGCCACTATTGAACTACTAATGTTCAATTATGTTGTGACTGTTATCCAACAACTTATAACTTAATAAAGATACAAATTCATATGTAATATTTTATAAATAATTATTGTTTCAATAATTTGACTATTAAATATTAACTTCATTTAATATAATTAATTATTATGAACTTATTAATTATATCTTTAAATTATATTATTAATTTAACTAAATAATTTTACTTCATATAATTAGTTTAAAATTAATTAAATAACCAATTATGTTAATTAGACTGAATAATATGGATGTATAGGAATAATAATTACTCATCAAATAATAATCAAATAAATATTTATCTAAATTATGGATATTTAATATTATATTTAATTAATTAATTAATATAATTATAATCTCATCAATAATTACCAGATCATTAATTATCTAAATTCATTAACAAACTAATTATTTTGACACATATAATTAATTTAAATGTGAGATTAGAATTTTTTATTATTATATTAAAAAATCAATTTGGTTGTCCATATGGATATGCCTATTTATACCTTGATGTCTTCTACCCAAATTAATATTTAATTATGAATTCATTTAATGTAATTTATTTAAGTATTATAAATTAATTACTTAAACTGAATAATTAACTATTAATTTTAATTATATATTATTTTGATTCAAATAATTATTTAATTATTTAATCCAAATAATTAATAATAAAATTTTAATTTCAGATAATAGATTTAAATATATTAAGTTAGATAATTTATCATATAAAAATAAATTATTTGAAATAGTTAACTAACAAAATAGATGAACACTGATAATTTCAAATATTTTAAAATTTTGGTTCATTAAAATAATACTAATTATCTAAATTTATTAACTAACTAATTATTTGAATTAGAATTTTTAATTTAAATAAATAGCTCACTAATTAGTTAATTTAAATCATATTTCAGATAATTATATATTAAATAATTAATTCACATATATAAGTATTAAATAATTACGAATTTAATTGCATGACTTACATAATGAAGTACAAACACATAGCATGTGGGAAAATATTTATGTAATTGTAACTCTATTTGTGACTAAAAAATAACTAGAAGATTTAACCCAATATATGATTTTGTTTTCGAATCCCATGTCACAAACTATATAAAAAAAAGTGTATTTTTTTATGTTCTCACATTAAAATACACATGCCATTTTGGGATGAGCTCAAAAAACATAGCCCTAAAGACAAAACATAAAATAAAATAAAATAATTATATGTTTATTCTTGAATTCACTTAATCTTGTACTTTTCTACCTCTTGCCTACCTATGTCGGTCCTATTTTTATACCTACCTACCTATGGTTATGTACCAACCTACCTAACTATTGAAATATATTTTAATTTTAATTTTCTCAAAATTGAATTAATATGCCATGTGGCAAAAAAATATTATGCCATGTGTCATAATTTGGGACCATCATTAACAATCATAATAGACAAGGGAGATCAATACTTCAAAAAAATTAGATCCAAAAATTGTCATAGTGCCACATTTCAAATTTTAATGAATGATGAAAATTAGTAACATCAACATGACATTATGGTTGTAGTTGTAGTGCAATTGCATAATAGTTGAAAATGAGTTGTTTCAACAAAATTGCAATTGAGTTGCACTGTATATATGGTGAGTTACAACACTTGCAATTCATGCAACTTGTCTAATAACATTCATAGTGTAAAATTATGAACAATGTGTTACAGGGCCAATTGGAAAACACCTTTTTATCATAGTGCATGGTGCCTATGTGGCATGAATGTGACAATTGGGAATGCATTGGGGTCAAGTGTTCACACATAAGAATCACATTCCCATCATAGGCACATACATTTCCACACAGGAAGATGTGTCTCCTCGTGGCAACACATGTTCCCATGTTGAATAACATTGTGTTTGTTCACATGAAAACGCCACATGTTCCCAATCTTATGAACATTGAATTTCCCCAAACGTGGGAACAAGTGTTCCCACATGGGAACCTCATGTTTAGTGTTGGTGGCATCCATTCTCATGGTGGGAAACACATTCTAATCTTGACCAATACATCACAAAAAGAAAAACACCTACACTAACTTTGAGTTTTTTTCCATTAAAGAATGTGAAATTCTAATTGAGGTTCTTGAGCCATAAAACAAGAATGACAAGATTGTGAATAATAAAAGTTGTGTTATATAATTTCTTAGGTTGAAAATTACACAAAACAAAGAAAAGCACCTACACTAGCTTACATCTTGTTTGTATCAAAGAACGTGACATTCCAAGGATGTTTTTGAGCTGGAGAATGAGAATGACAAGATTGTGGCTTTTGCAACTTGTGTTCTATTTCTTAGGGTTTAAGGTTATACCAAAACAAAAAAGAACCTACATTGACTTTGAATTTGTTTGTATAAAGTGTGACATTTGAATTGAGGTCCTTGAACTAAATAACCAAAATGACAAGATTGTGAGTTCGAGATGGAATGTGGTTTTTTTATCACTACTCTTTCCCAAAAATTCTTTTGTCTAGCATGATATCAATTTGATGATAGTTACATAAGACATAGGGTGTGATCTGCAATATGTGAAACACCAATATAATGTTTTCATGTTGACATATGAAATGTATGACCCTTTTTGGTTCCAATTCTCCATGTCCATTAAATACATTCAATCAATATCATATTAGAAGACCTTCAACTTATGTGTGTAAGCACAAAAGCTAAACACTAAGAAAAATATTTGTATAACTTATAGAAAAATCAAATTGACTAGTGTGGGGCTAGTGTGCATGTGGCATGACTTGAAAGTTCCATAAAAACACCAAATAAAATATTTCAAGACTTCATTAGTCTTTGTAAATAGTTTCAAACAAAGGGCGCAACACTTGCCAACCTTCCTAATGGGAAAATAAACAAATTGAGAAAAAAACCACTACTCCCTTGTTACTATACTATAATTATTCAAAAAGTGAACACAACAATATCCTTAAAATGCAACCATGATAAAAGCAACGACTAAAGGGTGTGGATAGTGTTTAAAACTATGATTTTGAACTTTTGAAAAAATCACAAAGGGAGCACAAGAATTTGGATTGTCACCTTTTTTTTTTGAATAAATTCCATTAATTACAAAGTTTCAATGATCAAAATTTGATTCAAATTGATGATGTTTTAAAAGTTTTTTTTCATGTTTAAAACATTCAAAATTTACATGTGAATAATGTTTATTTTTCAAACATCATTTTTCCATATGAAATCTGCACCATTTTTTCCCAAAATAAGGGAGGATCCTAATATTGATGATTAAGAGAAAAAAGGAGTTGAAATTGATGAAATTCATCTTTATAATACATTTTGATGCTTTTGGTTCAAACATGTTTTTGGCCTTAAAAGTTATGAATTTTGAAGAGGTATTTTGAACAAAAGTCATTCATTTTTAAGTAATAATGAGCATAGATGCATCATATATATGATATAGGTACAAGATGTAATAAAAAATTATTTATATGTAGCACATAATTGTAAATTGGGTATGAGTAATGCATTTGAAGATAATAAACCATTACATGAATGTCACATGTAAAATGTAATCCTTGAAGAAAGACTTCAACCTTGGCATCATTGGCTCATTATACCATGTTTTCACCCTTTAGGATGGTAATTTTTGTTCTACAATATAGTTTCCTCCCAAGTCTTAACATTATTTCATGTCATTTAAGACAAGATTTTTTCCTTGTAACATAATTTTTCTATTTTTAAATTTCCAAAATCATCATCATATTATGAAATTCAAATTGACCTAAATTATATATATAAAAACTCTAAAGACAATCATGTTTCCTTACATCATAATTATTGCCTAAGTAATGACCTCTAACAAAGTTAGAAAATGAGAAAGCAAAAAAGAAATTGAAAAAGGTAGCTAGTTTTTAACTACCTTCTATTGTCCACTTCCCCCCCTCCCTTGAGCTACTATGAAGGTAATAGTATTCATATATCCTTTCCCCTTATGTCTATTGCCTCCCATATTATCATAGACAAATATAAATGGTAAAATTCAAAGAGTATTTCACAAGAAAATAAATAATTTTCTTCCATTATGCCACCATGGTTCACAAAAAAATACAAAAGGGGATTTTTTTTAAAGACAGTCCAATAGATAGTAAAAACTAACAAATGAAACAAAAGAAGAAAAAAATCTAATGAGTAGAAAAGAAAAAAAAGATAGGTGGAAGAAAATGTAGAAAAGTAATAAAAATGGGTCCAAAGATAGCAAAGGGGGCCACCTCTCCCCCTTACATACCTTCTTGTATTAGGACTCACATCTACCAACACAATTGTAATAGGTTACATATCAATTAGGCACCATAAATTGTGTCAAAATTTCATGTGGAAGAGAGGATTATTGATCAACAAGTCCCAACATTTCGTAAACAATGTTGGTTGATATATAAAATATATTGTTGTAAGTCAAGTAGAAATGCTTGCAAGGCGAAAAAATTTGACGACAATTTGCTAGCTCTATATAATTCCAATCTAAAAAAGTATAATTAATTGGGTTTTTGACAAACAAAAACCATGTAATGACCTCCTTTTAGTTGCAAGCAATAAGATCTGCCAATTATGAAGTTTTGCAACATGAGGTTCTTCTAATTCATCGATCATCAATGCCATGGTGTTCAACATTGCCACACTATTTTGTTGAATTCTAATGCAATCATTTTCAAAATGTCATCTAACATTAATTCCATTTCACACCTATGTATAGTCTTGGGGGCCAAGAGTCTTCCTAGGGTTCAATTCCAACTTGTGAACAATAATCATGTTAGTGATCATAACTACAATCACCAACTTAAAATTTGCACTAGTAGATCGTCAACTTCATGTTGAATAAGGCAAGTATCCTTGGCAACATGCCACATAGTCATATTCATTATGTCAAAGTGGGATTGGATCTAGAATGGAGAATGAAAGGTCAAGAAAAAGATATAAACATTTCTAAAGATTTTTTAATAATTTCTTTGAAGACGATCAAGTTCATATAGAAAACTAATTGGCTTCATACAAAATTAATGGAAGGTTTTTTTTTTAATCCAGTTACTCTTCTAATTGCTAGGAAATGTTGGCATGTTTAACAGAGTTGATATGGATAAAATACTCAACAATTGTAGAAGTTTATTGTGAAGATTTTGAGCCTTTGAGTAAAATGGTTTGAAAGCCTACAAGCAAAATTGGAGCACTTTTATTTGATTCATGTAAGTAATGGAATAGGTTACAACAAAGAGGTCATACAATATTTAGTCTAGTGCATTTAGTAGTTTACAATTAAAGAAGGAAGCTTTTGATCCTAAATTAAAAAATCAATTTCTAAAATGGTTAGGTGTTGGAGGAGAATGATATTATTACCAACAAAATTTGATCTAATGGCAACTTTTATCAAGTGTACAGAATATCATTTTAAACCATTATTATTATTATTATTATTATTACTTGTCTTTGTTACATTTTTGTACTAACATTGTTTATACAGGAATGTTTTTGCCCAAAAGAAAAATTAACAATAAAAAGTTTGGAAGTCATGATCAAATTGATTTTGGAGGGTTTCAATCATCAAAAGCGAGGGGGAAAATAGTGGAAAGTGCCATATTCCTCTATTTGGTTTTCAATATGTAACCATAAATATAGAAGGTTGATTAAAAAATAATTACTTCATATCTAGTGAATTTATTTATTGCCCTTTTATTTAAATGTACATAAAACATTTCAATCCATTTTTATAATTATTTTTGTGTGCATGTTACTCTTTTTTATGTTGTTTTTTAAACATGCGTAGCTTTGCTAATTATCCAGAAAATCAATATCCTCCAATGACCATTTCAACAAATAGTCTCAAAGTATGATGATTCATTCGTTCATCTACAACTAATGTATATGCAATTTTTAGTAAAGGCTTGTTGGCTTTCATAACAACATGTACCACATCGCCAACCTCAATGCAACGCTTTGCTATCCAAGCTTTTTCAAATGTTTTTTCCATGCCCCGCTTATCTAATCAAACATGATTAGTAATCTTTCATTCAATTTTGTCAATAGCCCACTTGTTTTTTACTGCAAACATCTCTTCTTTTTGTTGTTCCTTTTATCTAGTTACCACATCATTATGTGTATTCTTTTGTTCATATGCACAGACATAATGATCATACGTATTAACACTTGGTTATAATGTAGGATCACATATTCAAGGGTGAAAGCAAGGAAAAAGGAGCCAAGCAATGTGTGGACGGCCCTTAAAAACTATTTTTTCAAAAATTGAAAAATCACCATGGGGACACTATATGTCAAAAAAATTGTTTAAAAAAATGAAAATTCTTACTTTCAAAGTTGCAATTACAAAATTTTCATGAAAATTCAACATGTTTCAAAAGTCCTTTTATATGTTTAAAGCATTCAAGAAAAACATGTGGGCATGTGGTTTTTCTATATCAAAAATCCTTTTCCCTTACTAAATGTTCACCAAATTGTTTCAATTTTTTGTGAACTTTAATATATTCCACAAGAAGGTATCCAAGTGTTGAAAACATTAAGAAAATAAAAATACATATACCTTTTTAGATTTTAATACTTAAATGTCCTTTTACATTATTATAGTTTTGAATTTTTAATCATGTTCAAAGTAAAGTTTTAGATTTGACTATAATGTAAGGTTTGATGCAAAAATATTTGAGTTTTTATCATGTTATATGTCATATTTGGCCTCAAATTTGATATTCAGTTTTAAAAACTTCATGAAAAATGAAGTACAAACCAATAGAAAATTTCCACATGGAAAATGTAGTCTTTTGGAAAGGATTTTCACCTTGGCACAATTGGCTCTTTTTTTCCTATTTTCACCCTCAAGATAACAATAGTTGTGACTATTTGAAACTCCAGAGACATCTTTTAGTGATCATCTCTTCCTCATGTATAAGAACCTTGAACTTGCATCATTAATTATTATTATTTTTGCCTCATCTTTCATGTGTCTCATGTGTAGTTGTATATAGGTCTTAGTGACCAATTTAATATGGTATCAAAGCTTAGTAATTATGTTTAATCAACTCAATATTGTGTCTTGATAATTACAATGAAGAAAACTAAAAGGAATAAATTTAACATATGATAGGAAAATGATTCAATAATAAAATGGTAATTCACTTATATGTAAAATGTCACAAAAATTGACATTACAAATATTCTTAAATTTGATGGATCATACTTCCATATTTGGAAACACAAATTAAATTGTTATTTTGAAATGAGAAACTTTAAAGTTTTATTGAAGGAATTGAAATTAAGGCTATCCCACCCATAACAACTCAAAAGACTATTGGGGCTCAACCATTTCCATATTCTAGAATGGGAAGTTTTCTTCATTGGGAAAACAATGATACCTTGAATCTCACAATTTTAAATAACAATGTTGATAACTTTGTAATAGCATACATTTAATCATATAATTTAGCCCATGGCACTTGGGTTGAATTGAACAAAATATTTGAACCTAAAGATGCAGTAAACTAAAATGTTCTTCAAGATGAAAGCACAATCAATTAGACACAATAAATGATTATACTTCATGCAATCATATTTTTACACATAAATGGAAGAAAGTAAAATCAAAACATCTTCAATCATTATCAAACTATTGGGTGCTCAAGACTGAGTTTATAATTTGTTGTATATAAAGTTTGAAAAACTTTAGTATAATAAAAGTAGGTGAAAAATATTTTTGAAATAGATTGACCATATGGTGTTCAAAAATAATTTTACATTTGAAGCTTGAAAAATAATTATTTTTACTCTATAAGTTGAAAGCACATAAGTACAATTTAGTGCAACAAATCCAAGAAAGTAAAAAATTTCAAAAATTTCTTCTACTTGAGGCCAACTTATGAAAACATACGTGTTCGCAAAGCAAAAAAAATCTATTTGTAGTTTTGAAAAACCTACTTAAATGCATATTAAAAATTTTATTTTTTGATATCATTGGCATAAAAATAATCAACATGTTCATATTAATCATTGGGATACATAATATTTAAAAATTCAATACACACTGACATATTTTATGGCTATTTTCCATTTACACATACAAGGTCTACTTGATTGTGCTTTCACCCCTCAAAGATAAATTACATAAATAAAAATGAATGATAATGATAGTCTCATAAAGCATATTCATACATTTAGAGCATTATTGGAACAATTATCTGTAATTGGATCTCTAGTTGATGATGAAGCAATTTTTTCATTGATGAGAAGCATGCCAATAGGATATAAAACATTTATAAATTCATTGAGGCACCAACCAAATTTAACACTTTCATCTTTAATCATAAACTTGATACAAGAAAAAACATTAATGAAAATGTTAATACAACAAAAAATGATTGTCTAGTTGCCTTATTTACAACAAAGAAATTTTATAAGAAATTGTTTTAAGACAATATGTGTAAAGAAGGTGAAGCATCTTCTAGTAAACACATATTTGGAAACAAGAAAAGAATTAAATGTTTCCATTATAAAAATAAAAGACACGTGATTAAAGATTGTAAAATAAGAATTGCAGCAGGTAAAACGGTTGCAACCAAACAAGCAAATGTTATCGAAAGAAATGAAAAACCATATTTAGTTGCATTGAGTGTTAAAGTAAATAAAGTTTTTACTTGGTATGTTGATACCAGTGTCATTCAACACATGTCTTTTGACAAAAAGTTGATCATATCATATGAAAAATGGGGGTAAATGACATGTATATTATCTAGGTGATAAATTATACACAAGATATACACAATCAAGGAGAGGTCACCATTAAACTAAGTAATGGTGACAGAAAAAAAATTCATGATGGGCCTTAAAGCTTCAAATACATTATGGGGTGATGTTTTGAGCACAACCAAGTACTTGCAAAATAGGAGTCCTACAAAAGTTATTCCTCATGGGAAGACTTGCATTGAATTTTGGACTAGGAAAAAGCCTAACCTTTCACATTTGAAAATATTTGCAAGTAAAGCTTTTGCATTGATCTAGAAAGACCATTGAAGCAAATTGGATCATCACACTATTGAATGCACATTTCTTGGGTATAGTGGTGAAAGCAAAGCTTATAGATTCATGAGAAAATATGGCAAAGGTGTACTAATATCTTGGGATGTCATTTTTGAAGAAATAAACAATGCACACATTGAAGATGTTGATAAGAAATAGACACCCCATTTCAACTAACATTGAGGATTTCATTCTAAATCTTAGTTTCCTTCATCAATACATTACAATGGGAATTCAAAGTACCATGCCTACTCACATTGTAGTTGGTCAAGGATACTCCAACATTTAACTTGAAGAATTCATGGGGTTGACCAAAAAAGATGGTCAAATTTGAATCAATTAGTATGAGATTCTAATTCAATTACTAAAGTTGGAGATACTAATGTATAGATTGGTCTACATACCAAAAATCCTCTATGAAAGCCCTTCACATGACACCATTACATTAATGGTCAATAAATCACAAAAAAACCCCAACACAATTCATTGAAACAATGGAGGGCAAACCTATCGTTAAAGAAAAATCACATGAAGCATTAATGAATCAATGAAAAAAACATTGATTGGCCTAGATGCAAAGTTATGGAATGAAGCAATCAAATTTGAATTATAATCCATAGAGAAAAATAAAATTTGGAACATAGAAAATTTGCCTCCAAAGCATATTGTAATTTACTCTAGATGGTTATTCAAAGTCAAATTACATGCCGATGGTAGTATTGAGAAATATTGAGCTCGCCTTGTTGCAAGAGGTTTTTCTCAAGTACATGGTATTAATTAATTACATGGACAAATTTTTGCTGGTTGTCAAAATCGATTCCATAAAAGTCATTATGGCTTTAGTAGCTCAATATGATTGTTCAAAATCCATCAATTAAATGTCAATGTTAAAACAACCTTTTTAAATGGCATTCTTGAAAAAGAAATTTATTTGGAATTTCAAGAAGGAATCAAAGACCAAAAGATTCAAATTTGGTCTTAAGACTTCAAAATTATTTTTATGGGCTATGCCAATCATCCAAAGTTTAGTATTAGCAACTCGATGACCATTTATTGAACACTGGATCGATTTTAGAATTGTATAACTAATTCTAATGTTTATGCCAAAACAACCCAACAAGGTTGTCATTTTTATTATGGATGTGGACAACATTATTACTGTAAGCAATAATTTGTCTGTAATTATGGACATCGAAAACACATTGGCACAAGCATTTGAAATGACATTATTGGGAGATATTCATTTCCTCCTTGGAAATCAAATTATCAAAAATCATGTTAGAGGTTGCATACTCCTCTTTCAATCTAAATACTTCAGGATTAATGAAGTGATACAAGATGGAGTCTAGCAATCACCTCTTCACACCACTAGGTGTAGGCCTCAAATTGATTAAAAATGATTGCCCCACAACTGAAATAAAATGTTTTTTGATGGAAATAGTTCCATATTCACAAGTTGTTGGCAACTTAATGCATGTTATCATTTATACACGAATTGATTGATCTTATTCAATTGGGTGTCTTGCCCAATTTCTAAGTGATCCTAGAGAAATTCATTGAAAAGCTATTAAATTTGTTTTTCAATACATAAATTCCACCTTACACAAATGCATCAAATACCAAAAATGTGAGTATAATGGTACTTTAATTAGTTAGTCAAATGTTGATTATGGTGGTGATATCAACATGCATCGTTCCACTTTAGGTTACTGTTTGGGTGAAAACACATTAAGGTGGAATATTTTCTGGCATATGTAAAGTCCATATTAATGTTAAAATAAGTCCATCTTACACTATAATAGAATAAATTATATTGCACAAGTCATATGGCAAGGTTACACAATTTTTTTTAATTTCTAGATTTTATCAATGGTAGATAATTGTATCAAAAATTTACATTTAAAAAATGAGAAGTTGAATTATTAATTCAAATGAATAAAATATTTTATTAAAAATCCATATTTCATTGTATATTTTAATTTATGGTTTTCAAAATATTTCAAAATTGTCTTCCTTTATATTAGTGGCATCACACTGCTTTCTATGTCAAAAAAAATCACTCAACAAAACATTTTAGTAAATATAATGAGTTGATAATCATATGATATGAATTGTGATGCAAGGTTTTTGGCACTTCAAAAGTCCAATATGCTATGATAACTCAAAATGTATTCACAAAATTCACACAATGTGATCATATACATGTAAAATATTTTTGAGTCCTTTTCACATATTATTCATTTATATTCTATTCCATGGTTCATGATTGATAATCCAACAAGTTGTCACAAGATTATGTATTCTACCTTAATGCACTTTCACTCGTTTTCATCCTTATAGAAAGAGTTGTGGCTTGGGTAAATAAAAAGCAATGTGTGTAGCCATCTCCAACACCGAATCTAAATACAAGGCATTATCCAAATTTGTATCATAAGTGATTTGGCTCATGAAACTACTTGAAGACCTGGGTTTTGTTCAAAAAAACCCTACCACACTTTTTGGAAACAATCAAAGTTCTTTTGCTCTAGCATCAAATCCAAAATTCCATGATAGAAGTAAGCACATATAAATATACAATATCATTTTATCAGGAAACAAGTTCAAAACAACTTGATTAAGCTTCAATATATTCCCATGAAAATTATTGTAGTTGACATATTCATTAAGAGTTTGAATAAACTTAAACATGAAAATTGCATGAAAATGCTTAGATTTGAAGAAGTTCCACAATTCTACCAATAAATCAATAATCAATTCAAAAAAGAGGTAAACAATCTAGAGAATGTTGAACATGTAAATCATTACACAACTTCCAACATCAATCCAGAGAAAGTGATGAAACCTTAATTCATGTTGGAAAGAAACAATGAATAAACCTTAATTTTTATGGAATATGTATATGCAATCCTATAGAAGAATATTATATCTTGTTTATAAATTTGTAGGATTACATATTCAAGATACCAATAGTTGCGACTCTTTGGAACTCCAAAGACACATTTTGGTGATCATCTCTTCTTCTTTATAAGAACCTTGAACTTGCATCACTAATTATTCTTATTCTTGCCTCATCTTTTGTGTGTCTCATGCATGCTTGTATATAGGTTTTACTGATCAATTTAATAATGCGTCATCATAATCGATTTGGAATAACTTATGGATGGCTTTTCAATTGAAACCTTCCGCTTGGATTTGGATGGGGCTTTAGGCAAGGTCAAAAATTGACCAATGTGGTTATTGTGCACCAATGGGGTCTTGGATGTTGCGGACTTTTTTGGCAATGGTTGTGAAAACTTTCTAGTACCACTTGGGCATGGACTATTAACTTCAAGTGGTGGGTCACAATCAGACCTTTCAATCTCGACAAAATCATGGTAGACAATGTCATTGGAAAGGTTTGATTTGCCCAAAGGCTTTTCAACATGCAAATCAACTTCTTTAAAATCCAAATGAGGTGTTTTTGTATTGTTACATCTTGCCTAACATAGTTCTTGGATTCAAAGGTTAAATTATAGGTTTTTTGAAACCTTTTCAAATATTTGGTGGGGTCAATGTTTTTTGAAGAGCTAGGGAAACCCATTGTGCCAAATCTTCTTCTCCAACACCCTTCCCTTTGTTCACTAGTGTCAAGACATCCTTGTATGCTTTGAATGTGGTTTTGAATAGTTTGAAGGATACAACATTGAAAGGCTTTAAGACACAATGTGTGATGGCAAATGTGTGATGTGTGATGTGTGATGGCAAAGTGATCAAATCCAACCCCACCCCCTTGGCCTTGTGCACAACATCAATCATGACATGGGAATTATGGCCATCCAGAATTAACTGGTGTTGATTCATGTTACAAAGATCTTTGTCACATGTTTGAACAAATGTTATGAAACGTGAAACCCATTCAAGTGTCAAGAAAAATGTAGGCAATCATCCATGTTTTTGGATGCATAACCATCGTTGCACCAAATTCACACCTTTCAATGAAATTTTAACAAAATTACTTACCTCAAAAAATGTAAAAAATTGGAAATGATTTTCTTGTTATGTTGATGCAAGACAACACAAACAACCATTTTTTTTTGTTTGGTGTAATCAAATGCACAAATTTGAGCTAGAACCACTACTAGAAATTTTGGGTTTTGTAACTAAAATTTAATTGCATGTGACACATGCAAGTGCAAATTTGTGTAGTTGCTTAAAACAAGTTGCACATGACATTTAATTGCATGCAACACTACGTATACAACATGTATATACGGTGTTAATATACAATGTTCATCCATACATACTAATATAAATGTAATTGCACCTTGTATGCAACTCTCCTTGCAACTACAATGTAACTAATAAAAATATGACATGTGTTGGAAAATTGGATGACTAACTTGTGGACACACATCATTATTTCATTATTTTTGTGTTTTCAAAATTTTAAATTCATTCAATTAATCTCATTCATTAAAGTTTCTGCCATTAAGATGATGACACATGGCACACTATGGAACGTTCATTGACCAATTGACATGTGTCCTTTTTAAAACACCAATTATATGATGACATGTGGCAATTAAAGGCCCACCTATTTTTAATTTTAAAATATTAATTAATGAAAACTAAGTCCAATTTTTAGCCAATAAGATGTTGACATGTGTTGCCTAGATAGGTAGGTAATTATTAAACCCTATTAGGTAAGTAGGTTTATTTAGGTATGTAAGTAGCTTGAACATAGCTAAGATTAGGCTATATAGGTAAGCTTAGAATAATTTGACTTTATTTTAAAGATTAACCATTTTATAAAGGTCTAACTTTGTTTACATATTCATCCTCAATGGCACTTGGTGCTTGGTTATAACAAAGTTATTGCTCCTAGTTATATAATGAGCCAAATAAAATTGGAAGCGAAAGGATATGGGATAAAAAATTCCATTGCAAACTTCATGAACCAATTTAGTTACACATAAGATGAAGCTAATGTATTAGAGTATAGCAGCCAAGGGAGGGTTTTTTTGCTTCTAGTTTCTAAACAAAACTTGAATCCCTTCTCTTGGCACATCTAAAACACCAAAAATCGTTGAAAATGGATTAGAAATGAGAAAGTTATGGGGCCCCAAAGTAAAGGGGGTCAAAAACTCAAAAAACAACATTTAACACTGTAAAGGCCAATTCTTAAACACCCAAAAAGTTCCTTTAATGTTTTTTTTTGCTATTAAATTCCAACATGATTTGTAAAACTTCAGATGGCGCTCCTATAACATTTTAAATTGTTTAAAATGAATAAGAAGTAAGAAATTTATGAGGTTTGAAAGTAGGAAGGGTCCAAAGAAAAGAAAAGAAACCGTTTTGTAATTTGGAAAACTTATTTTTCTTCTTCTTAATTTTTCATTACTCCTTTTTTTTTTGCACTTCAAAGATGATTGTAGAATATTTTTAATAATTATGATTACTCAATGAAAATATGATTTTAACATTATTATATAGCTTAAACTAATAATTAGCTTAAGATATTTGTGTACTTGTAGGTTAATTCGTGTAGCCTATTTACATTAATATTTTAAGATAAATAATAAGACTTAAATACAAAAAAATACTGATATTATATATAAAATTAATTATCATTACAATTATAATAAACATTTATTGATAATTATGAATATTCATAATAAATTTTAATATTATCATATTAATTGATCTTGAATAATTTTTTAAAAATCAAATTTACATTTTCTGAAAAAGATTCCAAATAAAATAAAATCAGAAAATTTTACTTGCCAAAACAAATATTTAAATATATTTGCCAAATATAATTTAAAAACTTATAATATATATTTTAACCATGGTTTAGTTTAGCTTAATTTAATTTATTATAATTTAGTTTAGCCATAATTAATTTAGCGGTCGTTAGTGTTAACTTAATTTAGTTTAGCCATAAATATTTTAGCCTAACTTAATTTAACCATAATCGGTTTGGGTTAATTTAATTTAGCCATATTTATTTCATGTTAATTTATTTTAGCTTAATTTATTTTAGCCATAATTTTAATATAGTTTATTCTATTTTAATTATAATTAATTTTGCCTAATATATTTAGCCATGGTTAATTTAAGTTTTTAGTTTATTTAGTCATGGTTATTTTAGCTTAGGTTAGTTTAGGTTAGCCTAAGTTAGCATGGGGTTAACCTAAGTATTAAAAACACATAATATTATTATACATAGCCTATGTAGATATATTAAGTATAATAATTTAAATATGTACAACTTTAGGCCATCATTTTCATGACATGTGTCCATGTTGTACACATTTGGTTGCATGTTGATTGCACACACAACCGTATGCTTGAAAAATTATACAATACCAAATTTATAGTTGCAAACATGACCAAGATAGTTGCAAACGACAACCAGTTGCATGCAAGTGGCATAGTGACTGGTTGTAAATGATGGGATTTCTAGTAGTGAACAAATGTGCCTTTGTTTTGACTTGCTTAAAACACCATATTCATCAGAATTCCAAATTTGAGTTGGTTGGTAATGGTGTTCATTGTATGTTTCTGTTAAGTTAGCATAGAAAGATGTAGCATTTGCCCTTTGCACATCCAACCTCTAGACCTTAGGCAACAATCATTGACATATCATGATGACACCTTCTAAACCACCTGAACCACCTGTATCTTAGAATCCTATTCTTAAATGGTGTGTTTTTCTCTTGTCCAATCTTTATTACTTTTAATCAAAGTTGTGCAAGTGTAAGCATATGCCCAATCACTTGCATCTTCTTCACATAAAAGACAAATTCATCCCTTTTTTTGTGTAACATTCTTGCCTTCCTTAATTTTTTAGATTATGTAAGTCCATACATATGGTTGTGTAGCAGTGTGGTAGGCACATTCGACATTCAGCTAATGGTGTGGATCTTACAACCAACCTTGACAATTTCAATTTCGACCTTTAATCTAACATCACCTCAATTGCCATTTTCTATCACCTTTTTCCTCCTCTTATATTGACTTGCAAGTTTGCCTATTGGTATGTTCCTTGACCCATGAGGTGTTTGTTGAAAAACATTATGTCTTTGTGTACATGTTGGTCAGCTTGTGGAAGGGTCGACATTCTCATCACCTTGTTGGCTGTAGTTTGGAACTTCCACAATGCATTAAAAACCACCATTGTGGTTTTGGTTTGAAACTTAAATCAATTGATCCCTAGTAGAATAGATGCACATGGGGTGTGCTTGTAGAATTGACACATTGTATCAACTACTTGCTTGGCTTGATTGTAGCTAGCTATGAGTCTCTTAGTTGTTCAACCTCTCAGATCTAAACATTAAATCACAATTGGAGGCGGTGATTTTTCTTGATATGCACACTCATATTTTAAACCTCTATCCTCATTTGAATTAGACTCTAAATCTTCATTACTCTCATCACACAATGATCCCTCCAAATCCATGTTAGAAAGCAATTGAAACCTTTGACTCTCACACACAAGGTGATTCATGATCACAAAAATCCTTCTTTATTGCAGCAATCACATAAAACATGCACATGAATACACAAACTTGGTTATCTGCGTCTACAAAATGGACAATTCTTTTCGCAGTCCATGCACAATACTAGGTTGATTGATTTTTGTGAGAAATTCACATTGGGAACAATGCTTGACTCAATTGTAATTGCCTTGTGAATGATATTCTGTCACAATGTTGCCATTAAACAACTACCAAATTGTAGCAGAGATGCTTCCTTTGCACTTTAATCAGATTGAATTGGTGGCTTAATGAAGGTGATTAACACTCTAAATGGACCCATAACACGAAAATAAGTGGTCTGGTTCAATCTGTTAGTTATGAACTATGTTGGAAACAAGACCAGAGAGCAGCTAAAACCTTTCCATTTTGAAAGTACTTTCAAATGATGAAATTGGAAGAGCAAGAACAAAGAAATTGCTTTGTTTTGTTTTGTTGTTATGGAAATTTTTATTAAAAAAATCACATGAAAATTTAAACTACAACTTGGTCCTTGATTGACAATGGTTATTAGAAAATCTTCATTCAAGTATGGGATCACTCATCACTCAAGAATTTTGGGGCACAACATGACCAACACACCTCTTGGGTGATGAAAATTATATGACCCACACAAATACCATGCTTGTGTTGCACACAAAATTTTTGGTCATGAAGAAGAGATCAAACAATTGAACTTGTGTTGAAGAATAAATAACAATGTTGGAATCCTCCTCCCCCTCCCCCTCCTTCTTAAGTTCCCTATTGAATTAGTGAGCACGAGATTGTATTGCCCAATATTGAGGTCACAAGTTCCTCCCCAAACTTTAGCTTTACACCAACCAAGGTTTTATTTTCCCTCCCAAAAAAGCCCGTCTTTGAACAACTCTTCACAACTTTCAAATATTATAGTACATTTTCATGTTCAGTGATAACTAAATTAGTTTTTAACATTATAAAATAAAATAAAATAAAATAAATTATTCGAAATTATCTATTTGAAATGTGGAGGTTTAAGGAAATAACAGAATTTCATAAGTTAGTTATTTTCTTAATGCCAAAGTGGATTTTGAAATAAATAAATAAACTAATTATTTTTGGCACCCAAGTGCCAAACCTGAAAAGGGTAACCATGGTTATTGTTGGAGATTCAAAAAGTTCTTCAATAGGGTTTGCTAAACCACACATCCAAAAAAAAAGGTTTGCTTCAATTGCATTTGGGTATAATCATTCATCCAAGACTCAAGAGTGGTTGTTGTGCAATGACCATAGCTTTTTTCTTTTCCTTTCTTTTCTTTTCTTTGCTTTTATCTTCTTTTAATGATTTCTAAATGGTAGGCCAAACCATGAGCAGTATTTTTTTTTAAAATTAAAATTAAAATTATTATTATTATTTTTTTTTGGGGGAGTCTTTGGTGAAATTTCATACCATGGCAACTAAAAAACAAAAAAAAAAGTTCCAAGCAACAGGGTACAAAGGATTTTTTTTGGGAAAGAAAGGGGCAAAGTCACCACATATCAAGGAAAAAAAGAGTCAAAAGGAACCATATTGTGACAAAGAGGTTCTTAAATAATAATCATAATAATTAATTAATTAATTAATTAATTATTATATATATATTTAAAAACCCTAAATTATAGGTGTAATTTAGAGGGCAACTTATATCCATGAATCTCGTTACTAGAAAAAAGAGGAGGGTTCTTACACCTATAAGTTCCCTAAGAGTAAGGGGATCTTACTCCTACAAGTTCATTCAGAATAGTGGATCTTACACCTATAAGTTCCCTAAGAGTAAGGGGATCTTACTCCTACAAGTTCATTCAGAATAGTGGATCTTACACCTATAAGTTTCTTAAGAGTAGGGGGCTCTTACACCTACAAGTTCATGAAGAATAGTGGATCTTACACCTATAAGTTCCTTAAGACTATGGGGATCTTATTACACCTATAAGTTCCTTAAGAATAAGGGGGGATCTTACACCTATAAGTCCCTTAAAGAGTAGTGGGGATCTTACACCTACAATGTACAGGTGTAAGATCCCCTACTCTCTTCAAGACTAGGTGTAATTAATCCTCCTCCTCCTAAGACTTGTGACCTGCTTAGCTCAAAATGTATCCTAGGACCATAGAAATTTTGTGATGTTTGCTCATGTGGCCATCACTCAGAAGAGGATTTTAGCCAAATTTGGCAATATTTTGAAAAAATTATGAAAAATAGAAAAATAATCAGCACCCTTTCGTGTAGTAGTAGGTAGACTGGCAAATTGTGACAAATTATTTTTTAAAATAAAAAAATAAAAATTTGGAGACTTTTTTTTTTCCCCCAAAAAACAGAGAATTCATCACAGAATATTCCCTTTTTAAAAAACATTCTCACAAATGGAGAAAATTCACCACCCAAAAAAATCACTGGAGAATCAGATTGGTCATTTAGCCTTTTTAAAAGATTAATTTATTAATATATTAATTATTATAATTATTATTATCACTGTTATCATTGCTAAATTAATTCTTTCTAAATGGTATTTTGTAGGCACATACGTAGAGCACACCGTAGGTATACCAGAAACCCTACTACTTGAGTAACCCATACATACTCCTACTCCTACTTGCTACTTACTACTTACTACTACTTTTCACCCCACTAGGTAGAAGAAGTAACTTCACTAAACCGACTCAGGACGAAAAGTTTTTACAGGTGCTGCCAGCCGAGGAAATTCAGGGCAGAAAAAAAAAAAAAAAAAAAAAAAAATCTACCCACGAAGACCAAAAGGATGAAAAAGTACGCACAGTAAATAAACGGCTACAAAAAGGGAATCCTAAGTGGGGAATCAGGACACCAAGATCCCTACTTAATAGGCCCCACCCCCCGGGCCCCCCCCTTCCTACTAGCCTAGGATACCAATACCCGTAGGACCTTAGATGGCTATTTACCTTTGTAGGTCTTAAGCTATGCCAAAAGCTTTAGAGGCTAAAACTTAGAAAACGGCCTTTAAGCTACGATACACTAGAACCCCCCCCCGCCCCCCTCATTTGGGCTGTAGATTTATACCAAAGGTCCTTAGGCAAAAACAACGTTGAGATTAAGCTACTGAATGACCCTTAGGCTACTACCACTTGGTTTTTAAGCTATTACTGTAGGCTCTTAGGCTATGCAGAAGACGAGGAACACTGAAGGCCTTATGCTGTATCATGGGGCCCTATCTTATAGTCGTATAATACGGAGTATTGTACTTTTTGGGGGGGGAGGGGGGTTTAAGTATACGAATAGGTGTGCGTTGGAAGAGGGAAGGACCGTATTCTATACGTAGCTTACCCGGGAGTAGGTATGTAAGCTACCGTTGCGTGGAGGAGGAGGAGTAGGTAGAAAAAGCTGGTCGGTAGGAGACTGGAGTGTAAAGAAATGGGAACGGATGGTAGGTAGGTAGGTAGGGAGGGCGGGAGGGAGGGAGAGGAGGTAGGTAGTAAGTCGGTAGCAAGTAAGCGACACTCGTTGTGTTTCCTGTCCGTTCACGTCGTGGTTTCTGTCGTTTCCTGCCCGGTGGATTGTTTTTTTTCTTTCTCTCTTTCTCTCTTCCTGCCCGTTTCTGTGTTGGGCTGGGTTGTGCTTGCTGCCTGCCTGCCTGCCTGCCTGCGGCTTCGGTCTCGGCTGCTGCTGCTTGCTGCCGCTTCGCGTGCTTTTCGTCGCTGCGCTGCTTTGCTGCTTCCTGGCTGTCACGCCGTTGGTTGTCATTGTTCGGTTATCTGATGATTCCCTTCTCTGTGCAACAACAATTTGTGCAGCGACGACGACCAAGACGACGACGAGTTCTTCTCATCTCATTGACCTTGGAAGTTGGGTTGTTGTGATTTTTTGGCCATATTGATCCAGGTCTACTTGAATTTATATCTCTAGGCTTTCCCCTATTAAAGGTGCAAAGCTTGTTTGTTTTCTCTCTGTCTCTGTCTCTTGTGTGTGTGTGTGTGTGTGTGTGTGTCTCTCTCTCTCTCTCTCTCTTTTGGGCGAATTACTACCACTTCTCGAAATTGCGTAGTAATGTCCACAATTTCTGGGTTAGCTTGTCTGAATACCCACGCCCGTGGCCACCCAAAGACTCTAATTGTGCTTCTCTGAATTGATTGATTGAATTGTTTGTTTGCCTATTTGTTGCCATGTGGGTGAAGAAGGCTAAGAAGAGAGAGACGCAGAGAGCTTTACTTGGGTGCGTGAGTGAGTGAGTGAGTGAGTTGGGAGAGTTGGTCGGGGGTTTTGATTTAGGGTTTTTTGCTTTTTTTTTTGGTTTGGTTTTGGTTTTGTGTCTGTCTCTTCTCGTGTTGGCGGGGTGTGGTTGTGGGGTGGGTGGGTGGGGGGAGGGGAGAAAGGGGTGTGTGGGTTTTGTCATATAGTAATATATATGCCTTGGCAGCGTGTGCTCTTGTTGGAGCTTCTTTTGGTGGAGGAGCCATGGGAACGAGGAAGGAAGGCCAACGAGGGAGAGAAGAGGAGGAGATTTTGATGAGTGCTTAATTGCCTGACTTCGTGGAGTTACTGTAGGTGAGAAGTACAGTAATTTCTCTTGCTTTTCTGTTGGCGAGGGAGAGAGAGAGAAAGAGAGAGAGAGAGAGAGGATTGATTGTGTGTCTGTGTGTGTGACGGAGAGAGAGAGAGGGGTTGATTTTGTGTGTGGGTGGGTGGGTGTGTGCGCGCGCACATGAGTTTGTGAAGTGGGGGTTAGGGGTGTGGAGGACGACGGGGGATTAAGAGAAAGGGGAGAATTTGGGGCTGTCTGGAGTTGATGAGAGCGCGAAGGAAGGAAGGAAGGAAGGAAGTGGGGTTGGAGTTGTCGTCGTCGTTGTTGTTGTGGGTCGCTCAGGGATTTGGGTATTTGAGTGATCGTGTTGAGGGAGAATTATGTATAATTCGCAGTCGCAATTGCCGACGCACGTAAGGGCATCGCAAGCGACGCTATTTCATGCCATTCAAGTGGCGGAGCACAACAGCAACAGCAACAACAACAAAAGAAACAACAATAATGGGACCGAGGAGGAGGAGGACGACGATGAGTATGGGGGTACTGAGGAGCCGGTACCTTCTTCGTCAGAGGAACCCGCCACGGCAAAGGAGGACGAGGAGGCGCCGGCAGCAGCAGCAGTCGCGGGATTAGTGGAAGAAGGTGATAATAATAAGAATGAAGCTCAGGCGATTGTTTCGCAGTCGTCGCCCACGCAGTCGTCTTTGAATCAGTCGCTAGAAACGACTTCAGTGGCGCCGGGAGGCACGAGAACGGTGCACTCGACGTCCATGTCTACTTTGCTGGCGCTCTCGGAACAGCAGCAACCGGAGCTCAAATTGTCGGGAGGGGAAAATGGGGCATCAGGAGCTGATGAAGAGGAGCAGAAGACGCAGCGAGAGAGAGAGCATAAAAAGAGGAGCAAGAACTGGACTCGGCCCGAAACTCTGCACCTCATACGGCTGCGAGCACAGCTGGAGCCCCGGTTTGCCAAGAGTGGTCGCAAGACTGAGCTCTGGGATGAGATTGCAGAGGCCCTGCAGAGGGAGAATATCACTCGGGATGCACAACAGTGCCGTGACAAGTGGGAGAAGCTCACAGCTGGTTACAAAGAGGTCAGGGATGGTATCAAGGACCGTGAGGATAACCCTTTCTATGATGAACTGCACCCTCTTCTCTCTGGGAAATCCATGAAGAGGGAGAGGGAGAGAGATGAGTATCTGCGGAACCGGGATTCTCTAGGAAGAGAGCTCACCAAGGACATGACAATGAGTCATCATGAAATGAGCCGGGAAGTTGCAGGCAGAGAGAAGGACTGTAGAGATGGAGGGAGACTAGACAGTTTGAGAGATGAGGATGACAATGAGGAAGAAGCTGATGTGAGACCACTGGGAAGGAAAAAGAAGCGAGGTCAGAAATACATGCCTGTCACTGATGTGGCTGCTGTTCAGAGTGTGCTGGAGACAGTCGTCAGCCGCCAGCAAAAGTTTTTCAGGGACCTTCTTGATTCCATGGAGAGAAAGGAGATGCTGCGGGAGCAGATGCGGCAGGAGAAGGAGGAAAAATGGCGGGCTGAAGAACGGGCACACCGAGGCATCTTCCACAATGCAATGATAATTCTTACACAAAAGCTGGTCGGTGAGAACATCAGTCCCACCATAACAACAGCAGGAGTTGCAGCAACAACAGCAACAACAACAACAACAGCACCGGTTGTGGTTGGCAGCCCAGAAGGGCCACAAGGACCAAAGCGGCGGTCAAAGAACTGGAAGCGGGCAGAGGTACTGCAGTTGATCAAGCTGCGAGGAGAGATGGAGGCTCGATTTGGCAAATCCACACGGCGTGCTGGTCTGTGGGATGAGCTGGCAGAGCTTCTGTTGGTGCAAGGGATTAAACGTGATGGCAAACAATGCCGGGAAAAATGGGACAAGCTTATGGCAGAGTACAAGGATGTGTCAGATGGAAAGCGGGATCAACAAGAGAGTCCTTACTTCGCAGAGCTTACATCCATTCTTGGCCGCTCTGCTGAAGCTGGATAAGAACACACCAGCTTTCTCTTGCAGTGGAGTCCCTATATATATGTGTAATTAGCTACAGATGGACAGTCAGCCAGCAAGATAAAAGAGTATCAAAAAGCTGAGGGGTCGTGGGTTGTGGGTTATACTTGAGTGTATAAAAGTTGGAAAGTGGAACGGGGAGGGGACCATAACTGTGTGGGATATCAATAACATACAGTGCAAAAGGGAGCTTGAAGCTCATGTGAGAAACAGCAAAAGTGAGAGCAGGTGCAAAGTGACATCATGGCATTGTACAGGACCTGGGGTGCAGTTTACTAGCTACACATCAGGAGACATCCTCATAGAAACAGGTGGGTACACATGTCCCTTTCCTTCTCTAGTGTGTTCTCCTTGTCTCCAGAGGGTGCACACCCAGGATGAAGGGAATAAGTATGAAAATTGCTGGAGTTCAGTTAGAGCATAATTCTCAGACAGCAATGCACCTTGCCAGGCAGTTTCTCCATGTTTTACAGTTGTTTTTCTTCATCCCTGCTGCACGTGGCTCCTTATCTGCAATGTTTGAGTGGTCAGGAAAGGATTATAACAACAGGATGGTTTATAACAAGGATGGTTTTCACATGTGATTGTTTCAGGTGCTGCTCAGGAAGGAGCACTGAGAAAAAGGCAAGCCAAAATATACTTTGGGTTAAATAGGGAATTATTGGGTCTCCTAAAGCATCCCTCATGGCTTGGTTAGAGGGTATTGTTGGGAGTTTAAGCGAACAATTCATTACAAAGTAGGAATGTTTAATTAGGAATGCTTAATTAATAATCTGTAATATGGGTAAGATTCACCCTCTAATTATGTGTACTTTTAGACATTTGCCTATTGGCTCAGACCTCATATTTTCAAACACCATTTTGGAGAATATACTTGTATATTTTCACATGAGGGAATTTAGTCCTTTTGCATGTACCCTCTGTTGCATCATGCATGTCTGTCCTGCATATGTTGGATTTTCTCACTTGGTTTGAACAGGAAGAAGGATTACATATAGAGATGCATTTTCACACTCCCTTTTAACATGAAGGATTGCATATTAATTCATCTCCATTTGTGAGATTCCTTTACGGAAATCTCATCAGTCTCAAACAACCAGAAGATATGTTTTGACATGTTTTGACTGAGATCTCAAGGTTGAACATCCAATACAAAAATTGTCATGGACAGAGGGTTATCGAGTGAAGTATAATTGGAAAGAGATTTGGTTCAAATAATGAGCCACATAGTACCTGAACTTAATGAAGAGACTACCAAGTAAACACTTGTTCACACTCTCCTTTGCCAACTGTCTTCAAACACACAGAGCAAAAATAGGTTATTAGCAGTTCCACAACATGGAAAAATGCTAAACATGTTAGATTATCTATGTTTTTTCAGCACCAAGTGACCTGTACCTACAGGAACGGAAATGAATGCAGCACATTGTCATGAATGAAAAGAACGATAGAGGAGGCAGCAATTACCAGAGGATATTCTGAATCTCAACCTTCAGGAAAGTGACACCTGGTTATTCCTGACACTCTTGGGTGCTGGAAAAAGGCACAAACTTGCAAAAAAAATTAGCCTTCTTACATACAGAGTACAATTTACCACCAGGTTGGCCTAACCAACCTAACCAACTGTGTCTTGAACTATTGGCACTTGGATCATACACCCTTTCCTGTCACATCCTTAGATTCAATTAAACTCTACCTGCAGACTCTCAGGCATATGACCTGTCCACAGGTGCAAGACAATTCTGAAATCACCAGTGTCACTTTCGGCTGCTTTCAAATAGTGCATGCTGATCTAAAAAGAATTTGCTAACATGGCAGATTTCTCGACCCTCCACTACAAGGACTCAGATACACTGGCGCCAATCTAAGCCCCAGCATTGGCACATCAAATTCTCATCAAACTGAAAAACTCTCCTGCACCCCAATGCAGTGAGAGAAACGCAATTTTGGCATCCCTTCCAGCCTGTGATGCATTTCCAAATTACTGTCTAAAGGCACACTACATAGGCCAGAGGCCTTGCTGAAAATGACACTTCAGTGACCCACTTGTGAGATGACAATGGAAGTTGGCAACAAAGATCCAGTTTGCATCTTTGCTTCTCTGCTTCCTCAGATGGTTCTCCTCAATACAGATAGCCACTTCCCTGGAAATCAGTCATTATAGGAGCACAAATATCCAAATTCCTATCACAGTCAAGGAATCCAGTGACTGCTGTAGATCTTTTTCAGGTACTGACATAAATGCAGTAATATTTGACACCACTTGAATCCAATGCAGTCAGTGACAATAGCACATATATCTGCAGACTGAGTGAAACATTGTCAGCAACTGTTACTCCATGTCTCCAGAGTTACATAGTACACCCTGGGCCTCCTGAGGTTCATTAGATCCTATGAAGTCTCTTCCCTTCATAACACAACTTAGGAATATCTATGCACAGCCCACTGCCTAGAACTCCTATGCCAGAACCTCATCCAGTTCATTCCAACCTGTCAACCAGCAGTAGTTCATTATCAGAGTCATCCCTTAAGAGCAGCTTAACATTCATCAGCAATTGAACATATGGGGGCAAATCCTGTTTGCCAATATGCAGGTATGTCTAGCAAAGCCTTAAGTGACCAGGAATGGGCTTTCAGATACAACTGCATAGTGAAACATCAGCAGCCTTGCACTTGCAGGGCTACAACCAAATAACTGTACCTTGCCATAGTCAGCCCAGAGTGATTTGATGATGTGCACAATAATGGAGAGAGGACAGATGTCATTGTGAGGAACCCCTGGAATTTCACATACATTGGTGCAAGGTGGTCTAAACCCAGGAGCTCCATGCCAGACACTGCTACAAACAGGTGGCCATCAAGGTCCAAATTGCACGCCTTGCTCAGGGTGCCTCACAAGCCACACTGCTACAGCACTTCAAAATCTTTATGATGCAGCTCCCTTCCATTGACCACAACTCCAGTCTTGCCATTTGAACAGTACCTTGCTAGTGGGTAGTTGAAGACTTCAATAAAAGGCTGCAAAAACACCAGAAGCTTGAGGAGTCTAAACAGGGAGAAGAAAGTTAACAGTAAATTACAGTTTTAAAAACACAAATTCAACTCACTTACAGGGATTGTTCCAAGGCATGGTCCACCCATCATACCATCAAGCTGCTCACATATCATACCTGAAAGTCAAAAGACTTTCACTGTTCAGCAAAAATATAAGCCCCCTGAAACTCCACAGTGTGGTCTGACAAAGAGTGGCACCCAAAAGTATATTCATGAGAACTGAGAACTCTTCTCCATACTTATGATCTAATTCAACATGAACAGCATTGAAAGATGACCTGATCATATGGTCAGAGAGATTTGTCAGATTTCAGATGTGACAAAATATCAGCAAACAGAGAATAGAGGAAACCTAGCTCTAGAACATATCTTTCATAAGAATCGAGAAATCTCCATTCTCATGATGAAGAAAACACCACAGCAATGTTAACACTTCTTCAAGAAGCCACAGAAAGATCCAAACTAGGAAAGACAAATTCAAATAATAAACAGAAAAACAAAAAACAGTGGTATGAATAAAAGTGCCAGTCTCACACTTGTTCAGGGACCATCAACAGTAGTATGTATGATAGTGACTTAACTACCACAACTTCCCCACTGACTTCATCAGCTCCCTACAGTGGGTAAAGGCCAGTGAAAGACACCAACCTCAAACCGAGTTTCTGCTGCAAATCCGGAAGCTACAGGAAGACTCAGCCATACTACTGGCTAGCAACAGACTGCAACACAAGGACAAGACACAAAACAGACCAACAGAAATGGAAAAGCAGAACTTTAAAGGAAAGGACAGCAGGGAACAAACAAAGAACAAGTGGGCTTACAAGAAGCTCCCCACTTACAAGACTCTCAACAAAATCATTCTGAAAACTCCAAAAGCTGAAATTCCAAAGAGGAATTTTTCTTTATTAAGCAACCCTCTAGTTCTCTTTAGAAGATTTTTCAAAGGGTAGCCTTTAACCTTCAGAAGGACAATAAGGCTGACCATCTGAAAGACAAAAAACTTCTTACAACTACAAAGCCTCAAGAACCTGTAAAATTGACCCCCAGCTTCACAGTAATTGAGATATTGAATGAACATGAGGTATTCTAATCATTTCAATACCTGCATACTCTGGTTGAGAGCATTTGTCAAAAATGTCACAGGATAAACCTTGAGGACTTTGTCTTACAGCAAGATCCAAGAAATTACAAGAGAAGCCTTTAGACGTACAATTCAACCCACAACATGTTTTGGGTGTATGCCACTGCCAAAAGAGCCTTGGTTTAGGTACATGAAATTCTCAAAGTCTGGAAAATCAGGAACAAAAAGATCATCCACAAACCTATGAACCATGGACAATCTATGGAGCACAACAGGACATTTGTTACTCTTCAAAAGACGATTGATGAAATCACACTCATAGGTAAAGAGATAGAAATTTGCCAAATAGACTGCACAAGTAGTACGCATGGGGATACCAATGCATTGTCTATAAGCACAATAACCAAAAAACATAAACAAATTGTCTAACAAGAAATCCAACCAAGAGATCAAATCTGAAGCCTCCCCAACTTTAAAGCTATGAAGATTTCATACAAATTGGTCTCTGCTTTATTTTTCAGCCACAAAAACCTAAAGTTCAAAGCTGTTTTTTGAACCATCAAAAACTAAAAACAATGAAGCTTAAACAGCAATCCACAAACCTAGCCCTAGAAGAACAGAGAAAGAAACAAAACCCAAACTAAAGATTGCTTTCAACAACAGCAACAATAACACACATTTTCAGAGACCTTCAACACCAACAATATCTTTGAAATTGTGGAGAAACCTCCACAGCAACAATTTGAAGATAACATGACAATAAGTGCAGTCATAACCTCATGAGAGTTGCTCACAAAGTGTTAGACCATCACCTTCATCACAAACAGCAGAGGTGAGCTGCCATGACTACCCACAGACTTCATCAGCTCCCAATGGTGGGTGTACATAAGTATATAATAGTTTGCTCAAAATTTCAGTGCACAAAATCTGAGTCCTGAGTTTCTGTCACATTTCCGGAAGCAACAGGAATACTCAGTAGTCATGATATTGGCTAGCACTCACGAGACTTAGCTATTAAAAAGCATGAATAATATCCTCGTTCAATCTGCAACAAGTTTGTGAGGGTGTACAGACAAGCATCTAAGGCATAGAGAGGCCTACATAGAGGATAGTGGTTGGGACCTCTTGCACACTGAACATATCCTTCAAGCACACCACTGGTGACTACTTGGATGCAGAGCACCTGCTAAAGCTGCTGGAACACACATATCTATGAGACACCAACATGTGTCGTCTTGATCAGAAACCATGACAGCCCCATTGACTTCATCAGGTCCCACCATAGCAAGTCTGCCATAGTCCATATGCAACTTAACCTCAATTCTCAAACCTAAACATGACTTCTGATTTTATTGGCAGCAAAGATGCTACAAGATGACGCAGCAGCAAAAGGAAATGAGCTCATACCAGTAAGAACCTGCATGGATTGGTCCAGCAAGATCCTCAAGCTTCACACCACTGCATCAGGGACAGCATGACCATTGATAATCACTTTGTGACACAATTGACTAATGCTCATGGATTTTGTTAGATCCTTCACACTTTTTTTCAGAAATCCCGAGACCCTTGAACTCTTCCCGCCCTCCATGATTGAACTCTGGAGTTTCAAATTGATTGACAGCTAGAGGGGCCGCTGTTGACACAATTTGGGGAGGTCCTCTCGTTGCCTTCAGAATCACTGCTTGATTCCAGATATTTTTAGACCCTGCAAAGGGTGACTATCTTGGTTGTTGCCAAACCTATCTGTAGCTAGAGTGTAAGAATCACAATCCATACTAGATAATGGAAGTATATGTGGCACATGGGTTGGTAGTGTCATCAAGAGTATCACCAGGACTGACTCAACTTTTCATGGTAACCTTAGGTGGGCCCAGGTCCCCTGATGATCTTGGGGTTGACTGCTGAGATATTGCAGGAGCTGTAATCATATGTGAGAGCTTAAATCTGTATGGATCCTGTAGTTGTTGCCTTCAAGAAAGTGGATGGGTACACACTGAATGCGTCCACAAAACTTCTCTATCAGAAAGACCTGGCTAATTAACCAATTTTGTACCTGGGTCTCTCCAACTCCCACATAAGCCATCTGAGACATTAGGGCTGAATTGACAAGACATCAGAGGTGACATGTTCTTGCTTCCAGCTGGTGAATGTTCAGGTGATGAATGTGAAGGATATAACTGGAAACAAGAAATCTTCCAGCATGCACCACACCTCAGTTTCTGGTATCCTGTATCACTATTAAGCAAGTTTTGTGGAACTTGTAGATGCAAATTGCAGTGTTGACACACAATGTGAAGAAGTTCATTAGGTTCTGGTGGTGTAGTGTTGATCCTTAGTCTTCTATGGTAGATGGCTTCACCCCCAACAGGTGCACTGTGCATTTCATTGCCTGGTTGAGATCCTTCAGTTGACCAAGTATGTGATGACTCAGGCAATCTCAGATTTGAAGGGTATGCTGAGTCTTGTCCTTTGAAGAAGAGGCCTACATTGATGTACTTGCACTGAATTTTGCAAAAGGGTTTCAGGTGACGATTTAAGAGAGTCATGTACCAGAGGATGTAAATCTGAGATTGGATCTCCATGTGACACATGCCAGTCATTGATATCTTCACAATGGGAAGAATCAAGCTGACCAGGTCGTGACCTTGAGCTTCTCTCCAAAATGAATGTCTTGCTTTGCATCACCCTCACCCAATTTTGAGGAGTACTTGTTCCTCTCACGATCCAACACATCCTGGCCACCATCCATGCTGGCTTGAAGGCTCTCTGTAACAGCTTGAAAAGCAGAAGTTGACTGAGACAAATGCTCTGTAAGATCAGGATTTAAATGAAGTTGCATCATAAAACTGAACCTCACTTTTGTTGTGGTAATTTGGGTGGCAGAGGGAGCACAGATACTGTTGTATGGGGGGCCTCAACATATGCTTCAACAGATGAGCCAAGTTTTTTAGGGCATGGGAAACTGATAGCCTCATTTGTAGGAGCTTGTGCCTGCAATTCAACATCAGGGGACTGCTCTTGGAAAGAGCTACGCTTGCCCACTCTCAGCTCTTCTGAATAAAATTGCCTCAATGTTGGAATTTGCTGGTGTAAGGTATACCTCAAGGAAGTCTTGTACACTCTGAAATTCTTTGTTGCCGTCTCCTCAGAATGCAATCCTCCTTCAATGGGTCACTTCTGTTGTCTAGTGTGGCTCAATAGTATCCAATCTTCAGAAAAAAACTTGGCATTCATATCCAAAACCTCTTCTTCTGGATGTACCTGTCTGCAACTGTTTGTTAGTTTCAAATGTCCAGCACAAGCAATGTGTGGAGCTTCTCCAGAAGAGATCTTATGGGTCTTCTCCACCTGTGGCCTCAGTAGCCATTGCACAGGTTCTTAATGAAGTCCATTGACAAAGTTACCCTTGACCTCAATCTCATCACTTCTGCAATGAAAAAACTGCTCCCCACCCTCAGGCTTGTGCAACGAACTGTTTTCCCACACAGCATTTTGTTTCTCACATCTTTCAGAAAGGGAGGAAGCTTCCAACATCCCAGCTGAAAACTTCCTAGGAGGTGACCAAGGCAAAGAACTCTCACCAAAATGCTCATCCTACAAGTCTTTGAGAAGTCTAATGTGATGATGAGTCAGAGGTGGATAACTTATACCAGTCATCAGTAGTAGTCAAAGCTTTGTTTATTCTGCCAACATCTACTATGTCCTTCACTGTTGCTTCATCATGCTCTCGGATCCCTTCTGGCAATAAAGGACTCTTGTGGTTCTCACATCCTCTGAGAGACACATTCTCCTTAGCTAAAGAAGAGTTGGGGATTGTACAGTGAATGCATCTGAATTGATTTTAGTGATAGGACACTACTCAAGGATCTTTTCACGACACTTCTTCATTGCTGCTGATAATGACAAACGGGGAGAGAAAAACCATTGACACTACTAGGGGAGAGAAAGAATGGCAAACCTTGCAGAGTGGCTGAGCATCTTCCACATCTGTACAACAGGGTTTCAGATGCAGGTTCTTGTAACAGTGAGTAACATTTAGGGCATCGCACGATCCTGTAGCCATTGTTGTCCATTGCAATCGGAACGATGTTGGAAACTCTGGATCATCGCAGTCATCCAGAGTAATGTGCTGAACAACAACTCTAACCGCAGCCAGCAGAATGTCCAGGATCCTTGCAAGCGCTAAACCCTCCAGCATCTTGCCACACCTTTCTTCTCCTGCGATCCTACACATCCTCCTTGGAGGCTGAGCTGAGCTTCAGTTCCAATACGTAATCAGCACAATAACAATTTCCATTTGGGCTGCTGTGATCTGAGCTGCAGATTTCCATTAAGTTTTTTCAACTAGCTGTGCTCACAGTCCTCTCACAGATCTACCGGTCAAGCATTGTTCAATTGGAGGAGGAGCTGGGAGAGCTGTTAGTCAAACTGTGACTCGCCATACAGTGAGTGACATCTGTCTCTCTTTTTTTCCATGAGAACATGTGTTCCCAAAGTTCCTTACATGGATTGATTAATTACACATTTTCAACGCACTAGCAACTCTCCAATAGAAAGCGATTGTCCTTGCAGCAAGAAACAAGGCCCTATGTCACTAGTGCCTGTCCATTAGGCTATGTGTGAGGCGCTGTGTAACTGTGATTACAGCAGCCTAATGGACGGAGACCCTAGATCACGAAGCCGTAAAGCATTCGATATTGCATACGCTTGTCAAACACACAGATCTGATACCTTCAACCGACAGCGGCAACAAGAAACGTATTCTCTTCAGACATCCACCTGCTTTTACTGCACTATTGTGGCGGTCAAACTGCAGAACACTAACAGCCTATCCTACTTCATTATCCTCCTAAAGAAATACTCCACCGGCAGCCTCCGTCAATCACAAAACCAAAGATCAATGCAACAAGAAACACAAAAAAGAAACACACACACACATCCAGAGGAACTTTACTAACTGGATCCGTTTTCCTCAGACCGTCATTGCCTGCTTCGTATGCGGCGATTTCCTCGTCAACCCGGGGAACTATTGATTCGCCTTTCTCCCTTCCCTCCTTGTCTTTCGCCTCGAATCCTGAATTGTGGACCAAATCGGCACCAAAACTCTCATTCGCATCCTCAAAAGTACCATCAATAGCAGACCAAAAAGATGTTGCAACAAGAAACGATTGCAAGTCGAGACGAATTTAGCCGCAAATATTCGAATGAAGAGCTTTACAGAATTGGAGACAAGACAGTCAGTCAAGACAGTCAGTTGTCGATTCTCCTTCCTCCTTGTCTATCTGTCGCCTTAAAATCCTCAATTGTGGACCAAATTGACACCAAAAACGCTCATTCAAATCCTCAAACGCAGCATTTTACTAGCAGACGAAAAAGATGATAATCCCCACACACACACACACACAAAACACGATCTTGGAAGACGAGACGAATTTTTGCCGCAGAGATTTGAACGAAGAGCTTCGCCAGAAGAACAACGCACCACCACCACCACTACAACAAGAACAGCACTGAATGAATGGATGAATAGATGGATGGATGAAGGAATGAAGGAACGAACCATCCAATAAATGGATGGATAATGGAAATGAATGAACCATCCAAAAAAGTGGATGAACCATTGAATGAATGAATGAGACATTTGCAAGTGAACGAAAATCAAAACCCCATAGTGTGGGAAATTAACTTATTTGGTCCTTCTTTTATTATTATTATTATTATTATTTCCATGGCTTTTTTTCAAACCAACCCAAATAAATAAATAAATCCCTTGACCCAACCCCTCAAATTCATTATTTACTTATTAATATTAAGGGAATTGAGTATATATATTATTTATTTATTTATTTATTTTTATGTACCTTTTACTTATGTTATAAGGTTTTTCTCTAAATTGGAATCTCCTCCAAGTTAGTATCAAGTCATTAATTTATATTAACTTAATATTTATAATTTTATAGTGTTTTGATGGTCAAACAATTAATTTAAAAAATATTTTTTCTATTTTGGGTATTTTTTAAAAATTTGACTATTTCAAATTTTGAAACCTAGTCACAAATAAAATTTTCATATGGCTCAAATATGTGACACAATTCTTTGTTATAAAAAAGTGTGTGATGAAATTCAAAAATGTTGTAAATAAATTTATGTTAACACCGAAGATGAATTTAGGAAGAAACAAGAGGAGAAAAATGAGGGTAAAAAAATTTATTTGTTTATTTAACGAGTTGAATCTCTTAATTTTACTATTTAAGTTTGCTTTAGATGTTAAATAATTATTATTGGCTATATTTTGATTCACAAGTGTCAAAACATCACATATTCCAAAGGCAAGCTAATTTTTCATCTTTCAAAAATTTGGGTTATGGTCATAATTAATTTATTTTTAGTGAAAACTATATAGTCTTTATTATAAAGCAAAAGGGTTTTATTTGTTAATTAATTAATTAATTAATTAATATTTTCATTCGCACCAATCGGCAGTAGGCAAATAGTTAATTAATCATTGTAACCGGCCAACCAAAAGCACTCTCGTTTACTTTTTTCCAAATGGTAAAAAAAGACACCAACAATATTATATCCTTGATGTTTTTATTGGGCTTTAATCCATTTTCACTACCTATATTGTGAGAGGTCGAAACTTCACTCAACATTTGTTGTAATGTAAGCCAAATACAATAAATAATTTTTAAATGTTTTACATCGTATGCCATAATAGCTTGATAGATTGGGCACAAGAATGCCAAATAATTGATTTTACTTCAATTTCCTGATTTGGATTCTTAATTCTAAAAATTTCGACAATAAAGAATAAAACACTTATTGTCTGAATCCTTTGTTTCAGATTATTTGAATGGTTTAGTGATTAGGTACAATAGCCTCCCGCCTAAGTACGCATTATTTTCTTGAAAAAATAGGGTTCAGATTTAGGGTTTAAGGTTTAGGGTTTAGGTCTTGAACGCGTCGACAAGAGCTGGTAAGCATTTCCAACGAAATGTGACGAGGGGAGTAGAAGGGATGGTGAGCACCAATACTAAGCAACTAGAAGTGGCGACCAGCGAAGGAGTGCAAGAAGTACGGAATGGAAGGGCCAGGAGTTAGAAGTCCACTTGCGAAAGCCGCGATGCAATATGGTGCTGCGAGGTCGCAGATGGAACGAGAGCGGGATAACATGAACCGAATTTTTGGAACACAAGTTGCAGATCCGCTTCGAGCCTTGGTGACTAGAGCACCATTAGAAGATGTTTGACAACTGACAAATAGGTACAAAGCCCTCCACCAAGACGCAGAGGTTTAGGCTACAAAAGTCGACAAGAGAATGGCACGGAACAAGGAGACAGCAGGATCTAACCTTGAGAACACACTCAAACTCCAAATCATGGAGCAGAACCTGGGTGAGCTTTCGGCATCCATGGTAGTTCTTGGCAATGAAGCCGCAACTACAATGACAACGATAGAGACACAACAGCAATGACTAACTCTTCAACGGCTTACTGCTATGGTTGAAGCTAAACATTCCTATCACCAACGCATCGTTGAGATTCTCTGAGATTCTCGATGAACTTCTCACACAAATGATCTCTGAACAACAACGCACCGAATCAGCAATACCGAACTCAAACCCCACCCCTGCCTTCGTTGCAATCCCCTCATATGAGAAGAACGTGAAACCTTCAAATGGTCATCAGACTAATGAGGATGCTGCAAAAGCTGATGCTATGGCTACAAAAAAAAACGATTGGTCTAAAGTGCACACCTACTAGCTAAGTACGCACACTCCTCCCAAGTTCAAGTTGCATACTTAGGGTGAAGGCTACTATAACTTATTGTCCAAATCCTTTGTTTCAAACAATTTGAGTGGTTTAGTGATTAGGTACCGTATTGTCCAAATCCTTTGTTTCAAACAATGTGAATGGTTTAGTGATTAGGTAACGTATTGTCCAAATCCTTTGTTTCAAACAATTTGAATGACTTAGTGATTAGGTGAACCTTTTATTTAGTATCCTCCCTTCAAGTCAACCAGAGAGATCAAACTTTGTTACATCTCAAGCAACTTTTACAAATTTTCTAAAACCCTAATATCAAAAAATGTGAGATCTGGTTTGAAGTATTTAAGAAAAACCAGAAGCTGAAGTTTCTTTATGAATTCAGAGAACGGGCACAACAACACTGGTACAATCTGAAAGGCAATCACCGATCTGTTGAGGTACTTACCTATAGATTGATATATAGCACAAGCTCAAATGGCAACCCCTCCACATCAGTCAGTCAGAGAGAAAATCATACTATTCCAAAGAGATCAACAAAGGTGCATGCATCGATCACAAATGACAATAGCCAGAGGAACAAGAAGAAACACCACCACCCACCACGTGAGATGGAAGAAGAAGCACTACAATATTGAAGAACAGAAAACAAAACAAATTCCGGTCGTTCAAATAGGCGCCACCCACCATCTGGGGACAGTCACCAATACAAGGAAAAGAAAAGGAAACTCGATGGAACCCGATATTGATCTGGATTCTGTCTCTTTGTGTGGGTCCACTTTGATGGACAAACAATAGTCTCACCAAAGAAGAAGAAGGGAAGAAGGAAGGTTTAGTTCCTCATCCTCTGATGGACTGTGTGTACTCACTCACCTAACACATACACAATCTTTTGGAGTAGCCCATTTCTGCTACTGCAAAATTAATGAGGATGATGATGATGATGATGATGATGATGAAAAAAACCAAAGACAAGAAGCTGCTGGCTGCTCTCAAGTTTTTCCTGACATTTAACAGGGCAAGAGAACTGCAACGGCAACATTGGAAATAGATCCACTTTCTTACCACAAAACAAAAAAAGGCAGCAGTAGTAGTAGTACCCACCTACCTTCTTTGTGGAGAGAGCTTGGCTACAATAGGGGCAAAAAAAGCCTTTTGCCAAGACTGTACACTTGAGACTAGACTAAAATGACCCTCCCTGTTCTATGACACTCTCTAGTTATGCTTGCTGCAAATTTGTGTATTTGCTAAAAGAAAAAGCTCAAGAGCGCAAATACCCATCTCCTGTGTGTACCTTGTGCCTCCCCCCCCCTGTAACAACAAAGAGGGCAAGGTCCTTCAGCCAGTGTGAAATCACCTGCTCCAGGTACCAAGTACCAACCACCATACTGGATGCTGCTCAGGTACCAACCAACCAGCAAACTGAAATTCTCTTCCAGAGCTTCTTCACAAATTTCCAATGCCTCGGTCTGTTGTGTCAGTCAGTACCTTTGCAGAGTTTTAGCGTACAGATAGAGAAGCTGTCAAACACTCACACACCCAGTGCAGACAACAAATGATATGACATAGGGGGAGGTTTTATCTATGGAGGAGCCTTCCAGGTCCCACACACACAATGGGGGGGTGGTTTGGCTTGTAGAGTGAGCTCAGAGAAGATGATGATTTACGCCTTTTGGGATCTCAAGAATTATCTGGAAAAGCCCCTGCTGCTCCCGAGTTCATGGAGTTGCAAAAATTGAGGGCCTTTTTGTCTCAATGTTGATTCACTCTGTTGTGAACAAAGAGCTTGGGTTGTGACCAAGCAGAAAACAGGGAGATGAGGTGCTGCACACAAGTAGACAGACAACCAGAGGGATTTTTTGTGTGTACCAGACCAAAATAAGGGAAGGTGGGGGGTTGAAACCTACTGTCATCTACAGGCCATACTTTTTCACCAACTTCTCACGCAGCTGGATATCAAGAGCTGCTAGATACTGGTCCCAGCTCCCTGCAAGCATCTGCATCAGTATTTTTGCTGCTTCAGCAACTCTTTTGAACCAACAAAACCAGAAAGTTTGAACCAAAAACTACAGACTCCAACCTGACACATGTTTTGAACACAGGAGACTAGTAGGCAAATGAAGAAATTGTCAAAGTACGAGTATTCCCACATCTTACCTTTCATCCTGAATTGCAAAAATAAAAAACCAAACAAACAAAAGGGATGTCTGTCTGTCTGCACACCTGCTTATATCCATGTAACACTTGTGCAATCTCTGTCCGAAGTTCTGCACTACGAATTTCCTGGAAAACAAATGGATCATACATGAGCTGTGTCTGTCAGCATCTATACCCACTCACCACATATCACATGGACACACTCCTGAACCTGCTTTCCAGGGGAAAAAAAGGATCAAGCCCCCACTAAAGGGCCAAAAACAGACTTTGGAAAGAGTTTCAGCTGTACAAGAGGTATACTTACATGCCAACTCCCAATTGCTTCACACATTGGCACAAAAGCATTTACTGCTCCTCCTGGATTTAACCGGACCTATTGATCCCCCGATAAACAAGATAATAGGTCATTGCAATGAGCAGACAGGAGACAAAGAGCAGCTACATGATAGCTAAATCAGCAAGCTTATGAATCTATGTGCACCCTACTCTGAACTATTTTCCACCAAAGAAATTGATTGTGAGACAGAGAACGAGTGGAAAGCTGGATTCTACCATTGCACAGAGACCCCGGAATGCATCCTCCTTCTCAACGTCATCACGAATACTGGAACGAAAACAAAAATAATACCACCATCATCAGAAACACACAAACAGCAAGAAATATCAATGTGATTGTTGATTGCAGAGAGAAACGCCACAAGTATTTACTGGAGTCTCTGCAGAGTAGAATGATGATCTCTGACTACTTAACAACAGAATGCAAATCACTCATGGGAATGAAAACAATCTAACACAGCATTTTTTCTTCCTGGAATCCTTACGTGCGAAGAGCATAGCACCAAGGTTGCATAAAGTGATCCATGTGTGGAGCCACCAGCTCCGGGCACACCCATCCCAGCCTGCCCAGTGTGATGGCACTGTTCTCGAGCAGTGATTTGTTTAAACCCTGCACACCCCTCCCTCCTCTTCTTTGCTTCAATTTCCATCATGAACATCTTGTTGCACAATAATCTTTTTGCACCGAATGCTTGAGAACAATCCCTTGCTATATAACAGCTATGACTCTTTGCAAACCCCTCTCACCCATCCAATCATCCAAAACCAAAGATCTCTCTCACCCACTCATCCAAAACCAAAGATCTCTCAACCCCACCCCTATTGCGTACCTCAGTGTTGGAGAGAATGGGAACCAGACATGAAATAACATTCATGACAATCGGAGAAATGTCTTGTTTGACCTGCAAGGCATGTAATGTATAAAGTGAATCTACATGAAATGCAAATGCAACAATTTTTTCAACAGCTGGAAACCACCTTGCTCAGTCCAGAGACAGACTTTTAAGATCTTTGAAGATATACCTTGACTGCCACTTCACCAATAGCCCAGCAAGCATTGTTGGCCACAGACACATTCTCCTTTGCTTCATGTCCCTGCTGTGCTCCACCACACATGATCCACCTCCAATTTATTTACCCGCTTTTGATTTTGTCTTCAGAAAAGCTTCCAAGCTCTAACAAGAATCCTCTAACAACAAAAGCAGAAGTGACAAAGGCCTACCAGCTGTTTGGCAGCAAGATTCAAAAAATCTGCCAACCGAGGCTGCAAATGCACTGCACAAGCCTGCACATAGCAGAGTCCACACACATACAACATTTATTGAATTGTGTGTATAACAAAGAAGAATGCCTCAAGAACTACCACCCTCAAAAAAGTCTCTTGCAAAAGGATGATCACATGGACAAACAATCAGGGAAATGAAAAATGATTTTGTTTTACTTTTGCAAGATCGCCCAACAAGGCCAGCGCACTTTGGCGAACATCCGGAGCTTCATCCGCACAACACAACAGAAGAAGGTCAAAGAGGTCACTCCTTGATACCTGCAAAACAATCAAAGAAAAAAGTCTAAATACCCATCACATTCCTCCTAGTTTCCAGATTTATCAGGAGCCTACTACACAACCACACAAAAAACCCGCAAAAAACCCAAGTGCCTAATGAAAGCACCGATGAAACAGCACACGGATTCCATATATCTGTTGCTCTCTGCACAGGACTGTCTAGAGAACCATGAATGAGAATATATACGTGTAAGATAAGAGGTACGAACCAAGCTCTCAATGCTACTGCCAAGTCCCTCGGCAAGGCCTGACAGCAAATCTAAAGAGCAAACAATGAATTCTTTGTCATACGTTACACCTGCTCTTCCAGGATCAGCCTGCAAAAAGTAGACACCAAGTCCAACATCAGCAGCAGCCCTTAGAGACTCCCTTAGCTGACTTCATTCGGTCACTACAGCAACATCACACAAGTGCTCTCTAGAACCCATGTATCAGCCTTTAACATCTCCATGCTCACTTGATATCAAGAATGCTCCACTGACAAACAGGAACTCAGCAATCCTCAGCAACTGTTGGCAACAGTTGTAATTGAAGATAATAGCATGATTGATTGGTAGAACTTCCTCAACACAGTCAGTAAACAATGCCCTGAATGGCAATAGAAATGGCATGGAGAATACCTTGGCAACTTCATGTGTACGAATAAGATTGATGCACCTCACAAACACCGGTTCAGCATATTGTGTGAACCCTGGACCTAAAGCCTGAGAGCAACCCCACCCAATTTTCCAGCTGAGAGATTATCAAAATTGGGTGAAGAAAAATGTTCTTGCAAGGTAGCCGAACAAACAGACACGAGACAATCCAATCCAGTTTCTGACCAAACCAGCAGTCCTACTACTCCACTCCAAAACCCCACATAGCCAATCGTTCCAAAAGTCAGTCAGTTCTGGTTCTTGTTCTCCCCCCCTTTGCAACCAGTTCTCCTCTTGAGATTAGAGCGACCCTGCTATGACAGACGGATTTCTTCACAAGGAAATAGAGAGCAGACAACCTGCTGAAAGAAACACAGTTGACAAAGAAAAGACAAGGCCTGGAAATACCTGTGCTATTGAGGTGAAACACTCGAGCAAGGGAAATAAATCTTTATCTGAATCAGGCAACTGCTGCCACTTTGCAATCAATGGTGGCATCAAAATTTCCAAGTACTTTGTCTGCAGACATTTGGAACAGACCATCAAGTCAACTCACAAAGTATTTCAGAACTCTGAGGGATAAAAGAAGTGATGGATTAAAATAGCTATCTACTTCACTGCTTAAACATAGTTGTGGAAACAAAACACTCAATGCTGACTGCAAATAAATATCAAGATTGCCAGGCTACTGCAGAGTCTTTATCCTAACCCAAAAACTGTTGTGGATGTTGTTGACATCTAGAGCATTGTAAGAAGCCTTAGGGCATGTAACTTTTTGAACCAATACAAGAAGTCCATCTCAAAAAACAACACTTGAATGACCAAACCGACGAAGCCTAACAGATCTCAATCTGTATGCAATTATCAACTCTGAATCTCATTTAAATCTCAAGCAACAGGCCAGGCCAATATTGCACCAGATACCAGAGAAATTCAATTACATACATTATTTAGCTCATTGCCAACGGCATCTGCCAGTGTGCCAATTGCATCGTACAGAATGCGCAGATTCCGTCGCTGCAGGAACAACCCATTCACCACCCGTATCACAATTTTAGCATAATGTTTGTGCTGAGAGAAAGTTTGATAGCTTCTCATGAAGGTAGCCCCCTGCCTGCCTTGCATGGAAACCATGCCTAGCAAGTGTTTGACAAACAGGATTTCAGATTGTTGATCCACAAGCAGAGAGAGAAAGACAGCTGCCTAATTAGGTACCTGATATTTTCCAAAAGCATACATGAGGTGCTGCAAAATGAGCTCCAGACGTGGTGCCAGCTCCTCTGCCGCCTCCTGTTATTCAATAGGGCAAAATCCAGAAGCCACCACTTTCATGAAACCATTTGTCGAACTCATACCATCAAGGGCATACAACACTACAGCAGGCCACTCCACACTAGTCAATTTAGCCAAGAAGTAGTAGCATTGGAAATCAGATATGGAGATTGCCCCCCCACCCCCAAGTCACTGTGATTTTCTGTGAAGAGCAGCACTGCAGCTGCTCTAATGATCTCTCTCACTAAGTAAAATCTGGACCCATAAGGATTGCAAACAACGACATCATGAATTTCACAGGCACAAATAGCAATAAAATGGCAAATCAGGAAGGAGGAAAAAACACGAGGTCTTCAGTCTTCACCTCTTCAAGGGTTGCAAATGCAGAGCATGCAGCTTCCTGTACACGTTTGTTGCTGTCGAGAATACGCCTGAGAAGACCTGTCAACACTGTATCGAATTGGACTTGTCCCTCTGTTGCCTGTGCTATCGCCTACAAACAAAAGAAAGAATAAAATATATATAACTTGTCACTAAATCATCTAGAAAATTTTTGCCACGACTATGTGCCTGCCTTTGAGCATAGCTCTGTTACTAAAGGGGGACAAAGCCCACAAACTGTCTCCACTCTGATTTTGTTGTGCCTTTAGGCAAATCAACTATGTCAGGAAGCAAAACCCAGGAGTGGAGTGTCATTCACCTGAACAATCCACTTGCTGTAGCGTGAAAGTGTCCAGCACGTGATACTTCGCACCAGAGGACGTTTATCCTCCAACAAGGGGACAAGAAATGCCACAATCTGCAAAACATGAGCCTTTCCTTAAACCCATATCATATCCACAAGATCAAATGTTCCTCCTCCTGGGGAACTTGACCAAGTTGACATCATCGTGCACATCTGGAAGCATGATTGCTCAAAAGACAAAGCTGTAGAGAACAAAGGGTTCTGAAATTAGGAAACAGATTCAAGCAAGAGGGGGTTATACCCGTGACAGATGCGGAAGAAGACCCGATATGCATCCCTCAGCAACTGCACCCAGTGCCAATACTGCTGCCTCCCGCTCTTTCCAAGCTGCATCTGCAGTAGTCGATAGCCTGACCTGCAAAACCACCACCACTGTTACACTCACTGACTGACAGATGAACACAGCTCTGCATTGCACTCCTCCACTCTGCAGTGTTGGTGAACCACAGGATCTTGAGCAAGCATTTTGAAGGGAGACCAGCTCAAGATTTCGAGACTCAAAAAATGAGAAGCATCCAAAGTTGCATGTACCACAAGATAAAAGAAATACCTGAACAAGCGGCATCAAGACCGGGAGAATCTCATCCCCAAAAACGGTTGACAAAATGTCCAGGCCAGCAGCACTACACTTCCGCAAATTCCAGGAATTTATTATGTCATCATCTTCCTGCATGATTTGTCACCACCCTGGACCTAAACTTCAAAATGCCTTCAAACTGAAAAAGCAAGCATCTTTTTGCAAGCAATTGGGAACTTTCCTTGCAGTTTTTGAGCCACATTCAGTACCCACCAAAAGAATAGAAGCATCCCAACCCAGAACGAAAGTGCAATCAAAATTATACAGAATTGTATCACATATTAAATTGCAAAGAAAAAACGGCTATCTGATCACAACAAACCTCATCCTCTTCAGGCCCGTCAACACCATGTATGCGTGGTTGATGAAATCTGGGTTTGATATCCTGCAACAACAACCCCTCTCTCTCCCGTGTGAGACAACACCTGCAATCTGATCAAATGGGAAGGCAGAAGTGAAGCAGAGTGGAGGAAAGAAAAAGGACAATGTTTGCACCTGTTCCCTATCTGGAGCATTGTCATCGTCCTGCAATGAAAACAAGGGCATGCAATTAGTGGCAGTCAGTAATTTCATACAGTCCAAAACAGAGACCAATACCTCTATTGCTGCCAGCAATAAAGTTTAGTTTACAGTTCTAGGGCTAAAACCCATCTTCTCTGCAACTAATATCTTATCAAAGTTCACAGACCGGGATGCACATCATGTGGGATGTGCTCTCTGTTTGGAGAATTATTCAGGTTGTCAAATTTCCCTGAGGTGATATTAGAACTGATCACAAACTTTACCTCAGCTTCAAGCAAAGCTTCATCATCTTCTGCATACACCATGTTACTCAAGAGTACCTGTGAAAGGAGAGGCAACATTCTTTTTGTGTGAGAAAAAATTGCAGTCACTTCTTCTAATGTATAATACCCACAATCCTGAAAAATACTCCCAATGTCACCAGACTTAGTGATTGCATTCCTGAAAGACACCCATGGAGAACTTACACTTATAAGACGTGGCAAGAACTCTCTGAGCATTTCTTGTGGAAGTTGTGCTTCACAAAACGTTGACCTGTTCCCCCAACAACCCTCAAACCAACAAATCACAAAAAAGTTGCTTGGATCATCTCTAGTCAGCCAGAAATCTCAACACCCTCTCTCTCTCTCTCTCTCTCTCTCTCTAGGTTTTATAAAGAGAAAAAAATTGCTCAAAAAATCTACAGAACCTTCCTTCCTCTACACACAATTTAAGATAACCCATACCAAGGTTAAAGAATTCTTCCAAACTCAGATTCCTGCAACAATTTGCTGGGTCAGTGGGTGCACATCAGGACATCTTTTTACTAATCTGATAGTTCAGTTTCCAAACCAAGATCTTATAATAAGTAGTACCATGTTATTTTCTTCATCCCAGCAACAATAACAAGACTTACCAGAACTCACAGGATTCGAGTGCAACGTCCTCATCAGGATCACAATTAGCTTGCAGCATATATTCAATCACATTCCTCATGTGTGGCTGCAACCAAATCCATTTTTGGGTTTTCTTCATTAGCATGCATAGCTCACAACAATTACATTATTCCTCAGAAGTTTCAAACAGAGAGCCTTCTTCTCCTTCCTCTTCTCCTTCTTCTTCTTACAGAGTGGAAATTATCTTCAAGTGAAGAAGTCAGCTCAGCATACAAAATCCTCAGCTGGGATTGTCAGAGAGAGACTTTTTCTAGATTGAAAACAGAATCTAGATCCTAGCACATACATACATGTAAAGATTGAAATTCTGTCTGTGTGTGTGGAGAACAAAACTTGGGGGCCCAAAGAGAGAGAGACAGCATACTTGTAAGTAACTGGGCTGAACTTCTAGTAGTTGTACGAGTCCTGCGCACACCTGCACAACTCCAACCAGCAGTCAGCCAGCAGTCAGTCACTACTAGAAACTTCTATGGAACTGGTGGGTGCCTTCTACAGACAGCATTTTCAAATAAAAAATACAGTAACAAAACCCAATTCATATTGCGCAATCCATATAGTATATATGCTACAACAAAAAACATTACTAACAGAGAGATGCTTTGTTGTTGTGCAAACTCTTTTACCAGTTTCCGGACTTCTGCTGCAGGATCATTAGCTAGAGAGAACAGGCCCTGGAGATACGTATCCATGTTCACAAACAAGGCCTGCATTTTACAACATCACACAGACCAAATGTTCAGTAAATGTGCATAACCCCATCCATCTTGTGCCCTCTTAGTTACACATGAGCAATATGCCCTGGGTTTACAGCAGCAGCAGCAGTACACATAGCAAAAGCTTACAGGAGGCAAGAGGACAATGAACTGATTGACTGCACTCAATGCCAGTCGCCGCAGTGCAGCATGTGGCGAGGCAAAAAACTGCACAGCCAACAAACAGCAGCACCAAATATTCAGAATTTTGGTATATCACTGCCAGAAGCAACAACAACACAAGTCACAAAGGAATTTTATCAGCTACCAAACAACTTGTTTGTTGCCTGCAAGAGACAGAAGCTTCCTCCCATCAAGATTGAGCAACAATACCAATAACACAGGAAATGGTACACCTGTTGTGAAAGTTTTTTAAAAGCAATACATACCTGAAGCAGTCTTGGAAGGAACACATTGATTGGGCGCTCTGATAGACCTAACACATCTTGGTCCAATACTTCTGGCTTATCCTCACATATCTGCCAAAACAGTGAAGAGACTCCCACTCAGTTTCTTTTGTGGAAGTGAATAACAACCCACCCACCAACTGAAAATCTCTCCTCATTATTATCCCCCCTTGATTGGTTTTACAATCCTTCTCAGTGCTTCAGAATTGATGCAGCTAGCTTGTTGGCAGCAGCAGCAGCAGCAGCTGCCCCACTGCAGATCTTTCTATTCCGCTATTCCACAAAAGACCATAAGCTCAAAATTTTGACCAAAACATGCGACTAAGATTTGAGACAATGAAGTTCTTCAGAAGCACTGTGCAGTGGCAGCCTCGTGTAGTGGAAAGGCAGATCACCACAGAAAGTGCCTTTGTAGTAGGGTTGGGTTTCATTCCTCACAGTACAGGCATGCCTTTGTGAGGAGTTTTTCCCTCCTTGGTGGGTGCAACCAAAACAATTGTATAAGGGGGTTCTTTATTTCTTTCTTTTGCAGTGCATCCACCATTATATCATACTGACATTCTCTTCAAAGACCCATCTCTATGATTGCCAAGACTCATGCTGTCGCGAAGGGAAGATGATGATGATGCCAAGAAATACATAGGCAGATCGATCGATATGAATTCACATGATGATACTTCAAGGAGGAGGAGGAGGAGGAAAATCTCCAACAAAACAATTACAAGGAAGAAATGGAGAGTGCACCCTTACCTTAGAAAGGGAATCCAAAGCACCCTCCATGTGGTTGTAGTCATTGCTGTCAAGGCAATGCACAAATGCCTGGAAGATTTCAGGCCAGTCCTGGCCATTGCCTTGCTGCACCAAGGCACTGACAACAATGGCAACAGTCGCACGCACTTGCTTGTCAGAAGCACCCAGACAAGGCCGCAATTCGGCCTTGATGTACTGTTGGTATGCAAGCGGCATTGATTGATAGCTCGACTTCAGATTATTCTTCAACATCAATCCTGCAGCTTGCCGCACTTCTGAAGATTGCCCCTGGGTAAAAAACAAAAAAACCCATTCCAACAAAAGAAGAAATAAGAAGAAGCCATCAACAACAACAGTGCAGTTCGAAAACCCAACCCACCACAACACTTTGAAACCTCACCAAGAATAAGAAGAATATGATGATCATGATGATGATGAAGGATATGATGTTGTAGAGGAAATCAGGAGGGAAAGAAAAAAGAGATCATGAATGCCTGATACCCATCTTCCAATCTTCTTTTTGGCATCTTGGGATCACAACGATGACACAATGATTTCCAAACCCTGGTTTTGGCAATCTATCTATGTATGCACCTATCTATGTATCTTCCACAGGACAAGACCTGGATTCCAATGGCAGAAACCACAGAGACACAAAGCAAACACAAAGCAAAACACTCCATGATTGAAAGGAAGGCAGAAGTATATTTCCTCTCTGTCTCTGAAGAGCTTGCAGATGATCAGAACAATCACAGACCAGTTTTCTTCACAGCTTTTCTTTCAGAGCTTTTTTCTCGTAGTCACAGAATCAAAGGTACACAAGAGGTATTGGGTTTTGTGGGGATAGCAGGAGGAGGGGAGAGACAGAGAAAGAGACAGAGAAAAGGGGTAGTGGGTGTATGAGAATTGAGACCTCAGCTCGACAGAGGATGAAGGCAAGGTAATTGTTGAAGTCCGGGAAGCGATTGCATCGTTGTAGCTGCTGCCAGACGCGGCTTTGATCGTTGCTAGGTACCTTGGACTCATGAAGCAGTCCACAAATCTCTTTCACGCCTTCCTCCTGCGGCTGCCAAGCCATCATCCCCTTCTGCCTACGTCCCCTCCTCCCTCCCTCCCTCCCTCCTCTTGTTGTTTCTTCCTTCCTTCCGCTTTTGCTACAACTCTCTTGCAATTTTGTTTTGCAAACAGACCCACCAAGCACAGAGATCTGTCTCTCTCGCTCTCTCTGTCTCTCTCTCCAGCTGCTGCTGCTGCTGCTGCTGTTGCTGCAACAACAACAACAACAACAACAACAAATCTGCAAACCACCCACCAAGCACCAACACCACCACAGCTGATGCTGCTTCACTGATGCTGATGCATGTGCGCTTGCGACTCTCCCATCAAATGGGTAGATAGATGGGTGAAGGACGACTCCTCAAGGAATTTGTGCATTGGGTGGATGGGTGGACCGATGGGTGCGGGAGATGGTTGTTGATGAGCGCGATGGATGATGAAGGAAGAAAAAGCTCGCGGAGGAATCGCTGGAAGGGAAACAAGCGACTCGCGCGAGGAGAGAAGTAGAAGAAGAAGAAGAATGTGCGCTGATTGCTTGCTTGCTGAGGCTCACGATTTAGGGTTTGCGCGGTGTCGTTGGCACGTGACGGTCGATTTCTTCTTCTTCCACGACGTCCGTCTGCCCCCATCAGTGGCGTTGATGGGTGGTCCCCTCCTCCTCCTCCTCCTCCTAACCTCCTCCTTGTCAGTCTGCTGACCCTCTCCCCCGTTGCTTCCGCTTGCCGCGGTGACGTCAGGAGACGTGCCGTCCCATGCCCATCACCTCAACAACCAACCTGTGTTCTTCTCCTTCTTCTTCTTCTCCTCTTCTCTCATCGCAGAAGGCTTTTTTGTTGTTGGGTTGTGTTGGGTTTTGTTTTTTTTGTTTCAGAAATGAGGGATTGAGGTCGAGGACAATGGCAAGCAGATTGCGTATTTTGAGCAATCTGAAAGTGAAGCCAGAAACTGGCGTTGCTTGGATTGTAGGCTTCTCCTCCTCCTCCTCCTACTCCTCCTCCTCCTCCTCCTCCTCCTACTCCTCCTCCTCCTCCTCCTCCTCCTCCTGCTCCTCCGTGGCTCCTCCTTCTCCTACTGCTGCTACTCCTGCTGCTCTTCTTCCTCCTCTCATCACAGTTGTTGCATTTGTGAATTGCCTGCATTTTTCTGGGAGTTCTTCTTCTTCTTTGCAGCCAAACTACGAGGAAGAAGCTGGTAAGAATAACCTCACCACCCACAATCTCTTCCAACAAAAATGCTCTTTGAAAAGGAAGAGTAATGAGCTTTCTCTGTCTCTCTAGGGTTTAAGATTTGAGAAGAACAAGAACAAGATGATGGTGATAGTGATGAAGATGATGATGCTTCAAAATTCTGAACTACAAAATGTGCAATCTGGGTGTTTTTTCTTTGATTGATGATGATGGTGGATTTGAAGAATGGAAATGGAATTGCAATTGTCTTCTTCGTCTTCGTGTAGAATTGAGATTTGACAACTCTGCCTTTGTTTTGGCTTTGAAAATGTTGTGCAGAGGATCTGCGGATTTTGCTCCCCAGAGGTCTTGAAATTGTGGGGGCAGTTGTGAAGAGCAGTGGTGATACTGCAGCAACCAAGAATGATGCCACCACAGCTGGAGATTTTGCATTTGGATTGCGGCAGGAACTTGGACTTGCAGCAAAGAGCACCAGTGATGGGATCACTGTCATTGCTGCATTGGCAGTTGAATCTTTGAGCACAAATGAAAGTGTTATGTGCTATAGCTGGTATGATGGTTCTAGACTTCAATTGCTCGAGGAGGAGATTGTCCAGGAATGGCCATGGAGAGATACATGTCTGCTGCAATGTCAGCTGCAGTTGAGCATGCCGCTTTACTTGCCATCAATTGGAACTCTTGCAGGTAAGTACACAACTGAAGAAGAAGAAGATTGTTGCAAAGCATAACCTTACTTATGAGCTTTTTGCAAAAATGCAACAAATTACACAGACCATAAAAAAACAAGTTAGGGTTGTTGGTACTGTCTGTCTGTGTGTTTTGAAAGAGGGATTTTTGTCTTCCCAAGTTTTTGCTGAAGATCACATGCAAATGGGTTGTGCTGGAAACCCATTTTTCTTTTTCATCTTACTGAAACCTGCCCCCCTGCAAATGACAAAACTTGTGATAATAGAGTACGAGGAGCAAGTGATTGGTTCTGTGGACAGCATCATCTCCAATTTGAAGAGCAGCCGGGCAGTGTTTTTGTTTGAGAGACAAGGGGAAACAGTGTTGATACATGCTTCTGACAAATCAAATGCAAAGGCAGCAGCAGCAGATGTCCAGCGAATTCCTTCAGAGTCAACTTTGAGCTCACTTCAGGGTTCCATCTTGCAACCTGCTGAAAATCAGGTCCAAATCAGAAGAACCTTGAACTCAGTGTTATCTGTTCCTCACAGCAGTTTCAGGGGTGTTTTCAGTCTTACTGTTATGGGAATCTCTTTAATCCACAAAAAATGTCATGCTGCAAAGACAATTGGTGTAAAGCTTACAAGTACTGTGTAAACACCCAAAGTCTGCCCCTTAGGAAAATGTCTTGCCTTCTTATGCCATCCACAGTCCATGTGTTGTAGCTCTTCACATACAGCAATGTGTGCTTGCACTGATGAGCATTTCTCTTTGCAGATACCAGTGCCGATGAAGCTGATACTCATGATACGACCATCATGTAGCAAAACCTCTTCTCCTTTTATGCAGTATCTGCCTGGTATATGACTCTGCCTTTCCCTAGGGTTCAGCATCGTATGCCCCCTCTTGATTTTGTGCTGATTCTGGATTCAATTCTGCAATGTCATTTGTGAGGTTGACAAGCTTTGTATTGTTGTGATCTAAGGAAAAGAACTTTGAACTTCAAGGGTGAGTTCGGCTTGACGTACTTTCTATACAGGTTTGGTTAGATTCTGAATGTTTTCCTCCATGACTCTCCAGGTCATTACCTTCAATCAAAGTCAGATACACTGATGTTATCTGTGTGTCCTGTCCTGCAGCCAAGAGTTTAGTGGAGCTGCACCTCCTGAGGATGAGTTTGGATGTGCTGTGTCTGGCACCCAGTCACCTCTCTGCAGTAGATGCAGCCGCCTTGTTAGTTGTACCTGCCCTTTGTGATCAACTGATTGTCATGTGCATGATGGCAAACAAGAATGCTACTCATAACCCCAAGGTTAAGAGTTTGTTGTCATGTTTTCTGTCTTTTGAGAGAGTATTAAATCTGCATTTATGATTGTGCAATATACTCAATGTATACAACATGGAGTGTTTTTTTTTTTCCTTTTGTACAGTTTGTGGTATGTCCTGGAACAACACTAGATGCAACTTTATGATAGTGGCAATACTCTTGTGTTCAATCAAGACTAAATGGGAGTTCAAATCATGCACCCAAGTTTTGCAGCTACTTACTTTCTCTTGTGCTTATTCATCATGCAGGTCTGCGCTTTCCACTTTTGTCCCTTGAGCTGTCCCATCACAACAATCTATGACCTCAGCTATGGTGAAAGTGAAATTGCTCTTGGTAAATAAGGCTGTCATATCATTTTGACCAGAAAAGCAAAGATTTTGCAGTACATCACACAGGTTCAACACAAAACGACAGTAGCAGTCTTTTCTAATGTTAGAAATGACAGCCTAGAATAAAATATTATCTCACACTTTGCTTGGAGTTTTGTCTCATGTGCCCATGATCAGCTTCAGGCGCCTTTCTCATGTGCTCCCACTTACAGATTTTTGTTTGCCAATAAGTTTTGACTTTGAGATTAGATTGTTTGCAGTGGAACACAGAAAGGCATTGCATCGAAGACTGGGTTTACCATTGGATCGTCCCATGCTCCGGGTCGCAAATGCCCTGACATTGGCTAGCCTTGAATCCAGTAGCAATCACTCTGCAGGTAGGTCTAATTATATTTTCAGGCTTACTTTGCAACAGGCCAGCAAGCATGATGTCTACTCCTTGTGCTTTTCAAGGATCACAATCTAGCTCTGCTTTTTAAGCTGCCCTAGACTGGAAGTGCTACTGTTCTGACGCAGTGAGAATTTTTCTCTTAATGCCTGAGTTGATGTTTCAAGCACCAAAGCCCCTGAGTTCTTGTCAGAGGACCAACAATGCTTAATTGTCCATCAATGTAGGAGGGAAGCGGCTGCTGGATGTTCACATTGGTTTGCCAGCTTCTACAGGTTAGTGCATGTTTTACAAGAACATTCATGCCTTATACTCATACTTGGAACAACTAAGCTAAAGCTAAAGTTATGTGTTCTTCTGTTATATCTGTGCCCAACATGGGCTTTGTGTTCTTGCTCTGCAATAAACGCTCAGAGTGCAACAGTTGTGTAACTAGAGAAAATATAAGTTTCTATGGCTCATAGAAATCAATGAATCATCAGCAGACTACATGCATGTGCCAAGAAATACGGTGGTTTTTTCTAAGAGTGATAGCTGATGTACATACCTGTTTGCTGCTGGAGATTTGCAGTTGCTGGAGGCTGCCAGAGCTTAATAGCAGGCTCATATGAGTATTACCATTATCTTCAAGATCGGTTTGATGACAATGTAAGCATGTTCTTTTGGAAGTTGCAGTATGCTAACAGCCACCCAAGTTGGTGAGCATTGGCCATTTTGTTGTTTACAGAAAAGAATTGAGTTGGTTGACCAACCCTTCATCATCTCTTCTGAAAATTGTTCGTCATCTTGTGTGTGTACTGGGAATTGGGATCTGTATTGGTTCCAGATCACATGTCTTCTCAATTCCACTATGCAATATATCACATTGGTATTAAGAGCAGCAGAATATCACAACATTTCTCCTTGATTGATTCCTTTGTCACTTTCTTGTGCTTTTTGATGAACAGTGGTGCTCTTTGCAGGGATGGGGGTGTGCATATCGCTCATTGCAGACAATTATCTCCTGGTTCAGACTCCAGCATTACACATCAATTACAGTCCCAACACACAGGTTTTTTTTCATGCCCTGGGTTGCACATCCATCTGTTCACGTTTGCTGTTGTGGGTGGTTGTTGTTTTACTGCTGTTATGCCCTGGTGTACTAGTAGTGCACAAGAGTCTTGCTTATGACTGACTGCTCTCATTTTGCATCCCTGAACCAAAAAAAGCACCATGGGATTTTGTCAAATATCAATAGATCATTTCAACTTGTGTACCTTATAAAAAGTTGCATTTTGTATAACAGAGAAATACAGGAATGTCTTGTGGAAATTGGAGACAAGGAGGCATCTTTCATAGGTTCACAGGAATGGATTGGTGCCATTGAGCTAAGTTTTGTGCTCGATAAACTTCTTGGAGTAAGGCACTTTCCCTGATGTTGTTTCTTTGAGACTTTGTTGGCTCAACAGAGAGGGGTAGTGCCACCAGTCTTTTGAAGATTCCTGCAAAGTTTGGAACACTTGAAAGCACCTTCAGTATTAGCAAAATAATGACAAGGGTGCCAGTTGAAAACATACCACTACTATTAGTGTAGATCATTCCTCCATATCACTGTTGCAGGTAACATCTAAAATACTTGGCCTTTTTCTTGGTCAAAGAGATACTACTACTATTAATGCAGATCATTCCTCCATATTGACTTTTTTGATTAGCAATGTCTCTTGAGTGCTAGCCAACATCACGTCTGAGTCTTCCCATTGCTTCCGGAAAGGCAACAGAAACTCAGGACACAGATTGTGTATAATGGTTTGCCCAAGTTTTTGGGAAGATTATTATATGCTTATCTACACCCACTGTTGGGAGCTGATGAACTCAGTGGGTAGTCATGGCAGCTCGTCACTGCCGTTTGTGATGAAGGTGATGGTCTGTCACTTTGTGAGCGACTCTCATGAGGTTATGACTGCACTCATTGTCGTGTTACCTTTAATTGTTGTTGTGGAGATTTCTCTGCAACTTCATCAATGATCATTCCTCCATATCGCTGTTGCAGGTAACATCTAAAATACTTAGTGTGCGCAGTGGAGCTGAAATGCCAAGTAAAGGTCGGGAGCTGGCTCTGCATTTTCGTACACAGGGTACTCCGGTTATGATTGGTGAGTCAGCATGCATATCTTCAGTGGCAAATCACGTCCCATTGATTTTCTGTTTTTGCAATTTCAATTGTTGCTTTCCTAAAACTTCTACTTAAAACCCAGTTTTGCAACCAACCAGATGCTGTGACCAACCTTCCAAGACCCTGCCTTTGAAATCTTGTTCAGTTCAAGGAACCCTAGGTTTGTTTTTTTGAAGTGAGTCCTTTGTCACCTGTTGTAGGCGGTGGCGTCTTGGCATACACTCTATTGGGAGTAGATTTCAATGAGCTGACGGGGGAGATCATGTTTCTCATTCTTGATCCTCACTACACGGGTGGTGAGGACTTGAAATCCATTCGTAATGGAGGCTGGTGTGGCTGGAAAGGGACTATCACTACTAACGGTCAACAATTCTTCCTTGCCAACAAGTTCTATAATCTTTTGTTGCCTCAACGGCCCATTACAGTTTAAAAGGATAAATTCATTCACTTACTTACCTTTTCAAATGATGATGCCCTTGCTTGCTGCATGCAGTAGTAGTTTAGTGAGTGCTTCTCATTTGAAAAGCTCCATGCTCCATGATCAACCTCCTCCAGTCTGTTTTCGTTGCAGCTTCCCTTCAAATCCACCCACTGAGTGTGTGCAGTAAAAATGTGGCAGAAGTCAATGATGGCTCAGTTACACATAAATGTGACAGAAATGTGCACTAAAACAAAAGCTGCTACTAGATATAGATTTAAGCTCTGAATCAAGTACCACAGATCTGTGATGTGTGGAAATCACATTGACAAGCAGAGGTCTTTATTTTTCTTCTTGAGCATCAACATGCAGCATCAAGAAATTCTCTCATTGATTTCGTCCTTAAAGCCTTTTTCTATTTGAACCTCTGCACATCCTTGGCATGGCACCTAATGAAATCCCTTGACATATTGTGGTGGCCCATCTCCAGAAGCTCTATGTAAGAGCAGGTGGTGCCCATTCCTAATTGCACATCATCTGTATCTGTTGTTGATGGCTTGGTCAGTCAGCTTTGCTGCATAGTTCATAGTATAGAAGGCAACTACCACCCCACTTGTTGTAAACATTTTTTCTTTTGTTCCTTCAGAAAAATCTACTGAGACTGCCATTGCTGCCACTTTCTGTGCTCTAAAGGTGAGAAGTCCCTCACCTCAGATCACAAACACATCTGTTATACATCACACATCTGTTGTGCAAACCATCAAGATGTTCACTTTATGTTGGCGATGTGGGGGCTCTTATTTTATTGCTTGATCACATTGCCTTGGTCATAGTCAGTGGAGCTAACCTACAAGCTCATATCACTAAGATAAAGTGGACCTAACCTACAAGCTCATATCACTAAGATAAAGTGGACCTAACCATCAAGCTCATATCACTAAGATAAAGTGGACCATCAACTCCAGATCATATTGCTGAAGGACAACATTGGACCACAGACAATGCAATGATGATCAACAGACACATGCTACATATAACATTCCTTGTCAAGCAGGAGTGCAACTGATGCTCCTTTCAGAGTTGCATCCAAACATTTTGACCTGAGTAGTAGCCTCAACACTTAGAAACAATGAGGTTCTTGGCTCTCAAACAATGCAGATCTACATTCATCTACTCTTAGCAATCATGAGGTTCTTGGCTCTCCAAGAACACAGATCTACATACATCATCTAGCAGCAATCATGAGCTTCTTCTTGGCTCTCCAACAATGGAAATCTACCTACATCTGTCTTCCCAATGTGAAAAAGGTGAGAGATGTTCCATCAAAACTAGTACATCTCCAGGGAGAAATTTCTTGCCTCATCTGAGGACCTTCATTGAAGAACAACCGGGAACCAAGACATTTGGTTCTGACAGGAAATGGAAAAGCCAGATCAGGATCAGAAGAGAGAGACACCAGGTTACAATCAAAGAAGATAAAACTGGAGGCAGCCAAGCTTGGCTTGCTAGGAAGCACAGAAATCATCACGCCTGAAATGCCACCTCTTCCATTAAAGGATGCATGGAGCTACTGTTGTACACAGATCTGAAAGTAGAAGAATCTAGCAACACCCATGGCTTTGTGCAATGCAGATGACACTCAACAACCAGTACAGAAAGGGTTGGCATCCTGGATTTACAGCTGGAAGCTTCAATATCAGAGTGCACAATTACCCGCAAACACCTGAGCCAATACATAGGTGGACACAATGCAAAGAGTAGCAAGATTTCTGACCCAAATAGTATTGACAAATCTGATGTGATCTTCATCATGTAGGATCTGAGCTTCAGCAATGAAGCTGCAATGGAGCTGCTGCAATGAAACTTGTCAGATGTTGAGTCAGAAGTGTTCCTAGATCATCATCCTGTAAGTGATTTCTCTGAAAAAAGGTGAACTCCTCTTCTTTTGCTCCAATCTACGGCCATAAGCCACTCAGGTGTGATGGAGTTGAAGGAAATGAGAGGGCAAGGAAAACCAAAAGGCAAAGAACATCATCACGAATATGGAACAAAAATGGGGAGAGAATGTCTCCAGCAAGCATGTACTCTATTTCAGATGCTACAGGTGCAGCATGCCAACCTCAAGGGCTGAGGAACTTCACAATACATTTGAGTGTGATCTCCATCAGACTCAGTTGGCTTGCTAAGTTTGCACAGTGCTCTCATTTTTCAGTCCTTTTTCAGTACAGAAATCTTGGGAGGTCCACTGGGTCCTGGTTTCGTTGATTGCTTTGGCACAACTACAATGCCAGGGGGAGCTATGACAGATTTTTTCTCTGCTGTGTCCTGTATACTTGCACACCTTGATGTTGCAGCCCTCAAAGCTGCAGCCCGTAGTGCACAGCGTTTGCTTTGAATGATCTGAACATATTCTGCAATGAAATAATGAAGCTTTGGTGGGGGTTTTGCTGCCAAGCCAGGAGGTAATACTAGCCCAGCCTTGCGCAATGAACGTGCAGCCTGTTTCTGTGCTTGTTGATAATGGATGCCACACAATGGAGGCGACACTGCACACAAGACTGGCTTCGAACAGGTGACTGTCCCATTCTGGCCACTGCACATATCACGACTCCTGTCACAACACTCATGATCAAAGCAGTCATCAACCCTGCAAGGAAAAATATGCAGAGAATGTGCGCCAAGTGTTTGATGGATGCACAAACCTGTGGAGTGTCAAGCCCAATAAGGCAAGACCTGTGCCAACTAACAACAGCTCGAGACTGAGATGCTGACCACAAAGACACAGACATAAATGGCAACAAAGAAAGGAAGAGAGAGAGACAGAGAGAGAAAAGGATGGAACATACCTGCGCACAACAAAGGAGCAAGGTCTGTACAGGCGTTGACGAGGTTCCAGCAGAATATGTTCATAGCAAAATATACTTAATGGTAGGGGTTTTGCCAAGCAACCTTGGGCTCCACAACGCAATGTCTCACTTCCTGTCCTTTCAGGTGCATGTGGCTCCCGCATCCCTCCCCCTTCTGTGCCAGACGGAGACACTCCCTCTCTCTCCCTACCATACATAGCAGCCTCTCCATCATCTCCTCCTCCTCTTTGTTGCTCACCACCCTCAGTATCATCACGCCACCCACTTTTTCCATGTCTGAGGTAAAACCGTCGGTATTTGGACCTCATTTCTTCTAGCAAACCCCAATACTGAGCCTTATATAACTTCATCAGCTGACGAACTCGACGAGACCTCCTCCGCACAACTTCCTCGATCGTAAGAGCCTCTGCATGTTGTAACACCTCATCTTCTTTGACACCTGCAGCAAGTTTACCTGCTCTGGTGTTTAACAAAAACTATAGAAAAAAAGACAGTGCAGCAGGACAACACCACAAGTTCAAAGTATGCTTGAGGAAAGGAGAGGGTTAAGTAGTAGTTTGTTTCTCATGCTGTTCAACTCTAATTAGGTTCTCACCACAGAAGCAGAGAATGTTTTCCTCAAGAGTCTGTTGCTCTTGATGCAATAGTGAAAACCCTAAAACCCTAGATCATCACAACAGTGTGTTCTTCATGCAATAGTGAATGCCCTGAAACCCTAGATCATCACAAGAGTTTTTTGTTCTTGATGCAATTGCAAACAACCTGAAACCCTAGATCATCACAAGAGTTTCTTGTTCTTGATGCAATAGCGAAAACCCTGAAACCCTATATCATCACAAGAGTCTCTTGTTCTTGATGCAATAGTGAAACCCCGAGACCCTAGATCAAAAGTCTCTTGTTCTTCATAGTGAAAACCCTGAAACCCTAGATCATCACAGACCTTAGTACCTTCAAAAGCAGCATGGTCCGGAGATTCGGAGTCGTAGTCAGAGCCCTCGTCGCTGGCACCACAGCGACGAGGTTCCGTCTCGCTGCAACTGCCACTGGCATCACCGCCTGCGGCAGGAACAGCTATACGGCCTCCTCCTCCTCCTCCGCCTTCGAGTTCCTGAATCACCACTTTCTTCCCAACATCCCGGACCCCAGAAACCGCTGCCATTGATGACGACGGCAAGCACATAGGTGGCTTTCGCTTCACGGACTTGTGCTTCGTCGTGCTACCCATTACTTGCTGCTACTGCCGCCTATAATCCACAAGAATTCCCACACAAAAAAAACCCCTAAATCCAAAAGAAAAACAAGAAAAAAACAAACGACTGGGCTCTTGTATTCTTCGCTTCCGAGTGCATCATCCACGCAACAACAACAGGAGCCCGCCTGCTCAATCTTTCCGCACCATCTTGGATTCCTCCTCCTCTTCCAACTTTCTGTTACCGAAACAAAGCAAAGACAAAACCTCTCCAAACCCTCCTCCTCCTCCTTCTCCTCCTCTCTTTCTCCTTTTCCTCTGATTCCTGCGCCAAATCTTTTCCCGGGCGGCATGCCTCATCATCACACCACAAGTATCATCATCCTACATAAACAAGAAGAAGAATCAACACCCAGTTTGGCATGGGAAAAACCAAGGAAGAAAGAAAAAACAAACAAGCTTGTCGTCGAGAGCTGCTGCAATGGGAGTCCGGTGGGAGTCTGGGCGCTCAGCTCCTCCAGACCCCCCGGATAGATACCGGGTACGGGTATGTACATTTCCCGTAATGCCCGAAGAAGAAAAATTAAGTGACGGGCAGATGGCTTTACTTAAGGGCCGACGCAAGGGTCCTTATACAGGTCCGGCCCCAATCTGGGCTCCGCCCCAATCCGATAAAGCCCACTGCTGAGGGGCGTAAAGCCCTCCCTGAATTTCTCCAGTGTATTTGGAAGGCTCCTTAAGGTACCCTGCACAGGCCAGACCGGACAATTACAATGGTACCAAGAGCGTATTTTTGAAAAATGAAAAACAAAATGCCTGCTCGACACAAGATTGTTGTTGTCTTGCAATCTGAGCCCTTCAGATTTTCACATCAACGGTCTAGCTTTATTATCCCTGTTTAATGCCCCTTGGCGCATGGCATAGTTGAAATAAGAGCCCTTATCCCTTTGGCTGCCAGCTCATGAAGTGGGCCCTTATTCGAGGGATGCCCTTGGCACAGGGCATACCTTAAAAATTAAGAGCCCCATCTTCAGCTGCCACCTTGGGAAGTGGGCCCTTATTTCAGGAATGCCCTGCTCCTAGGGCATTACCCTACACTTTACCCATCATAACAAGGAATGACTTGCATGAATTTTTTATTTAATTTTTTTTCTGGATGGGTATTACAGGAAAATAATAATAGTAATAAAATCAAGAGACCGAGCATTTTTTAAAAACATAATGCCAAAATACAACATTTATGATTATAAATACCAAAATATATCATTTATGATTATTATAGGACTAGGTTTGTGTATGCATAATGTGATGCACATGATTGATTACATGACTAAAATGGTCCATCAAACCATGTTACTATATTATTGCGCATGTGGCAATGATGTGGTGACATTACAAATGGATTTTATTCATTTTATTTTATTTGACAACATAAATGATTTTTAAAACTCACTAAACTATTATATTGACATGTCGTCGAATTGTCCATGGATCAAGTTGTGGAACGAACAAAATAAAAATAAAAAATGAATTTTTTCATTGTTCTTAATGCAATACAACATAGTTGGGCATAGTAAGTAAATATCGAATTAAAGCAAAGTGCCTTGATTGATTCTCTAGTTATGTAGGTCACAAATGTCCCACTAGCTATTCACCAATGTAGTCATGCAAGTCACAAGTATATGCTATTACAAGAAGGAATTGAACTCTCATTTCAATTGGATGGCATCAACTTTAGAAAAAGGAATTTTGCAAAATGTGCTAGTTTTTTTATTTTCCTCTAGAGAAGACCACCACTCCTTTAGGATATGATTCATGTTTTTAGAATGAGGATTTGTGTTTTTAACTTAGAAAACAAAAGATAATGTGCAAAAACTTTTTTCACATTTGTCATTCTTCTCATGTGGTCATTTGATCCTTATTGTTTGAAGCTTGTTCCTTTTTAACATTCTATGTTCTTGATAAAATTATTTGTTATAGTACTAGATGAGTGATTTATGCAATTCTAAAACATTTTCACATATTTTTTAAGTCTATTTTAGTGAACCATTTTTGGGCTTATTTCTTGAGATTCTACAAAAATAACCTACAATTGTGATATCCTACCCTCATCCTTTTGCATTTCTTTTTGCAAAAGATTTTTGTTGAATTAGGATTTCAAGCCAATTTGATAGTCATTTCATTTTTTTTTGTTACAACAAATTCTTTAGATTCAATAACTTAATTCAGTAGTCTTACCATTCACCTTTGAAACTACATAACAATGTCATCACACAAACATAAACATGTTTATTTCTAATTTTATGCACTAGATATGATTATATGACTTTCTCATTTCATAATGAAATTAGTTTCACATGTGTAATTGCAAAACCACGTTGGTTATAAATAGTTTTCGCATGCTTTTAATTTCAAAATATAATCAATTGATTTTAAATTTTTAACTTGGGTTTCGCTATTATGTACTACCACTAACAATAAATTGATGAAAAAATGAATTTTTTTTTTATGAATTAAGTTCCATTTAAATGAAAATATTGAATGACATTAAGTGTAACTTAAATTGAATTTAAATTCAATAAAATTTGATTCACATTTAATTTAGTTTAATTCATATTCAACTTGAGAGGAATGGGATACAAATTGGTGCAAAAACTATTGAAAATATACTTGTGATTATGGTGTTGGAAAAACAAATTCAAAAGTCATAAATTCAAAAACACAATTTTTCATTCCTCTTTACTTGGGAATTAATTACACATATTGTAGTTTGGAATTGTGCAAATGACAACTTATGGAATGTAATGTTGTCCTACTAATTCAATTTTAATGAATCATCGTCACTAAAATCATATTGGGTAAGAATTTGAAAGTCAAGTTACATATTGCATTTTACAAATTCTCTTAGGTTTAGTTTACAAGATAACCCAAACCCCATTAAAAGTTGAAATTAAACATGTATAAAAAGTAAAAGTTTAAAATAGGGTTCAATTGATTTTACATAAAGGCAAGAAGGTTAAAAGTACAACCATCAAAGATATAGTTTAAAAAATAAGTCCAGACCTACACACTACAAATAGAAAGCATGCCATAAAATTCATTCATGTATGGATGGTACATTTAATCTATAATGATCCATTTTGGGGGCAACTAATGTATGCCCTCATTCTCAATTACACATCAACATTTCAATTGCATACTAGTGTGAACCCGGTGCATAATGCACCTGTCGAACTCCCCTTTGCCCGGTCCTTCCCATTGCCCACTTTGGTTTTTTACCCCGTCGACCCCCCCCCCCCGTCCTTCGCATTTTCCACTCCGATTCTTTAACTCGTTGATCCCCTGCCCCCTCGTTCCCCTGTTATATATAATTAACTTCTCGCCCCGTGATGCCCCCCCCCCCCGCCCACTGCTTCACCAGCCTCTCCCTCCCCCACCCCCTAAAATCACCATCACAAACAACTGAATTAATATATATGATTAACACTACCAATGAAAATCATAAGAATAATTGAAAGGTTAATCCAATTGCTCATGAAACACATCCATCACATTTTACAAAACCCACCTTCTAATCAACAATGTCATGCTAATTTTCACAATTGAATGGTGTTAAATGTGTCAAAGAATCAATAGATGTTGCAAATTCTAATAACAACCAAATTAGTGCCCAACTAATTGTGTATCTTATCTTTAGATGACAAGAAGAAAGAAAGGTGGAAAATGTTTGTAAAAATATCTAAATAGATCTCTCCTTGTATTGCTTAGGATTTTGTCATTATTCATAAGTGGACAACATACATATGTTATAACTTATAACCAACAACTTTGTTGGCCCTACTATTCTCATAGGAATTCAAAAGCCCTTGAATTCCACATTTTTCACTAAGACATTAAAGAGATGCATTGGGCATTCTTATCCCATTACATGACTATGAAACTTTGCCCTTTTTTTAGGTTATACATGCTCGTGAATTAGTTTATGTTGTATCTAATATGTGAAACTAAGATGTGTGCAATCATGATATGTTGCAACATGTAAATATCATCATCATCGTTGAAGAGATGAAGGTGCAAATATTTTAATCGATGGTTCAAAGAAAACATGTTGCTATTGAACTTGAAAATTTTGAAACCTTTTGTTAAGCACAATATTACACCTTGAATTATGAGGTATATTTATTTTCTTAAACCTTAGGGGATTTGTTTTTTCTTCCTTTAGCAATTTTACCAAGGATCTATTGTATGGATTTTTCAACAACGCTCGTGAATTCAAGTTCTGTACCCATCATCTATCACTATTAATTCCACACCATATCGACCTTACAACCTCATCTTCCTATCTAGTTTTAATGTGTAGTTATTACTAATTAATTTTCTTCTCCTTTTTTGGCTCCCATCAAGGTTAATTAAAATTAAGTTACAACATGATTAAGCTATGACAAACATGCAATGACTCCTTCCTACTTTACACAACATTCCCACAACCTCTTTCCCTAATGTTTTATTTACAAATCACCTTAGTACAAAAAATAGATGATCCCCCTTCCTCTGTAAGGTTTTCATCTTATATCCCCATTTCTTCGGGTGAAAACATGAATAGGGGGACTGTTTGGACTCTTCCACTTGTAATTATTCTCTATTGCATCCTCATAATTACATTTCTTACACTATTATTCCATAGTTATAACCTTTATTTCCTCTACCGTAACATTTACCCCTAAAATTTCCGTTGCAACAACAAGACTTGGTGTAGTGGTAGTAGGGATAGCAATTGTTTTCGATTGTACTAAAATCAAAGTCCCTCCCTCCATACTGAATTCAACCATTGGATTTCCATGCTTGTCCTTAACAATTATGCCAAAAAGCGTCTAATCAACTATTCCCCCAGAAAAGGCTATATCTTCTACAAGTGCAACACATTTGACTTCTTTGGAACTACATGCAACATTAGATAAATCCAAGTACCAAAAGTTACTTTAGGTTTGGTAGGTCATGATTTTCATGAGACTACCAAATCCACCTTCGAATTCTCGTCTTCGTTTTGTTCCTCACTTCCATGTGTACTAGATTCGAATGTAGATCTGGAATGGGTTTGCGTTTTATCGGAATTGAAAAATGACATCAGTTGTTGGTAGGTCTCTAGGTGCAACTAGTACAACTCCTCATCTTTCCAATAAGACTCAAATGCCTCCTAGATAATTTCACCAACTTGTTCCTTGTGCAAATCCCACTACTCAACTTGATTTATTTTGCTCTTCTTCTGATAAATCAAAAGTTTTGTCTTCATAAAAGCATGTTCCATCTTTAAGTTGTTGAATTCCTCCATTTGCTGGTGGTAGAGGTTTGCGAATTCCATCTTCTACCTCAACACCCCCATCTCGTTTGTTAAGGAATCCAACTCTTCCTTAATAACTTCAAAATTTTACTATACCTCCTCCAAATTTTGTCACAATAATCAGATTTTTTTAGGTTGATTGATGCAATTCCAATTGCTACTTTTATGCCATTTTGGTAAGTGAATTATTTTCGCCCTCTAGCCATTTTACTCGCCGTTTTTTTGAAATAAATAATTTTTCAATAAGGGTCAAAATTTGCTCCACCACCTTTCGATCAACTTGCTCCTACTTTAAAGCTTGGTTGAGTTTAGCCCTTTTAAAATCGATGGATTCTAATGTCTTACTAATTTTAATAAGGCATTTTTGGAAATTTAATAGTTTGTTCCAATAGTTAGAATTTTCGCTTTCCAACTCTTGAACCCTTTTCTTCATGCCTTCAAAGTTCTGCAAATCAATTAGCAAATGTCATATGGTGAGAGCTTTCTATTGGTTGGCTTTCTATGGTTATAGCAACTAGCCTTTCAAGTCCACTACCTCCTACAAGTTCTTTGGCAATGTTTCTTCTACAATGTCCTTTTCAATTGTGGCCAACTGAAAACTTGGTGAGATGTTGCCCATCATTTAGGCAAACTCTCTCAACCAAAGTACAATAGCCTCTTGCCTAAGTATGCAACTTGAACCTGGGAGAAATGTGCGTACTTAGTCGGTAGGTGCGCACTTAAAACCAATCATTTTTTTTATAGCCACAGCACCAGCTTTTGCAGCATCCTTATTAGTATCCTAAACCTAAACCCTAAACCTAAAACCTAAACCTAAACCTAAACCCTAAACCTTAAACCCTAAACCTTAAACCCTAACTTAAACCCTAAACCTTAAACCTAAACCCTAAATCTAAACCTAAACTTAAACCACCCTAAACCTTAAACCTAAACCCTAAACCTCAACCCTAAACCTTAAACCTTAAATCTGAACCCTATTTTTTTGGGAAAATAATGCGTACTTTACCGGGATGCGTACTTAAACGGGTGCGTACTTAGGCGGGAGGCTATTGTAAATGGTCTTTCAAAGTCCTTAATGAAAACAAAACCAAAGGAGCTATGACATTTTTTATTTCTCGTAGGTGGAGGAAAAATTCACCCCATACCAAAAGTGAGGTATCATGGGGGTGAGCAATGTTTCCATCTGAAAAATATTCTGATGGAGTATCCAATTTTGATATCTTTCCTATAAAAACTATTTTTCCCTCCAAGCATTGGTGTAACTAGCTAAAGATATTTGTAAGGGTTTTGGTACCTTTAAACATTGGATGCAATTCCAATTGAGGTTTACACCGAAAAACTATTTAATTTGAACTGGATTTAGACTCCACATTTTACCCTTCTTCCATGGACCTGACAATTCCATTGATCATTTTGTCGAAATGCATTTCCCTAATGACATTATAAGATTCTAGGGACAAAGTTGGCCCAAATTCCAAGATTTCAACGCAAATAACAATGTGGGTGAAATTTTCAATTACCTTGAGGTTTCTGGTTGGGTATTCATCCCACTGATTTCCTCGACATCCTCCATTTCCTTATCAAGCTCAATGGGTGCATGCTGGAAACATGCACTCCCAAAACTTTATTGTTTCTTACAACCTAAGCTTCTAATATTGGTCTAACAACACCTTCTTCCTCTTTGTCTGATTTTGGTAGGATGAATGCTAGGTGTACCGAAAACCAATTCCAGAACAGGATGTCCACCACTTAAGCAACTCCAAATTTGGTGTTATCCCTATTTGCGTTGGGTTTTTGTTGGTGTAGACAGATCGTACAACTTGCTGTAGTGGTTATTGAAAATTATTGCAAACTAGTTCACCTTTACCTCTTTCATGGCTCGCACCACAAAGCTCATCAATTTCTTTGCCATGTAGGTGAATCAACTGGCATTTAACCAAATTACCTAGATTAATGCCGATAATCTAGCTACATACATTTCCTTGAGAAGGGAAACCTTCCACCCTTCTTGATCGATTAGTGTTTCTAGTGAAACGATTTTTCAATAAATGACTGCTTCCTTTTCTTTTTCCTTCTCCTTGGTCGGCTTGGATGGTAATTTACCAATGTTTATTTTTGGAAGGTTGAACATCGGCCATCAAAATTTTGGTTATGAAAATTGAAACCCCCTTCACAATTGATTCTATAACTTCCAGATTGAAATGGGTGATGGCTTGCATGAACTCCTTCATCAATGGCCAAATTGGACTCAACTCCACACCTAGCAAACTAGAAACATCAATGTGTTGAACCCACTCTACATCTCTTTTGGTAATCCACCATTAGAACTTCTCCATCTCCAAAAAAATGATCTTTCCTCTATTGGAAAGAAGTACTACCAATTTTTCTTTCTTTTTGTCCTCACATTCAAATTTCAATGTAGCCTAGCTTCCACCCAATCTAATTACAAATTCTCACTTCTCTTCATCTTTGCTATCATCTCCTTGTTGATGTTGCCCCTCATCTTCACCAATAAGAAATCGATATGAATTTTTGCAACATAACAACACTATAAAGAGAAAGGAAAAACTAAATGAATAGTTTTTTCTTTTATACCAAAGTTCAAATGCCTAAACCCAACGCCAATTACAAAAACCATATTGGAAGTATAGATGAATTCTTATCCTCCTAGTATTGTTTCATTGGTTTGGATGAAAACACAACCAATCATGATTACCTTAACTATAAAATCTGCCACTAACAATTATGGGATGAAATCTTGTTGTGCAGATTCCATACCAAAATCAACCCATGCCAATTCCAAATCAAATAGGTTAAAATCTACCCCAACCGATTATAAGGTGGAATTTTTTGTTGAATATTCCAAACCATAATTGTTCTTGGCTAATTCCAAGTCAGAATTTGTTTTTGAATTGAAATTTCAAACTTTTTCATTGAAAAGTTGTCTTTTTGGTGGAATTCCAACTTTTTGGTTGATTTTTATTGAAATTCACTAAACCAAAAATCCTTTTCAATTCAATAATTGCATATACAAATTTTCCAATGTTAGTAACCAGGTTTTTTGGTTGACTATGGTTTTTGATTTAGTTTGATTTTGGTAGAATCATCCTAAAAATCTTCTTTTGAGTCATCCTTGTGTTCTAGGTCCTTTTTGTTCTGTAAGTCCTTGTGCTCTCCTCCCCCTTCAATGGTACTTTCCAATCCTTTAGGAGCTTGTCTCAAATAATCGATAAGGTTTAAGCTTGTTGATGTTCACCAAAATTGTCACAACCCCACTTTGGCTAAGTGTGGGGGTGAAGCTTAACACTCCCAGAGTTGGGGACTTGGAGTCCTCCAAGACTCCCGAATGTTTAGAGTTCGACAGCAAGGCCCAAAACACCTCGCATTGAGGGGTTCTTAGTGTCATTGGAAAGGTCTTGAAGATTAAATATCGAAAATGGCCTCGCATTGGTCATTTGGACATGTGCAGCCCAAGTTATGGGCAAAAGAAGGGCCGGGAGTCAAAGTGGCAGTTTGACTCCCGACCATTAAAAGTCAAGAATCGACCTCTTTGCGACATCCAATTTTAAAGCACGACATGGCGTTGTAAAGATCTTGACAAGGGCTACAACTTTGGTTTAGACCTTGTTGCGATCGAACTCTGTAGTCGGGAGTTATGAGCTCCCAAAGTCCCGGGACTCAAACCGGGACAATTTCGGGACTCCAACTTGGGAGTCCCGGGAAAAAGAGCCATTTGGATGTAGCCTCGGTGGAAAGCTACAGAGAATACTATATGGGGGAAGGTGGTGGCTTCCCCCGAGTCTGGGCCGTGGTGAGTCTTGTGTGTCAAAGTGCCCGTGGCTTGTCCCAACACCCAAGGGTGTTCCCGAATGCTAACTAACCTCTTTTGGTTGGTTTTTGGATGCAGATTCACACAACCTAAGTTAGTCCCTCTTCCTAGTCTAATCCCGGGGCTCCCAACATGACCCTCTACCCCTTTTTAGTGTTGGAAGTCGGGAGCATGCCCTAAGTCCCAACTTTCCGCAACTTGACAAAGTGAAACCTCAAGTGGGTTTCACCCCAGGACTTAGGAGCGCGTCAAAAATGGGATTTGGTTCAAACTTGTCAATGTTGACAAGTAATATAATATTGTTGGGTAGTAAATATTGTATTTTCTACGGGCCAAACCATTATTTTTTGAATTTTTTGGTTGTGTTCCTTTCTACCTTTTGGAAACCAAAGAATTGTGTCCCTCGTAGAAAAAATCTTAATTTTGTAGTTTTGTTGAGTCTTAACATTGTGTTGCATTGCTTTATACTTATCCAATCTACTACTTCCTGGTTGGTTTCATCCAAGTGTTCCAATCCTGCCATGTGATTGGTCAAAATATGGGTCGGACAAAAATCTTTGTCAGGATTTGAATTACTCATGGGCAACAAGTATTATGTTGGCATCAAATGGTAAAGGCCATAAACCAGTTGAAACGGTGTGTGTTCAGTGGTTACATTGGATGTTGTGCAATATTCACAATCGCATGTAAATGTTCATCCCAATTTATGCGATTTTCATTTACAAGTTTAGTGAGCAATGAACCCATGACTTTATTGGTGGATTATGGTTGTCCATTACCTTATGGGTAATGAGTGGTCAAGGTCACATGTCGTAACAAAAAATGGTTTGTAAAAATCTACATGGCGTCATTGATAAAATGATTACCTTGATCACTTACCAAAGTAAATAGACAACTAAATCGTGTGAAAATGAAATCATAAATGAATTTTGTTATCACAACCATTGTATTGGTGCGCATAATCAACAACTACCAGAATGTACTTGTTTTCGATATACTTGTTTATGGGTTTGATTAAGCTGACAAAATCCAATCCCATTTCAAGAAAAGTTTTATTGGTAATGAAGTTACCAATTTGTTATGTTGTTTTATATTATACTAGTGTGAACCCGGGGCATAATGCACCTGTCGAGCTCCCCCCCGCCCGGTCCTTCCCCGCTCGTGCTGGCCCCCCCCCACCTAGTCCTTCCCCGCCCGTGCGCCCCCCCTCGTGCTGGCCCCCCTTGCCCGGTCCTTCCCCGCCCATGTTGCCCCCCCCCGCTAGGGAAGGACCGTTCTGCCATAGAATATGTCTAGGGGGTTACAGAAACTGGGGGGTCTGTCACAGACAAACACCACCATTGTTGCTTTTATATATAAGATTCCTCCATTCGTTGATAATTATCACAAACTTAGTAATATTGGAAAACATCCTTGTGCATTGTTGGCCATCAATACTTCATGTCCAAGATCTTGTGAACTGTGATTTTGGATGAAAAATGCCCACCATCAACTCTTCATGCATTTCTTGTAGCATTATGGGGCTTTTTGACTCTTCAAAGCAAAACCTCAAAACTTGGTTTTGACTTTGATAATATAATTTGCCTTGGACCAAAGAAAAACATAAAACTTTCAAAGCTAGCTTTTTCTTTTGTTCCCAACTATACTTAATTTTAAAAAATTCGATAGTGAAGTATTCAAAATTTTCCTTTAGCCACATTAGTTCTAAAAGGAGAAGCGTAACGACCATTGTTTGGTTTGGTACTCCATTTTCTTCTTTGAGATCAAGCATTCGAGATAAGGTTTCTACCACAAAGTGAAATCTCCCTAGTTTATAAATTACTGAAAAAACATACTCCAAGAAAAGAAGTAGCCACCTTGTTATTCTCCCTAAAACTTGGGATTTTCAAACCAAGTATAATAGTGCCATATGGTCCACATAAAAAATGAATTTGTTACCTAACAAGTAATGAAAAAATTTATGGTGAACATACACCATTGTGAGTGTCTTCCTTTCGGTTGTCATATAATTTTGCTCGACATTGTTGAGCAACCACGATGCATAGGCAACCGGTTTGTTGCATTTTCTAGTAAGGTTTTGTGCTAACATAACCTTGACTACCAAATTAAAAGCATATGTGTGAACATGAAACTCGATGTCCCAATGAAGTGAAATCAAGATCGGTGCATCCAAGTAGTGTTATTTGATTTCTTTCAAGCTTGTTGGCACTTTGCCATCCGCTCAAAAGCTTTTGTCTTTCACAATAGCTTGGTAATGGGAGCCATAATGAAGGCAAAGTCTTTGATGAAACATTAGTAGTATTGTGCCATGCCATTGAAAACTTGAATGTCCTTAGGTGTTTTGAGTGTAGGCATGTGAACAATAGTTGATTTTTTTTTGGATCCAATAGCTTGCCTTTCGTGGATACCATGTATCCCAAGATAACATTTGAATGCACTAGGAACATGCATTTTTCAAGGTTCAAGTTTATACCAAATTCTCTACATTTATCAAAGCATAGTAAGAGCTTTGGTAAATGTGTGTCCTAATTGCGAAACACATTGAAGTCATCTAAGAATAGTTTCATGAACATTCCAAGATAGTCCTTGAAAGTTGTACTTGCTGCATGTTGATAAGTTGGTGGAGCATTCTTGAGCCCGAATGGCATGACCACCCAAACGAAAGCTCTCCAATCAGTGATGAATGTAGTCTTGTACTTATCTTCAAGGGCAATTATGATTTGTTGATAACTGAAAAATCAATCCAAAAATGAATAGACTTCATGCCCCACCATTTTGTCCAACACCTTTTTAGTAAAGGGTAAAGGATATGGATCCTTCTTGGTGGCACCATTCGGTTATCAAAAATCCATGTAAATATTAAACTTGCCATTTTTTTTGGTACAACGACAATTAGTGATAGCCTACTAGTTTTTTCCACTTAAGCAATGAAACCAACACTTAAAAGTTTTTCCAAATCCTACTTGACCATTGCAACATAATTTGGGTTCAATTAGTACCTTGTTTGATGAGCATGTGGGATAATGGTATCAAGCTCGATGCGATGTTGAACAATTCATGGTGGAATTCCCTTCAAGTCAATATAATTCCATGCAAAAATATCTTTATATTCCTAAAATAATGTTTTGATATTGGTTTAGTCGATGCCACATTCAACTTAATCATTTGAGGATTTTTGATAATCTCTAAATTGAGCAGTTATACCTAGTAATCCTTAGGTAATGTCTAGTGTGCAATGTCCAACTCTTGGACTTTGATACATGAAGGCATAGTATCCATTGGAATTTATCCCTCAGAATGTGGAAAATTGAACATAAGTTCCTATGTACTAACTTTTGCATTGAAAATTGTAGCACTACAAATTTTTGGTTTCAGTAATGTGATGGTCCCAAGTGTAAACAAATTTAGTTATGTTATAAAGAATATTTATTTTTCCTCGTATGTGACTCCTTCCATCAAATCGTAACACAACAAAACCTCGGGATGTTTGATATTGTTATCTAAATGTTTGGTTATAATGATGGTTTGCACCATGCCATTACCTTTGATTATGATTAGGTTGTTTCCCCAATCATGAATAACACGTGCATTATGCAATCATAATTGATTTTATAATACAAAATAACTAGAATCCAAAACATTGTTCTTCATTATTATGAACATTGCGATGTAAAAAATCCCATGAACGTGGATTTTGAGGTCCTTGATGAATCTAATGGGTTTGGTGATGGTTTGATCTACCATCCCAAGTGTGTACGATGTTGGTTTAGGATTGGGAAACCCTAACCCATTCCATAGTTCATTTGTTATGATGTTCATTTTGGATTTTCCATCCAATATTCTTGCCCACTTGAACTTGTATCACAACCATATGAAGATCAATCACCACCAATGCTATAGTCGGATTAGGTATTGACATGGTGATAGTTCTTCTAGGGACAAGCTTGGTAGCAACATATTGTCTTAAATATGAAATGATCTTTAAAAATTGGCCCAAAGTAAAGGTATGTTTACTTTCTAATAGGTGTTGGGTGACTTATTCCAAACTGAAAAAAAATTTCAATCAATTTAATACTTTTGATAAATCCATTAGTATTGGTATTTTTGGTAGAGATGGTAAAACCGATAGCACTAGTAGATCTGATAAAACCAATAGGTCCAGTAGATTGGTTTTCTGTATTTAAATCAAAATTCTTGTTGAGATTGGCTTTGACCAAAGTTTGTATACTGATTCTAAGTAGTTTTTTTGGTTGTATGTCCTTAATGGCTTCTTCAAACAAACGTTGAAGCTTTTCCTCTTCTTGCCAATTGGTTAAGCTCTTGTTCTTCAAAGGTTTTTTCTCCTTGAATACCACATTTTTTGGGTATTTGACTTGCGAGTGGTTATTGTCAAAACCATGTTGATAGCAACATCGTCTTTATTGGGTGTAGCCACCACTACCTTTTCCTTGAACATGGCACGAGCTGCGTCCTTATGAAGATAGTCATAATTTGTATGTTCGACAAAATTGTAGATGGAATTAGATTTGTTGACTTTTTTGTAAACTCCTTTGTAATTGGATTTATTTCATGTACCACCAAGTTGTGCTAAAACTCCATTTATTGCTACTCCTTTTGGTCCTTTGGTTTGTTGTTTGGGTTGTTTGGATTCCAATGGCAATGATCCTTGGAATGTCCTAGTTTATTGCATTGACCGCATATCAAATTTGTTTCCCTTCCTTCGCTAACATTCTCTTTCTTTGTTGGTGGTTATAACAATTTTCAGTATTCATTAACATGTCCCATATTTTCTTCACAAATGACTACAACTTTTTTGTGTTCAAACAAGGTGTTCCATTTTATTTCCACTTTGGCTATCAAAACATATGGCTATAAACTTGTTCAAAGGAAAATGGTTAGCAAATTGTAATATGCTTGATGTTGAAAGTAATTTGTTAGTTTCAATATGTGTTCATAATATACTTCAACCTTCTCATCTCCACCTTGTTTTATCACTCATAATGCCATGAACACATTTGTTCATTCATTTTTACTTTTCAATAACACTTACAAAATACAACCTCTAGCTCTTCAATTTTATAAACTATACATGCTTTCATAAAAAAATTCCCCCATTTGGATATGGTTTCATGAAGTGTAAAACAAAACAAATTAACGATATCAACATCCTTCTTTTTTCCATTGGCTTGAATGGCCTTGCGAAAAATGTGTACATGAACATCAAGATTTATTCATGTAGTGTAAATGAGGTAGGGTAAGGATTTCCTACTTGGTAAAGGATTTGGTGTTATAGGGGTTTAAACAAAATACCATGAAAGGTACCACATATTCTAGGTAGGCTTTATCCACAGCCCTGTTGGTGTTATGGACCGGCTACAAACAAGTGGAGAATTACAAGACAAGACAAGTTTATTGATCCATCAACTGGTGTTGGTCTGCTGAAGAGTTGTTCCCTAGACTATCTCCTTTTATAACCCTGAACCATATTAGTCCCAAAATATCCTAGGCTATGATATCGCCAAAAGTATCCAAAAATATCCTAGGCCATGACATTGCCAAAAGTATCCAAAAATATCCTAGGCCATGACAGTTGGTATTACATCATATGATCTTGAATTTTGGTCTTTTAATGTCCATTACTACCACCTCCTAAAGGATTATTATCGCCACCTCATGGAGGACTGTTACCACCACCTCCTAGAAGCTCCACCTCCTAGAGGCCCAACACTACCTTTGTTAAAAGGGCCACCACCGCCATTGCTAATTAGTACAATCCGTCCACCAACATGCGGTCTATTAGCATTTCTAATCGGGGATGGTTTTTCCCTTTAGTCATGGTATAATTTTTTGGTATGAACGATTTGTGGCATCCTAGGGTTGTATTCTTTTTTAGAATAATCTTCATCCTTGTTTGAAGGCTCCCCGCGATTTGTTACAATCTTAGCTTGTGCAATTCCCGAAACTAGCTTTGGTGATGCCATGGGGTTAGCTAAAGGATTGGACATAGGAGGCCACATTGTAGGAACACCCCCTACACCCCCATAACCAAAACCAAAATATGGTGTATAGGGTCCAACAGGAAAATACATTGAATTTGGAAAAGCTACCAAATTTTGCTCCATGACATTTCCAGTAAATGGAACAAAAATAGGTGGAACAACTCGCTTTCTATAAGCTACATTTGGTAGTGCTAAAGGATGAACCAGATTTTGAATATTCAAAAGTGGACTTTGAATAGGTAATGATATTGAATACAATTTATGATTAATCAGTATTGTGTGAGCATGCAAAACACTACTAAATCAATAAAGATAATTGTCAGTTTGGTGACCCAAATTGTGACAAAAGGTACAAGCTAAAAACACATGAGGAAAAACACGAATGTTAAAAACAAGGGTTATTGGAATTTCCTAATTGATTTTTTCTTCATTCGAAATGCTCGTCCTTGAGGATACACTTCGTATTTCATTAAAAGGTTCTTTCCCTTGAGATTGGGGCAATTCATCAATTCACATTTGGAATCGATTAATTTCACTCTTATGCCAAATGGACTTGACACAACAGTTTCATGATACCAAAAAAAATTTCTTTTTTTAATAGGGTCCAAATTGGTTCCCATGGAGTTTTTGGTTCGGTCTTGATGCGTTTCAATTCTAGTGGATGATTTCTAGTAGGTCATATAGTTTCAGGTTCAATATTTTTGATAACATTTTCCAATTCGTTTTGCACCCCACTATGAAAGGCTACAACCTCCTATGGGTCGATCTTGGGCTATTCTAGTCATTCTAAGTTACTTACTTGGCCTACTTCAGCATTTTCTTACAAAACATGTTCCATTTTTTTTTTCATACTTCTTGTTAGCATTAGTGGTATATTGTAATTAACTATAAAAAAATTTAATCTATGGGTTATTTTGGTTTTTTTTTTAATGTTAAACAATAATAATTAATCTGCAATTTGTTTTGGTATAATCAAATAATTCTAACCAATACTTGTTTAAATAGGAATGATAATGAACTAGAAATTTTGGATTTAATATATGTGGTATGGTCGCCAAATGTTAAGGCCACCTGTGAACTACCAAGTTTTGAAAAAAATAAAATAAGGGAGCAAAAGAAAAATCTTATTACTTTATTTAAGTAAACAAAAAACTTCAATTCAAAAAGGATTATCCAATCTCAGTAAGGCAACATCATAACCTTTTTACATAAATAAACATGAAACAAATATGTAAGGAAGAATATTTGCATATAGAAAGTTAGAATACTGTAAATATATGAGGAAAAAACTACACATAAAACTTTATGTACAAAATTATAGCAAGAAAAAATAATTTTACTTTTTCAAAAATTCTTGTTTTAGTCCACAAACAGACATAACCTTAAATATCTCTAAGAAATAATTCAAAAATGGTGGAACAAGCAGTTAGCCTAATCCCAACAAAATCGATCCTAAATATACACAATGTAAACCGACAGTACAAATCAATTTCAGTAAAAAAGGTTTTGATGGAGTAAATTCGATATAGAAAAATTGGTAAGGAAAATTTAGTAAGGAAAAACTAGTTTCAATAGAATATTGCTAAATATGGGTGTTAATAAAACCTACCGTCAACACAAGCATATCACTTCTAGCTTGAAAAGGGTTCCCATTTGCCTTGATTTCAATTGTAAACATCTTCAATGTGCACATGTTGATGTGGGAAAAAACATTTTCCAAAACATGCATGAATTGTTGTGTAAATTTTGAATACTGTTGTGCAATGCCATACATTTGAAGCTTGTGTAACAATATTGAAGATGATTTCTCTACCTTGTGCTTTGAAAATTTTCATAGCCATTGCAACAAACACATCAACAAAAGACTTCATTATAGCCATCATTCACTTGTTGCAACTCATAATGCTTGAACCTCATAATTATTTATCAACTTTTTATGACCAACATAAAGATAGACTTCACATAATTAATTGTTGCCGAAAAGATCATTTCTTTAAATGTTAAACAACTCCTCCACATAATATTACCTTGCAATAAACATATATTGTTGTAATGTGTCCATTCTACAAACTTGAAAAAACAACCTAGGACACATCTCCTTGAATACAAAACATGAGTATGTTTGCTTCTTACATAGGAATAGACTAAAGAACAATGAAAACTTGCAATAGGCATATGTTATTGTAATGTCTGCATTCTACAAACTTGAAAATACAACCTAGGGCACATCTCCTTGAATGAAAAACATGATTACATTTGCTTCTTACATAAGAATAGACCAAAGAACAATGAATTTTTTTTCATGCACATTAAACATTGAATTCTTCAACCAATTTGGTGTAAAACGAAGTCAATATCTTGGGCTACATCCAGCTTGTGATGCATACAAAAGATCATTTGCCCACATTTTCTACAATTGCCATAAACATTATATCATAATCATTACATGGAAGGAAACATGTTTTTATTACAAATATCACCAAACACACAAGGTTTTAACATTTGTTGAATTATCAAGCTTGTTGATGGTTTAAGAACATCAAATTGAAACAAAAATATCTTACAAACTTTATAGATTAATCCCCGTCTATTAAAATGATTAATCTCATTTAAAAATTTGTGGCTTATTTGTTTTTTGAAATTGGACACAATACTATTACTTTTGTTGATTAAGGTAGCATAGATACTAAGAGAAGAGAAACTTCAATAAAAACATTCAATAGTTTTCTTCATAAGAGTTCATGAAACTCATAGTTATTTCACAATCTTTTCTTATAATCATGTTTTTAGATGTCCACCACAAAGTCTCCATGATTTTGCAAAGGTGGAAGAAAAAGGGAAGATCCAAACATCCTTTTGCAACATTCCTTTCTCACAAAAAAACCAAATTCTTTATAACTTTTTATGGCAAGAAAAGCTAGAAAAGACAAATCATGAGACCAAGAAATTGGAACCCCCGAGATCACTCATGAAAGTTTTTGTAATTGACTCCCATCTAGAACATTGAAAGTCTACACCTATGAAATTACGAAATCAATTTATGATTAATAATTATGCATATTTAAAAAAAACATTGTGGTCATTAATCCCTTTTTTTTCCCCTTCATTGAATTATCTCATTTCAAATGGATGATGTTTTAAATTGTCTCATGATGATCATTAACACACCCTATTATTGATTCACTTAAGCTAAGGCCAATTTTATTTTTATTGGAATTATGTTGGATTTAAAATATTGAATGTCAAATCTAATAATAAAAACAAGTTAAAATATTTATTCATTAGAATTTAAATGTGGCTATTGATTTTTGTAAAAACATCAAATTGCTAGTGCAAATATATTACACTAGTTTTAAATTTTTTGATTTGAATTATAATTCAAATTTTATTTTTCAATTAAATGAAATATTTTAAATTTTGCAATGAAATTAATTTCACATGTGAAATACATAACTATAAATGAATATTATAATTTCATTTGTGAGATACATAATCATAAATCAATTTCATAGTTTCATAGGTTTTTAATTGTCTTAATTACAATTAATTTAAATATCAATTAGACCTTCATATTATTTATTTATAAAGGAAGGTTGTTTGTTTTTTTATGTTTGTCATGATGAGATCTCCCAAATCATGGTGCCTCTTGCCATGTTCTTGGTACCATTGGAGAAGAGGTGCACTAATTGGTTTCACAATGTTTTGACCTACATTACAGAAGTTATTAAATATTGAACATATTATTCATTAAAAATAAATTTAAATCAAAACTAAAAATTATAGGGGAATTTGGCCATTGGTATTATTAGAAATAGGATTTAATGGTGTTGGCGATTCCATAATTTTCAAACCTAAGGTGTGGGAAATATTGAATTGAGTAGTTTTTGTCATTAACGATAAAAAAAAGTAATAATTGGGCTCTATTGTCAAGGTCCTATTCACACTTGGAACAATTACATAGTCACATTCACATTTGGGCCGATGGCACAAGCTATACTAATAGTTATTAGAAAATAAATGTGTTAATTAGATAAAGGTTCAATATGACATGTTGTCAATTTTGATATAGCTTCAACATGTACTTGAATCATGATGATGATAAACAAATAACTATGCATAGTAGGAAGGTGCACATGACTAAAATTTTAATTACTTGGGTTCCACATTATTGAACATTACTAGTAATGATCAACTAATGAATAGATGGAAAAAATTAATTGATTTTTAGTTCCATTCAAACAAAAATATTGAATGAAATTGCATACACCTTGAATTGAATGTGAAATTCAAATTGAATTGAATTGGATTAGAATTTAATTTAATTCAATTCCAATACATTGATTGAAATTGAAATTCAATTGAATTCTAATTCAACTAAATTCAATGATTGGATTAAGATTCAATTCAATTGGAAACAAGTCGGATGTAAATTGGTGGAAAAGGTATTGAAAATTTGCTTGTGATTGTGGTGTTAGAATTTGTTTTACAAGGATAGAGATCCAAAAAGACATGTTTTGTGCCTCTTTACTTGAGAATCGGCTAAATAAACTATGGATTGGAATTTGGTAGGATAAAATATTATGGGGCCTTATAGTCATCCTACAAGTAAATCAATTTTGATGAATCATCATCATTAGAATATAGTTGCAAATTGATTTAGTCATGGATGTTGGGTTTTGGCATTGATCATTGGTTCATGAGCTCTTAGTACAACTCAATATGTTCCCATCAACATAAACATTAGGAATACCTTTACATATATGATACATTTTCACAATTAAAAAAATAAATTGAGAATAAGGAAGTTTTGAAATCAAGGTAACAAAAATTGACAAACAAAAAAAAAGGTTTAGAATTGGGTTGGACTAGTATAGGACCATAACCCTAGTAATTATCCTATTAGTTTTTGCCTAAGAATAGTTGTTTAACCACGAAAAATGAATTTGCACGATATTATTCCATTTTTATCAATTATTAAGTGGTCAAGTGCCTATCAAATGGTGTAGATTTAACCATTTTTTTATTGATGATTAAAAAAAGCTTCATTGATTTAATTTTCTATGAATATTGTAGTTATAAGATTTTTAAAAATTGAACTTCAATACAAGTAACTTGACAAAAAGACTTTTTGAAAACTTGAATGCAAATTTGAGGTCTAGGATTTTATATATGATATGATGTTACCTAAACAATTCATTGTTACTTTCAACACATTTTCAATTAATTACATGAAATAAACAAAACATCTTTCTCAACCTATCCGGTAACATCAAATTAAAATGCATTAAAATGTGGGAAGTCAATGTTAAGATCCATGGGATTAAAAAAAAAAAGATGCAAAAATATGGAAAGTATTAGGAAAATCCATGTGGGACATGATTATTAAAGGATACATATTATCATGCAAAATATCTCAAGACCAAACCAACACCTTATTGTATTTCCATACAATGATCTTGAGATCTTATGGCCTAGTTAAATAAAAAATGATTCCTTGTGCATGTGTCATGCCTAGCTTAAAACTTGAGGTCCATGGAGATCATCATGAACATATTTTATCATCACGATATAAAAATTCATCCTTGAATTGCATTTTTTAATGATATGTTGAAACTTTCAATGTTTGAGATTTTGTCAATAAATGAATATTTTCCCAAGCATTCACAAATGCAATAATTTGATGAACATATAATAGGTACCCTAGTTCTTTACAGAGGTTAATAGTTTAAGCCAAAAATGATGGCAAATAGTTTTAGGAATAAAATTTGCACGTAGCCAATGGAATGGTTGAACATGCACCCGACATGGTGTGTCTTTTTTCCTTGGGGGAAGGGGTGGGGCGTGCGGGGATTTTTTTTCCCCCTTTGCAATAATGTACCACTAAGAAGGGGTATGTGGATTTTGTCCTTCAACAAGAATGCATTACTAACACATGCAACACATGCAAGAGTGAACTAAAGTTTGATTTTGAGTTAGCCCCATACAATCTTGCCACATACCATCTAGCTTTGGTTTTTCACATTATGTGTGTCTACAAGATGGCTCCTTCTATGAAAGCAAATGTTAAGCGAAAAGGTTAGGAATGCTTTCCAAAATAAGAAAAATACATTAAAGCTTCTATCACAATTGGAGTGGGAGGTTCAAATATGATCCACAATGTTTCTTTTTAATGGAGGAATTCTTAAAATCATCATGTACATCTAGGTTGTGTGCTTTGGAATGAATTAGGAGGATCGTCGTGTCACTTACATTCGCAAATAGTTTGTAGATTGCACATTTCTAGCCTTCTTGCTTTTAAACAAGTAGTGAAACATCAACTTGGGTGGAATGATTTGGCAAAGGTTCTTATTAGTCATGTGTTTCCTTGCAAATTTTGAAAGGTCAAAGTTTGCATACCTTTGTTGAGATGATAGGATATTGGTTGAAGGATGCAAGAAAGGAACATTTCAAAGTCGTTGATGTTGATGTTTTTAATTTGGAAGAGAATTTTAACATTGATGAAATATATGAAATTTGGTGCAACTTATACCAAAAATTGTGTGGCCTTATTTGGTATCAACATATAGACAAGGTTTTTTCATGGTGTAAGTATTGAATGGGAAAAAGAAAATGATCTTCTCTTTCATTTGTTTTATTACACATGACTCAATCCACTAAATTTTATTTAGTAGCTTCATGGGTCATGCCTTAACGGCAAGGAGGTATGGATTTTACTAGGGCACATTCAATTTCGAAGTTCATGGTAATGCGTTCTAAACTTTCTATGGATAATATTTGCAAAATTCTCTTTGAATGCAGCACTAGGGAATCACGGTTGAGGAACTTCAAATCATCATAATTCGTAGAGCAGTTTCATTCGAGAATGGAAACATAAGTTTGAGAGAATATGTGCCTTTTTCACATGTGAAAAGGACCAAGTTTCTTAAGTTGGTCTTTTCTACATGTCATACATGTTCCAAAGGTTCATTAAAGGAGAATTTACTTTTAGTGACTTGTTACTATCATAATAGAAATGTTTATATTAGGCGAGGGCTCCAAAGTTTAATGGGTTTTTGTTTTTGAGATGTGCCAATCGTAATATAATTTTTTATTTGGGTAGATTTCCATAGTTTCAAATTTTATGTGATCGGTGAATCAAAATGATTGATGGTAAAAAAAAACACATGATAAGCACACCCATCTAATTGAATCAAATTACAATAGCTATTAATGTCTAGATAATAGAGGGTGGTGGGAGCTTTCAAATACAAAATGATGGGTTTTGAAAGGCATACCCCATTAGTTGCCATTCAAGATTTTCAGTAGCAATACCATTCAAACTTCATAATGACAACACATTGTCAATTATTTAGGTTTGATTAAGTGTGAGATATTTGTTGTGAAACAATGCACATGGTTTCCATTGATGCTTTCTAGGTTAATATATTATAACAAGTGAAAAAGAGAAAATCACAAAGCTTTGGGAGTTTATCGATAATTTAAAACACTTATATCATGGTATACCAAAGATATTAATGATTCAAATGCACAATGGTTTCATGTTGACACTTTTAACTAGATGGTGCTTCTCTTCAAATTGACAATAGTCATAAGTTGTGTATCATGAATCTTGTAATGAATCTTAGCAATAAAATATGCAAAAGACCAAAATTAGTCCCATGAAAAAGATTACAACTTTGAGGTTACAAAAAGAAAATTTAAAAGCAAAAATTATTTAAAAAAATCAACTTTAGAGAAATTGTTTCAGAGGGCTGATGTGAATCGATGAAAAAGTTGTTGTGAATGAAACATCTTGTGTTAAAATAGACATCCATAAAAAACATGCCTACTTCTTTTAAAGCAGCAGGCATGAAAAAAGTCTCTAGTCGCACAAACAAAGGCTAAGAGCACTCTGACCTTATTTCCCATCAAAGTGTACAAGGTCACACTCCCTTGGTCAGACTCTACTCTTGAACACATGATGTAATCATCCTTCACACAGAATTCTTGCTCCTTTTGTAGTTGATAATCCGTCCATGTTAGAGATCCTAATTCCTTCATCAAAGTTGATGAATTCTCTAATTATTTTCCTTTGTATTTTGCCTGCAACAGCAAATATGGGTAAGCAAAGTGCAGCATGTATACTGTTGAAAATAGTAAGAGACATTAAATTCATGGTAGTCCCTTGTTGCTCAAACTCTTGGTTTTTTGGATTGGAACTTTTTGAAGTTCTGAAAACATATAAGTTGGAGGCTTTCATCGCAGGTGTTTTCTGTGCAAATAATATTGTGTTGTTGATCTGACACAGGGTTTCAAGCTTTGTTGCATGAATTTCTATCAGCAAATGTTAATCAAAAGCTTCACCACAACATCATGGATAGATCCAGGCTTTACCCATATGTTTTTGCATCTAATTGTTTGTCATTTGGTTTGGATCTGCAAAATGAGTTTATCTGCAACACAAATGGTGTGTAGTTGAGATGTTTTTTGGGACAGATTTAGAAGGCAGATTTCAATTCACACCCATTTTTGCTTGCATCAAACAAGCATATGACCATTGATCACAAACTGGCAAATGTTATGATATAAAACTGAAGCTCCAAACACAGATACATAATGACAATAGCATGCAGATGTTTGTTGGCCTGGTCTGTTTCATTCAAGAGGATTTTCGTTTGGCTTCAAATTCCTGCATACTTTTACTACAAACATGCAGCCAAAACTGGCATTGGGTTTGAGAGCTTCTTACGGTGCAAATTGGAACTCAAATCAATTTGGTCAAGAAACAGACCTCAACACATTGGCCATGGACCCGACAAGCAAAAAACCTCATTTCATTTGTCTTGTAAAGACAAAAACCTGATGTTAACATGAAGGAGAGAAAAACTATCGAGTCTAATGATCCGAAGAAGCCCCTGCTTATTGACACGAGCTTGAATGGTGAATTTCTGGAAGAGACATGGTGAAGATTAGGTGAAGACATGGCAAAGCCTTTCCACCAAGCGGTCCAGCAGCTGTTGTTGTGGGCATGTTATGTCTTCATTCACCATCAGTCTGCACACCACAACCCACCACAATCACAAAGAGTTTCTACTGTTTCCACTGGAACACGATTACATATATGTACAAGAAAAGCAAGCCTACATCTTTCTTTTCTGTCTTGATCATCAAACTGAGCATCAAACATCAACACCAGGACATCTTCTCTAGAACATCTTCTGCATTGGCATATTCCACACAGCTAGCTGCAGGAAGCAAGAAAGGACTTCGACGCACACAAAGTGAATAGATTCAATTTTTGGTCTTGCACCAAAAAAGTTCCAGGAAAGCTCAAGTATTAAAAAAATTCAACCTAGAGAATACTGTACTAAATTTCCAACAATCTTTGATTGTGTGAGTAGTGAGGTGAAAGAAAATATGGGGTTCCCATGTCCATTTTGTTTGCACCAGAAAGAATTGGAGAGAGAGATTTTTGTATGTATGTATGTGTGTGTGTGTGTGTGTGTGTGTGTGTGTGGTATGTTAGTTAAGGGGGGTTTTGGATGCATCGATTTCTAGAAAGCCCAAAAGAAAGGAAAAAACCCATACTGATTGCCCAGATTGATTGTTCCAGAGTGCAATATGAAGCATCCGGTATCGCCTTGGCAAGTTATGAATCCTTCTGGTTTTACAATGTGATGAATGGAGGAATCACGCGTCTGCGTGAGAGGTGTCCGCCCCCTTATACCTTGTTACAATAGGGACATCCTCCTAATCTGATCCCCTCACAAACTAGAAGGATTCTTCAGTTTCCCCAACTGCTTACTTGCACCAAGCGCTGCTTACTTTCTGTGCTTCCAAGGACCCGCGCGATATTGTAATTCTTTGAGTTGCGTCTCGACTACTTCGTTTTTTTCTTTTCATTTATGTTTTTGAAATGTTTTTACGAGTTCTTTGCTCAACGACAAACAGCAAGGATTGATCTATCTTGCTTCTTCTGCGTGAGAATAAGTCGTAGAATCTTCAACGATGATTCTTCCTTCGCGATGTTGTTGTTTCGTAGTGGGTGTAACTCTCAATCCCAATCACATCGAAAATACGTCCATGATGAGGATGATGATGATGATGCTTTTGACGAGAAAATCTGCCCGAGTTTGATCATCAGATATTTCATGCAGCTGCATCATCTTCTGATCAGATATGTTATGCAGCTTCTACAACAACTCCTGACCAGATATGTTTTACTCCCCTAATGCTTGAAACCCTAAGACGCACAGATGGATTTGTGTCAGCAAAGGAAGCATAGCTTCAAGCAAACATTTTCACCTGTCATTTGGAACTTCTGGATGAGATGGTTTTAACAGGTGAGAAGTTTTATCATAAAAAAAAAAGGGAACACGCACCTACAACATCTTTGTATTAAAAACATAAACTGTGTTGATGACATTGGTGATCATCATCTTTGTCTCCCACAACATTCTATTCCTGTGCTGCTCACACAACAGTACAGCTTATTGAATCCAGTTGCAACAGGAGATATAGATAACATCACTTGGAGATGATGGGTTCAAACCTTTTGGATGCTCTTGTGATGACAAAAGCAAATCCTTCTAGTTTCATTTTTGCACACCTGCAAGTCTGATAAGAGGTAACATACATACTTAGAAAAATGGCTGTGCTTTTTCTGACTCAAGAATTTAGAACCCTATATGAAACTTTGAGCTTTTTAATTGACTTTTCTTTCCTAGTGCCAGTGTACATGGGTGTTGAGGATACCCGGCCTAAAAAATTGTTGCACATTGAATCCATGGTGGTGGTGGTGCTGCCAATGCCATAGTGCACAAATGTGTCCCACAGTTGCAGCGCAGAGTGAATGGGTGGAACAAATGGTGTGTCAGTGAAAGCACAAATGTTGGTAAGCACACATGCTTTACTGGAGCAAATTTAAAGTGGCCACCCAGTATGTGAAATCCCCACTACTACAAATGCCAGTTTCAAAGCTGATAATTGAAATGCTTTTGACATTTGACAGCTCATCAATCAGAACATATATTTCTTCCTGCACTAGTACCGGCAGGTATCAGGTAAGCATCTATGGCACAATCTGTGGTTGTTGGGATAAGTGAAATTGAGAGGGAATTTATGTGAAAAAACATGTGCAAGATTTCCCAGTACCTAGTCGGTGTTGCGTGTGGGCAATGTCAGGTTATTAAGACGTTCTAGGGTTAGAATCAACGCCTGTGTTCCCAGATTGCCTTCCCCATATCCCTTCAAAGACACATACAGCTGTTGTGCCTGCATCAAAGCCAGTTCCAATTCTGTGTCATCACCACAAGATACAACAAACACCCTAAAAAACCCATGACTTCAACCCAAACATGGGATGATGACACCTATCATAAACTGCAGCATGGTCACAACTATGTGTTTGGGCAGAGCCATCTTATTTGTTCCTTTAATTCACCTCTTTAATTACGCAGAATCTGGGGTGGCCATTTCAGATGTCCAGTCCAGGCCACAATTAGTGTGAACCCCCTCCCTTTGATGCCAGTGTGACAGGTAGGCTACTGCTGATTCAGGCTCCCAGATTGGCTCACCCAGGATCTCAATTGGGAGGTAGAATCAACAGTAGCAAGCCCACTCTCTACTACAAATCCTCCAGTACACAGATATTATGATACCAATGGATTGGTAACAAGGAAGTGGACTAACAAGGGCAAGGCCAGGCAATGAAATCCCCATCTGCTGGCATTCGTGTAGTGCAATCCCCAAATCCTTCACAAAATGGTGCACATAGAACCCTGCATTTCACCGTCCAGCATGGTGATAATCCTTAGAAACAAGGAGTCAATTCTGTGAATATCCAACTGTGTAGTCATGACCTCTGCTTTCATTTACTCATTTTCTGGTACAAATAAACCTTAGTTTCAAAACCTGCATAAGAGATGCATTCAGAGCATCTGATGAAAAACTGAGTCCCTGCATGTTGATGCTGGTGGAAATCAGTTTTTTCCAGTTTTTTGGGGATGTTTTCTGTCTTTCCGACCAAATTAGGAAACACCTTAGCATATCTCTGAAATTGCAGAGAAATCTGCATCTCCACAACAAAAATTTGGTGTGGAGACCATAAGACAGAATTGAGGGGGTGGTTTGAATAACAGTGGGATGGTGATGTGAATAGTCAGGGACCTTCAACAACAGCAACCTCTATGGTATTGACTTGCCTACCATAAGATTCCTACTGACTTCATCAGTTTCCCAGGAATGGGGTGGAGGTCAATGTCAAATTTTAACCAATGGACTGAGTTTCTGTCATAAAACCAGCAGTAATGGGAAAATTCTGCATATAATACTGGCTAACACAAAACCAAAAGGAGAACGAGAAGACAAAAAAACCCAAGGAGAAAGAGGTACAAAAATACAAACAAAGAGCCATGCTAACAAGGCAAGACATAGAAAAACTTAAGAAATAAATGAGGAAGAAAACAGAGAGACAAGAAAAAGCAGAACTTAGAGAGGAAGAGATTTATGGGATAAACTGTTAACCACAAAATGATATAGTAGGCCACCAAAAATCTTTGTTACAATTTGTGAGTCAAAAAGACTTCAAGTACCTGGAGCAAAATCACGTTTTTGAATGCGTGTAGCATAAAGCTCCAAGGACTTTGATCCTGCAGCACCCCCACCAATTGCTTGCAGATATCTGCAGAACAATGCATTCAAAGAATCAGAAGTTATGGGCTCCTTCTGCAAGGTCACTGGATCATGATCCACTTGGAAATCCATCTACTTTGAAATCTATACTCACCTTCACTGCAAAGGCCCATGGGACCATTTCTGGATCCAGTGACATCTGGTTTTTACAAATGTACAGAAATTGGTTTGCTACCTGCAATGAGGGATCATACATACACACACCCAAATGTCTACATTGACATACATAGCTTTCTTCTCTAACAGGTGTGTGTTTGCCAGTGGCATTGATTTTCACATGGTAGGTGAAATTGAGTGGATGTGGTACTCAATATCTGCTTTTCAAGTAGTGGATTGGTGTGTCTTTTCTCAATTTAGCAGAGACATTTTTGACAGCAAAGGGCTTGAATGGCACCCACGTAGTGACATCGAGGCCTGCTTTGTGTGCGTATAACATCCCCTGAGTACCCGCCATCCACCACCCAAAGGCCAACACCATGCCATCTTCAATTTACATCTCTTAAGTGCTGTATACAAGATCTTAAAAGAGAATGTCACTCGAATGTTTAGACAACAATAATACATCCACAGTGCAGCACAAAAAGGTTAAGAGTTGTGTTGACATTGGCCGAGGACGAGACAGGAGAAGCAAGGAAAAAATACCTCCACCAACCCTACCATTGTTGAGGCAATTGTTATCTGCAATCCACCATTGGTTCCACAGTTGAGTTTACAATCATTGATGCTAGTAAACAATGATATGTGTCAATGCCAAACTATCAAAGTGCACTGAATATACTATTATGATAAAAAGGGTTTTGATTCAGAATTGAGAGGATATCTTCTGGACTACTTGTGTCTTAAAAATCCTATATGTGTCTGCTGTAGATCTCAATGGAACCATGTTTATGATACGCACTGAGATAGCAGCCTTGCTTTTCAGGTTTTGGGCTGTGGCTGTCCCAACAATACAAAAGAAAGTGGGAAATCGTGAATCATGTGAATGGTCTACTGGCCATAGAAAAAGAAGCAGTGGAAATACTATTATATTGTACATGGAGTACTCAGGAGATTAATTTGTGACAGTACTCATGGAAACAAACTTGTGCTGATATTGCAAATCTTGATTAGACATTGGTACCTGATTGGCAAGTTTGCAGCTTTGTCCAGAACCTGCAGGCCCCATATATGTTGGGGTGCCCATACATTTAAAAAGGGGTAACAATCCCTTTACCTGCCACAACACATCAGAACATCTGACACCTAGCAAATAACCTCTTGTTCATCACATCTAAAACATACCTATCAAGGTTTCTATCTGAGAATTACTCTAAACACCATCTCTTCTACCAATGTAGGATAAATAAATCTCCTGTGCTGGTCCCTAAAATGGACACTCATATAGTAACAACAGTCTTTGGGTCTACCTGAACTTACAAGTATGCTTTACAAAGTTCCACCTCATGTGGTTGGCATTTGTTTAAAGAAACACTTACTGTGTCTTCTCCACCACCAGCCATGATGGCTAGCGTGCCAGCTTTTGCTCCTTTGTCTCCACCAGACACAGGTGCATCAACTGATTCACACCCCCTATTATTCCCACACTGTCATTCGAGAGCCTTCTGATTTTTTCCACTTATGCACTAAGTGATAAAGACTAACCATAAATTACAAATGTCAGCAGATCTTGATCATCCTTGTCCAATAAACTCTCTGAACTGCTGAGTGGATGCTGTGACATTCTTTCTTTGAGTTTAATTTCCCTTTTCACAGATTTTGAAAAGTTCCCATTTCTGTATGCCTCCCGGCACTAACCTCTCCAATGTGCTAAGTGTGACTACAGTTTGTGCCTTTGTATGACAATTTTGTGTGTAGAAGTGAGGCACACTGATACTAATGAGCTAACCTAACTGACATCTGGAGTCACAGTTTGTCCATAGTCCTCAGTGAAGTTTGAGGTTATCAGTACATAAGGCTTCAGTTGGGAAATGAACTTATGATCAAATGTCATGTGAAGTAAGTACATTACCTTTCCTGAGCCACAGCATAAATTTCTCGAGCCAAAGCAGGGTCACTTGTTGACATATCCACAACCTGAGCACCCACATACCCCAAAAATGTTACTGCACAATTAAAAGCTTTTCTAGCCATTCTGTACCTGAACAATTGATGCATTGTTCAAAACAGTACTTCACTGGCATGCTCAAGGTATGTTGACAGTAGAGTTGATGTTGACAATTGGGATAGTCATGATGATTACAGACTCAAAAACCTTCTGGTACTAGCCTTTGGATCAAGATCAGAGCACCACTAATTCCATATCCAAGCCCTTCCCCTGTCAGGGTTAGTGAACTCACAATGCCTCCAGGTCGAAGACCTTGCACAACACCCTTCTCTCCCAGTATTACCTCTCGTACATCTGATGGGTACCTGTAACACTCCAATGATGAAATAAAGTATGTGGTTAGGTGTTCTCAGCCTCAAAATTCACTCATAGTTTTCTTTTCTCAAACTGACCGTTGACCTTGAAAAACCATGTCACTATGTTCAAGAACTGATGTAAGAAAAACAGAAATCTCTATCAGGTAATGAAGTTGACATACTCATGTTAATGATCTATTAAAAATTGCACAAGCTTCCTGAATATGCAAAGGACTTGCATGTCAGATTAAAAGAAACAGTCTGCAGTTTCAGGTCAAAAATACAAACTCACCCAACAATTGTGAAAACAATGTCACTCTGGTGAGCAACAGCATTTGGAGAGTTGACCATGACAGCTCCTTTCTGACACAAAGCCTCTGCTTTACTGTTTTGCCACACATAAAAACATGCCAGGAGTGCCCATGTGAGTAAACATTGCTTCTGCAGGAAAAAACAAAGGTGAAGATTTTCCAGTTCAAATCCCACACTTCATGATGACATACATATCACCTTGGAGTTCGATTGAAGACAGTGAGACTGAAGCCAGCCTCGAGAATGTGGCCGCACATTGCCTGTCCCATTACTCCTGTTCCTATCCATCTTCAACAGCCAGCAGCTTCCTTCAGTGCAAGTACTATACTCTTCTTCTACATTTCAAACATGTGAAATACATAACCCAAGATCAAAGGTATCTCTCAATTCCCTTTCTAAGAGGGATTTGCATAAGCTTTTTTGCACTGTCCAGATTCGATTGTGAGTGAAATCAATGCAAGATGTATGGAATTTTTTCTTGTGTGAAATTCACATCAGCAACGGCTACAATTCTGTTTCGTAAGACTGATTATGACTTGCAACCACAACAAAGGGAATTCAAGGCAAAGGAAGTGTTACAGGAACTTCTGAAAATGCAAGAAATGTACAGAAACAAGGAGAAGTCGACAGAAACACGTGGAAGAATCGAGCAGAGCTCAGATCTTTCTGGACTTTCTGAATGCGCAAAAGGACAAGGTAAGGAAGATAAAGTACCCGATCCGCGTGCGACCTGGTAGAACCTCCGTCAGTCCCATAGCTTCGTGTGTAAAACTCCTCCTTCTTCCTCCTTGCAGGGCAAACACAAACCAAATCGCAACTCTTTTGTTAGACCACAACCTGCATTGTATACTCACAAGACCGCAATCCTCCACTCCCTTACGAAGTTAGTTCCCCTCTCTAATCCAAATCGAAATTCGCTTCAGTTGGCACTTTCCAGAGCGGCTCCGCTACCGAGATTTCTCTTCCCTAGTTCAATCAATCAAACTCTCAGAGACAGAGACAGAGAAGCAAGTAAGCAACCGCGGACAAACAAAAGGCACATAGGAGGTGCATACATACCTGACGAGACTGCTGCTGCTGCAGCTTGCAAGCCGCGGAAGAAAGAAGGCGTCAAAGTCGAAGAAGAGCCAAGAGACGAGCGATGGAGGAAGGCGCGATGGAGAGGAGCAAGATGGCGAGCAATGAAATTGACACGAGGAAGAAGCAGACAAGCGCCGGGGGCCATGGACGTCGTCTCGTCGGACACTCGCGCACAAGGGAAGAAGAGGCCACAGCTGCGGCCCGGATGCCGCAGCTCTACCTCCCGCAGCCCTGAAAACTAAGGACGTAGGCGGTAAGGCGGTAAAAAGTGGCGTGAGCTTGGTGTGAGTGGCAGGAGGAAAACGCTTCTTTTAAGCAAATCGATCATGAAACAATAATTTTGTACTAAGATTTTGTTTACTGAAAATATGAGTTTTCACTGTTGTTAGTGGGAAAAAAAAAGGTAATTTTTTTTTAAAAAAAAATGAAAATTTCTTGATTTGTTCAATTTTATAAAGATTTTTTTTTTTGGGAGAAAAACCATCCAGGAAAAATGTTCTAAAGTGAATATTTTTCTTAATTTTGTCAATTTGGAATTTCTTCAGTTTTGTCCACAACAATTTTCTTCAATTTTCTTAGTGAAAAAGCATCAAGGCAAATGTTCTAAAGTGAATATTTTTCTTAATTTTGTCAATTTGGAATTTCTTCAGTTTTGTCCACAACAATTTTCTTCAATTTTCTTAGTGAAAAAGCATCAAGGCAAATGTTCTTAAGTGAAGACTTTCCGCATTTTGATTAGTTTGGAATTTCTTCAATTTTGTCAATAACAATTTTCTTGAATTTTTGTTTATAGACAAATCATTGACACAAATCTTCTTAAGTGAAGATTTTCCACATTTCGGTTAATTTAGAATTTCTTCAATTTTGTTAATGAAAACTTGTTCAAATTTGTCCCAAAAAATTCATCAGAGAAAATCATCCAGAAAAAATGTTCTTATGTGAAGAGTTCTTCATTTGGTCAATTTGCACATTGCCAAGGAAAAAAGTGTTCAGTTTTCTTGGAGAAAATCATCAAGAAATTGTGCTCTGAAGTGAAGACTTCCTCATCTCATAAAATTTGAGTGCAGCTTTCATACCCTACATACAGTGAGGTCATTACAAACAAGAAGCTCATTTCATAACAGCTCTGCGCCTTTCGTTAATGGTCATAAGTTCAGAGGACTTTCACACTAACATACAGTGAACATTCCTCAAATTGTAATGAAAACTACAACATCATTGTTCCATCGTCTTCTCTTCCTTGAAGGGCAGATGCAATACATGCATTGCAATGTGAGAGAATTCAATCTGTATTACAGGTAAAATGAGGAAGGGCCTTACAAACAAGCAGCTCATTGCCCATTGTGGCCATACGTTCAAAACCAGCGACAGCTAGAATATGAAATGTTCCATGAACTTTCCTGAAAAATGAACTCACAGTAGGTCACTGTTAATGCCTCCTGAAAATTCCTAAAAATGTGGGGCCAAATGAAAACTATACCCATCCTTGTTGTTCCATAGTCTTTTTCTGCCTTCCAGTCTGGGCAGATCCAATAAAAGTGATGGTGCGGTGCAATGTGAGAAAATTCACTCTGTTAAGAGTGTGGGTGAGGCTGTTTGTCATTTCTATATGAATCATAGATTCGCATTGTTGCTCTGTTCCCTCCCTTTTCAAAACAAGAAGTCAAGAGAATTTCAAATATGAGATTCAAATAGAACTGCAACCAGGAACTAGTTTTTCACAGCTTTGTCTCAATTTTCTGGTAGCAGACCGCATAAGTATCCACTTCTAATCTCTGTACAGTAGAGCTGGTTGGTAAAGACCAAATGCCACCAACAATGAAATGTAATTTTATTTGTTTTGCAGACTAATCCCAGAACTCTAGTACACATTCATATATCTAGCTTCAACACAAACTGCTGGAGTTATAATGCTAAGAAGATTAGAAATGACTTGGCATTAGAATGGGCACTAACTAAGCTTTGGATGGAAAAAAAAAGCATACTTAAGTTGTTCACCTCTTGTACAAGCCCAATCTGATGGAGGGTTGACCTTTCTGTTCTTTGATGGATCAAAGTTTTTGCTCGTCATCAGTATCAGAGTGCCAAGCCTGCCTAGACATTCTGCTTACACCTTTCCCATCTCGCAACTTTGAGGCTTTATTCATTGTGTTGTCATTCTCCTCTTCCACTCTCCCAATCTGCAACATAACAACAGACTCTTGACTTAATATCAGATCTTTTGGCACTTCTGACAAACAAGGTTTCCATCACAAGTGAAATTTACTCTGTCCAGTTTTAACAATAGAGCAAGAGAATTGTGCATCCTACTTTGGCATGCTATGGTCTGGGACCAAGCATGTCAAAACATCTTTAGTCAAAGATTTCACCTTCACCAATCACTCCCTTCATCCCATGTGTATGAAAGGACACCCTAGTACAATATAACCACAACTAATTGGTGTCATTCCACAAGCATAGAAGGTTCATAGTTCATACAGGAAAGGCAGACAAATAACAGGAACTCTCACCTCTCCTTCATCAGTTGCATGTTTCCTTTCAAGCCTGCGCCGCTTTGGTCTTGATGTTTGATTATCATCAGTGGCTTGGGTATCATCAAATGATGGGAGACCATCTGGCTTGTGTTTTCTTGCCATATCATACAATATCATATTCTCTGTGTCCTCTGTGTATGCCACATATACAACCCAAAGCCAACTCATTGTAGTCAGCAAGCATTATTGATACAACATCTGAACCTTGAAGACGAACTGAAACCTCTAAAACACAAAAGGACCCTGAGCCTAACCCCTTAAAGTGGCGTAAAGAGAAGGCAGTATTTTGTCCTGACCTGTTTGAAAGTCATTTGATGTTGGGACACTCTCCTTCAGACGTCTATTGAGACTTTCATATGTTTTCTTCCAACTCAATGTATTGGCAACGGGCAGATCATCATCATCATCAATTTCCTCAGACTCAGTTGAGCCATGACCATTTGTTTGCTCAGCGTCAATTCCAGCTTTTGGGACACACTGTTTCTGATTTCTTTTCCGCCTTTCATATGTTTTCTTCCCACTCAATGTATTGGCAATTGGCAGATCATCATCATTGTCAATTTCCTCAGACTCAATTGATTCATGAGCATTTGTATAGTCAGCTTCAATTCCAGCTTTTAGGACACTATCTTTCTGATTCCTTTTCCAACTTTCAAATGTTTTCTTCCCACTCAATGTCTTGGCAATTGGCAGATCATCATCATCGTCAATTTCCTCAGGCTCAGTTGATTCGTGACCATCTGTATGGTCAGCTTCAATTCCAGCTTTTGCGACACTCTCCTTCTGGTTTCTTTTCCGATTTTCAAATGTTTTCTTCCAACTCAATGTATTGGCAATTGGCAAATCATCATCATCATCATCAATCTCTTCAGGTGTGGTTGATTCACAACCATTTGTTTGGTCAGTTTCAATTTTAGCTTCCCTTGCATCTCCATGATAATTTTGTTTGTGAAATTTTTTCCTTGCAAAGGAGCCCAATGAAGCACAGAATGCTTTGTTGATAGAAACTCCAGCTTCACTTTCCATTTGGGCGGTTTCATTGTTTGACACTGTCCCATCAAAGAAACACAGACAGCATCAAAACTAGAACTAGCAGTTTGGACTTAACAGTTCAACATCTAAACTAGGAAAAGAGTTTACCAGCTGGTTTGAATTTGATTTATAGGCCTGTCATCACACTACATATTCCAGTTCTCTTCTTCAAACCCAAGCTTTAGTCCTGGGTTTGAGATTTCAGGTCTATTAGTGTAGGTCAAAGAATTGAGAAAAATATAGCAAATTCTCTCTAAATTTACATGATGGAAAAGTTCTCAATTGCCTTTGCCCTTGCATATTTCTGTTTGGATTTGCATATTGGGGTGTAAGCTTTATGATTTGAATAGTGGATACATGGTTCTCTTTTGGAGTCTCAGCCTTCATTACCTTTCACTGCATGTTCAAACTGAAACTATAAGTAAGAAATCAGGACTTGAGGAAGAATGTTTAGGCTTCTGGGTTGAGCGTACGATAAAAGAGTACCAGCAAGATCCTCGTCTACATCCATGAAACCTCGCATATGGTCAGCATCCTGATCACCTCCATCTTCTCTTCCGAGGCTATGATGAACTTCCTTACAAGCATCATCATTGTCATCAATTGACTGGTATGCTGGCTTCTGCTTTCTCTTCTTTGACTTATTACAACCCAAAAGAAGGAGCCTTTGACCAATTTGAGCAGCTGTAAACTCACCCTCCAGCTCCTGAGAAATGAGATGAATGCAATTCTTTTGACCCTGATATCTGTTGCAACAGCGCACATAGAAGCCAAGTTAGTGAGAGTTGCAGTTAAGTTTCGCATTTTCAAAACTTCAAATTTAGTCAACATTAATTGATTGCATGTACGAGCATTTAACACCCTTACTTCGTGAAAAGAGCTTGGAGCTCCTTGTCTTGCTTGTTGTTGAACAGACAAGTCTTTTGTTTTAGAGTACTTCCATTGGAGCCACTAGACTTCTTCTTCCTGTCTTTCAGGGTTTTGCCTCTTGTTTTTAAGTCTGGTTTTGATTCCCTGTTAGAAGGGCAACCTTCACTGTTTCTGTACAATGTATCATCCACTGCATCTCCATCATTCTGTTTGGCAGTGTCATCAGTGCCACTGCATACTCTGTCTTGGCCTTCTTGGTCATTTTGGGTCACAAGATCGCATTCCTCCTGGTCATCAGTGTTGTCCCCATCAGTGGCTTCATTGTCACTGCCAATAGTTTGAAGCAGCTTTGAGCCGGTGACCTTTTTTCTAACACGCTCAAGACCCAACTGTTTCAGAACACGACCTACTTGAGCCACTGAGAACGGCTTGCCAGAATCATGCAAAACCCCGGCATCCAAAAGTGCTTGTACAATGAGCTTTGTGCAACTGCGACTTTCTTTATATCTGCAGTTGACAACACAAGTGTTAAACCCTGGCACAATCAAGCAATTTTCAGGCTGGAACCCTTTTCCCTGCTCTGACCATAATTTGGAAATTGTACCAGGTCCACAAAAATACTAATACCTAGTGAAGAAAACTTCACATAACTTCAGTTTCCAAAACATGCAGAAGGTTCCCATATTTACCCTTTCGAAACATGCTGAACATTCCTGGGCTTTATGAAGGCTAAACTTCTTTAAGTTTTGTCCACAACCTCCTCCAAACCATGAACACTAAAACAAGGCTTGCAGTTTCACTTGCAAACCTACCACATGGTGATTACACATTCAACAGTAAGATAAAAACACCATTGAGAATGTTTTCCAATGGACAACAGCAACACATTGTGCCTCTGCAAAAAAGCTCTCTAGCAACTCACTGTGCAAAAAGCTCTTTGATTCGATCTTCTTGTGATTCACTAAATGGGCCTCGCTTCTTTGGAGCCCTGTGTCGCTTTACTTTTCCATTCTCAGCTGCATTCCCACCTACTTCACTGCATCACATCACAAGATAATTCACCATTCAGCAAGCATCTGATTTGGACACCTCAATCACAGCTTCAAAAATGGGTGGAAACATAGTTCTCACAGAAGGTGGGTGCAGAATACACCCAAGAAGCTTGAGCTGACAAGTAACCCCATGAGGAATTCCACAGGGTTGTTTCATGAATTGAGAAGAAGCATCATCCACCACTGGAACATACAACATATGTATCTGTGTGTGCAAGGAAGAAACCAGATTGCTGTTTTCACAAAAAATCAGCACCAGGAGAAGTGAAGTATAAAGTCAAGTCCAGAATTAAAAATGGGGAACAGGCTGAAGACAAAGAGATGAAGGCTTGAACCTGTTGTGCATCCTATGCAGAGAGGACTCTGGAGGCCTTTGATTCACATCCTCGTCATCATCTCCCAGACTATCAATCAAAAGAGCCCGCCTATCCTGAATGCTGTTTCTTGAAAAAATTTCTTTCCTTGTTTTGGATAAAGATTTTCGCAAATCTTGATTCAAATAGTCAGCAGTTATGCAATGACAATCCTGTTTTGTCTTCCAGAACAGCAGGTCGACAAAAAGCAGTGGTGATTTCTTCAGCTTTTGGAAAAGATGGCGCACAACTTTGGTCAAAAATGCCACAACAAATCTGTGCTGCTCTGACTGTTGAATACTCTGGTCTGATATTATCTCATAAAATGTTTGCAATACTGAGAGCTGCACAGTACACACTGCAGGATAAGAATTTCTGATGAATCCATTTGCAAGGTATGCCAATTCAAATGGTACTACTAGGGCTGATATCAAGCATAATCCCAGCAGTGAAATTCATAGCAAAGAGTATGCACATTAAGATATCAGAGTTAAAGCTCTGGTTGGATATGACCATGTGTTCCGTGTTATTTGACTGTCACAATGTTTCCAATCAAGTTACAATAATTTTCATGAGGAAGCACTGGTGCCAGCTGAAGAACACAAGAAACAGGGAATAGAGAAAGAGGGTGGAGATACCTGATAAAGCATGGGCTCCATCAGACAGTCCTTACAAATACGTTGCAGCATATGTATGATGTAATAATTGGTAGCTGCAGTATTTTGTGCATAGTTCTTTAGAAGCCAACAATAGTTGTGCAAAATCATGTTATCTCCAAACCTCCTAAGGTATTTGAAAATGTCCAGGCTCTCCTCACTTTCAACCTCCTCTACCTCTTCATCTTGACTGTCACTTGGATCTCTGTCATGTTCCTCTTCTTCCTCTGCATCTTGCTCTGCATCTTCTTCTCCAAGTGGGTCACTTTTGGCTTCCTCCTCTCTATCCTCCATTCTTGTCTCCAGTTCCTCAATTCTGCTTGAAGGAATTGTTTCAGGTGTCTCTTGCATCATGCCAGTTCCAATCTCCTCCACATCTTTGGTCACCTTGTGTTCTCCAAGCCCACTTTCTGCATCACATTCCTTGACATCGATGTGGAGTTCTGATCTCTGTTGGCCTTCTTTGAGGTGTCCTTGAGAGGGTGACTGTTCTTGGTGGGGTGTGCCATTTTGTTTACTCTTTTTCCCCTTGCTCCTTACATTGTGAGCTTTTTTCTTCACCTGTAACACAAGTAAAAGCATGATAAAAATTGCATTTGGATTCAGTTTCAAATTGCAGGGTTAAAACATTCTGGAGAAGTAGATAATGGAAAGGAGAATGGAAGAGAGAAAAGACTTACTCGCAATGTACCTTCTTCCTTGGTCAGGGTGTCAAGAAGACGAAGCACCACGTGTGTCATCTCTATCATACCTGCCAACTGGCTATAAACCCCACCCATATTGGATTAACTATATGGTATCTTCAATTGTGTTCCTTGAAGAAGAAACACATCCAATCAGCCTGAAGAATGGTGACAAGTCATGTGAGGTGATTAAGTTCCTGAAACAAGAGAGATGAAATTCCAAATGGCCAAGAGGGCAAACCTCCTTGGCTGCTTTTGAAGGTCAAATGTCCTGAGCAGTCGAATCATGAAAGCTAGGACGCCCTGATCTGTGTGGTCATAGAAAATTTTGTACAGCAAGATGCGGGCAACCCGAACCTCTTTTTGTCCATCACTAGTTTTCTGGTGTGCAGCCTTGAGGACATGGTCGATCATATGAATCTGCAAGGGTCCACTTTATCTGTTGATGAAACTGCTCTAAAGTCACCTCTGCATTATATTGGCCTCGTCATGATAACTTTGAGGACCTTGTGTAACAAAAGAACCAAGAAACCTAATACCTCCCAACACCCTGAACCTGGAACAATAGACAACAATTGGTAAAAAAGAACCCTGAAACATTTACTATGAAAGGAGAGACAAATATAGTTTTCCAGGCAAACTGAAGCATGGTTGACCCATACCATTTCTTTAAAAAGGACCCCCGCACTTGTTGGGGGGAACCAATCACTGGTCTCTTTAGAAGTATCCACATAGACTTGCCATTTCCTGGTGACTAGATTGAACATATCTTCATCCATTGTGGATGCAATTGGCCCACATCTGCCCTGAAATGTTACATCCTTTGCCTCCTGACCCCCTTCATCTCCTCTGTCATTAGACAAGCTCTCCTTGACACTGCACTGCACAATGCAAATTTTTGAAATGGTCACAGGTTGACACTGCTGTGATACATAATAATCCAACTATTGACTTTTGTGCAAGCAGACAGATTAGTAGCAGAACTATAAGTATTCAAACACCTGATGGTGATAGTGCTCTTTGGTGACAGAGAGAAGCCTCCCACAGTTAGGTATCTTCTCAAAATCTCCCCAATCCAGCAAGATTATATTCAAAGGATTGGGGATTATGCAAATATTTTCACTATAAACTATGGGATCTATGGCATATACATAATGGAAAATTCTTTGGGATGAACACATGGATCTGGAGTGTTAGACTGCAAGCTAATTTATAACTGATCTTATAGGTCTCTGCCACAATCGCAGAAAGTATCAAAACTTAAAGGGCTCAACCCATAACCCCTGAAAGAGTTACAAAGAGCTTATTCTAAGATTCTTTATTTGCAAACTCAAGGGACAGGACTGAAGCATAGTTACATGAGCCAAGGAGAGGTTTAACCTGAGGTTTTGAAAGGAGGCAACGTTGATAGGATGTGAAGAAGTTGGCAACTGTGAAGAAAGTTACCACATCACTTTCTTGCACTTCATTTCTTTCGCTTTGTATGTCGTCTTTCACTGTTTGCATCAATACTGAAGAATCCAACCACACAAAAGGAGGTCACTCTTCTTTGAACTTTTGTGTTCCTCTATTGCATACTTTCTGATTCAACCCTGCAGAATACACCCTTTCAGAATCCATGTGATAGAGATAGCAAGAGAGATTTGGAGGCAACTTACAGTTGTAAGTGCCTTCCAAAAACTGATCTGCCAGGCTTTTGAGAAGCCCACAAACTGTATCATTGGATGAGCACATGGGAGGGAGATCAGGTGCCACCCGCTTCACATGACCTCGCATTATTTCTGGCTTCTTGAAATCTAATGGTGATTGATATGGGTTTTTTGTCACTAACATCTTTGCTCCATCCTGCATGAAATTAGGTATGGTGTAAGAAAGATATATGATGTCAACTGATGCCAGCACAACTAATTAGACCTCATCGCTTGGAAAACCAGGCTAAGAAATGACTACATTACAGATAGAGTTCACAAAGGATACAATGTCCAGGGGCCACACCACACCTTTTCAACGCGAACAAAAGTCCCACAGAATCTAGAATGGCGGGGTGCAGCAAAATCAAGATTTCTTCGCTCCAGTCTCTCTTGCCGAATCAATGACTCCAGTGCAGCTGAAGATTCCTGGCTCAATTTCTTTGCTGACTGCAAAATTTACAGCAACAAGAAAGATGAATGAAAGCCCAACATCCACGTCAAGGAAGAAAACTTACATCAAAACTCAAGAGAAGTTCATCCACTCTGATTGAATGGAGATGAGAACTTGTTCATTATACTGCATAGGAAGGACAGTTAAAACCTTAGTTACCTTCCTGCATCTGTCACTACTTGTCGCAATCACATCTGGGCTCTGGCCCCAGAATAGATAGTTGAAGATCTCAAGAATGAGGAGGTTATCTTTGCGAAGAAAAGGTTGATCACCACCCACATGCTGGGTGAGGGCTAGAAGCAAATCAGTTACACTTTCTTTGAACAAACGCTTAAGAAGCTCATCTTTGAAGTATGATGCAAGAGCATTTCCTGAAGTAGTTGTCCTAGTCAAAGGTGAGAAGGAATCATCCACAGCCAACAGGTTCCGTATGAATGTGAGCATTAGCTGGAACATTTTGCCATCCATATCTGTAATCGAGCCACTGCAGTACCAAGAAACGAAGCATATTCATCAGGTCTGAAAACATGCTCTGACAACTGCATTGTTCAGAATCTATTACTGCATGTTTGGCTGCCATGTCTCCCAACAAGAAAAACCTCCCAGAGCTTCATATCAGAAACCTTCATACTGGTCAGCACCAGGAAGAAGGGAGACCACTTGCAAGGTCCCATCAGGTGTTGGGAAGCAAAACAAATGTTCCCATTTCACAGCTCCAATTATCATTGCTCACATGCTAATGGGTATTAGGAAAAAGGCCTACAACTTCTTTCCTTCACACTCCAAAGCAAACAGTTTACCTTTCCATGTGCTCAAGAGGCTGCTGAAGATGAGAGACAATGACACCAATCGCATCGCCTTCCAATGCAGCAGCCTTGAAAGTACGCAAATACTCAAGTTGTTGCGGTATGTTGCTCGTAGATGGTTCCACAGGCATTGTCATGAACACCATCACTTTTACTGTACAACAATTTTGGGGAAAAGAAGAATAAAAATCTGTCAAATTTTGCATGAGTCTAAAATTCACAGTCAATAGACCTCGCGAATTTAGCTACCAAAACATATGTGGAAGACAGAGAATAAGCTGAATTCCAGATCTAAAGACTTAGGATTCAGAGTGTCATGGCCATTGACTATGCCAGGAAACCATCTGTAAATCAAACAAACAAGGAAGAAAAACAAGTGCTTAGGATTCATTAAAGAGGTGTGCACTGTGTACCGGCATTTAGGACAAACTCATGGTGATGGCGGTAATGGGTGATGATGGGGAGTATATCTTGGGCTATTGTATTCCATTTTCCAAGCTGCATAAATACGTCTCGACTTGTGGAATCATCCTGCCGCAAAAAGCGTTGCAGGCGCTTCAAATTGCCTGCAACACACGTCCATTGCAGTGGTTCACACCTCTGAAATATGTAACTGCTTCAACTTTAGGTGTCTATAGGTACATGGAAAACTCATACTCGAAATCCCGCAGAACTCCACAAGTCAGATGACCTAGTTAAGGTTTCGCCATCAAGAAATCCCAATTTTTTTCGAAGAGAGAACGTTCGCCATCAAGAACGTAAGACCAAGGCAAAACCGATCACTAATCTGTAGGCACCCGGATTCTTGGGGAGTTCTTCACTTCAGAGCTCAACAGAGAGAATTCATTCAAATACGAGATTATTTTTTCTTCAACAACAAACTCAGAACATGCAAAAAGAGAAAGAGTGTGAGCTGAGGGGGGGGAAAAAAAACAAACACAGTCTTTACCAAGACAATCAACGTGTTTGACATACACTCGTTTCCCGCGATCGTCCTCTCGCGTAAACCCTAGACCAGTACAAACTGCCGTCAAATTATCCATTTCCATATCCAAATTAACGATTTTCGCGGCCACCTGTCTCTCGCACTTCAACGGCTGCTCTTAGGTTCACAGTGAACAACCAGGACAGCACATTCGCACAAACATCTTCGAGCAAGCGGAAGCAAAAAGGAAAACCGAAGGAAGAACTAGTTTGAGTTCTTTCAAGAGAATTCACAACCCCAGTTGCATTTTGAACGGATCTGGCAGCTCAGCAGCAAAGACATAAAATTCATGAATCGAGATCAGCAGGCAACAAATCGAAATCGCGCGCGCGCGAGAGAGAGAGAGAGAGAGAGAGAGACAAGAGAGCGTGCAAGGGAAGCGCAGCAGCGATTGCGGGAAGCAGCGCAAAGCCGAAGCAAGGATTGCGCGGGAAGTTCAAATTATCGTTTTCACACTTGCAGCAGGTTGGTTCATTCTCTAGTTTGTTTCATCCTATGTGGCATTGTAAATCCAAAGGCCTTTTTTTTTGGGTTCTTTGTCCTCTCAGTTTTTTTGAGAAAAGGAGAGAGTGGTAAATCATCATCCTTGGGCAGGTTCTTATTTGCATTTTCACACATGGTAGTTCATTGTCTGGTTTTATCATCCTATGTGGCGCTTTAAATCCAATGGCCATGGTTGTTGTTTTTGTCCTCCTTCTTTTTTCTTTTTCTTTTTTCCTTTTCTGCAAATGGGAGTTAGTAGGCCTAGTAATAATCCTTTGGGTGAGAAACTTCTAATTTTCATTTTCACACTTGGTGGTTCAATCTTGGGTTTCATCCTATGTGGCACTTTCACCCCAATTGCCATGGGTTATTCTTGTCCTCTGATTATTATTATTTTTAAAGGATTTAAATTTTCACCTAGGTTTCAATTTATTTATTTTACTTTATTATAGTGGAACCTTAGCAGCTGTTTAAAATAATAATAAAAAATTTAAAACCACAATTTTTTAAAAAAAATTCTTTGGGTGGTAGTACTAGGTATTTTTGGGGGCTCAATTAACCTTGGGTCCCTTTGGGTTTTATCAAAATCCATTTTTTAATGGTAATGAACACTTGTTTTAAAGATTATCCATGGACCATTTAATTTATTTATTATTTGGCATTAGGTGGAATAACATGGTAATTCACAATTAATCATGGTTAACCTTCAACATAATGCAAATGTCTCACAATATTTATTTTTAAAAAATTTAGCCAAAGGTGCAACCTAATAGGGGTGCGACACTACACCAATTTATTTATTTGAAGTTAAGCTTAATAAGCTAAAAAATAATTTTGGTATGGAGACCTAACAAATTTACATAAACACATATAATCCATCTTCAAAGATATTTCATTATTTTGATAGCACTAAAAGAAACAAGGTTTTTGATCACCTTCCTTTATGGCATTTCAAGTCAAACTTCTCACAATAAAATCTCTTTAAATTAAAGTATTGCATAAAAACAATGAGTACACATGGATGAAATCTAATTCCATTGTAACCAAAAGGTTTAGAAATTGTGACATGGGTTCTTTAATAACAACACATGTAAGCATAATTAAAGATTGCACATGAATAGAGGAAGAGTCTAGACCTAGTTGGTGTTAAGAAAAGGTCAGAGGATTATGAACAAATGTTGTAGTATTATGCCCTTACGAGGACGAGGACAAAGAACAAAATGAAGGATTTTGACACAAAATCTAAGGAACGATGGGAGGTTGCAAAGGAGTATTTTATAAAGGAGTTGGAGAAGAATTTGGCTCATCATAGAGTTGATAAAAAAAATTTGAGGTAGAAATTGGAAGCTTATCAAAAGAATTTTCTAAATTTTATCTATGGTAGTCCAACAAGTACAAAAGCATCAAGCCAGGATGAGTAGACTAAAGCAAGGCTAATCGGAACAATTCAAGAGGAAAAAGTGTAGATTGAGGAACTAGATTTCAAAGTGGAATAACTCAAGAGGAAGAGATACAAACAAATAAACCACAGGACCTCAAAGGAGGGGTTAAGAAGAAAAAGAACCACAAAGAACTTAGGAACAAAAACATGTGGAGATTATTCTAGCAATAGAAGAAGAGGTATCCAAGATACAACCCCTATAAATAGAACCACAATTTGAGTCAGTGGAGGAGGAGGTCAAAACTGTTGAGATAGAAATATAGGTCAAAATTGCAAATTTATTTTGTTGTTTTGAAATTTATTTCAATAAAACATGGAATTTTGTTATAATTATAATGGAGGTTTCAATCAAATAAAGGAAGTATTGACTTCTATAATGATTTCTATGCTCATATTGTTGTGTGAATAGATTGTAGTATTAGAACATGATGAAATGAATTGAAATATTGTCTCTAGAATTTTTACAATGTATTTTTGAAATACAAATTTTGATTATATGAAATAACCATGAATTTGGTGTTTTAATGAATGGTAGAGTTAAATGTGTTGAAGATCAAGGTACAAATAGTACAAATCAAATTTTATATTCTTTGCTACCCATCACATGGAAACATGAAAAACAATGCCATTTTAGGGCATGTGGATTTCTTTTGAAATTCATTAAAATATCACTAATAAATATATATTTCATTATTTAATGTCAAAAAATACCAAAAAATAATATTCATTTAAATAAACCTTTGAGCAAGAATCTCCACTTAAATGTTTTAATTATATTACCCAAAATAAAATTGAATTTGAAATTGCAATGAAAACAATTTGAGGCTTCCATTTGCACAAACCACAAACTACCACGTGTCACCTTTGGGTATGGAATCTAATCATTTATTTATGGATAAGTAAATCTAAGTCGTTGACTTGGTCAATGCGATGTTGCCACATGTAATCACAACACATGTTGGGTTTTGCAATTAGGTTTTGTGACTATGTCCTGACTAAGAAAGACATATGCAATTAGTCATTCATGAATTGTTAAACCCATGTTGTTTCACCCATTTAGTCACGAAGGACATTTAGTCGTAAAGCCAAATCATCTTATCGACCATGATTTTTTTTTAAATTTTGACTTAATATTGAAATTCCATGTCATTAATGATTTTGATATGATGTGTAATAGAATAGAAAAGGTAAAAGAATCCCGTGAGATGACTCTTTAGACAGAGAAGCTCACATAAGCAATTTGGAGTTTCAATCTCAAGAAGGAGAAACTGTGTAATTGGAAGGAATTTGAGCTTGATGTTGTGTCTCCACAATGTCCCTGATTGGTCAGAGTTGCAAGGGCTTCTGGCCATTACATGATGACTGGTACATTGGAGTTGTTGGTGACTACAATGACCACACACACAAGCACCTGATCACTTATGAGGATTCTGAAGAGGAGTGGATTATTCTGGCAAGGGAGTGAGTGAAGCTGAAAGTTTCAGCTGCACAGAGGCTCTGACTCTTGATAGCTACAGCTCAGCAGTCACAGTATAGAAGGAAAAGACCTAATTCAGTTAGCTGTCAGTATAGAGGTTTTTGAAAATGAGCCAGGGCAAGGAGATCTTGTGTGGGCCAAGGTGAAAGGATACCCAATGTGGCCTGCTATTGCAATGGATGAAGAGCATGCAAGAGCTTGTGGCATGTAGCCTACATCTCGTGACAGTGTCATCGCTGTCCAGTTTTTTGGGAGCTATGATCATGCAAGAGTTGACTCCAAAAAATGTTGTGCTTTTCTCAAAAGGTCTGTTGTCCAAGTATCACTGCAAATGCAAAAGGGTGGCCTTTCACCAAGCATTACAGGAAGTAGAGGTGTACTCAAAAGAGTGTAAACTTCCTGAAAGCATGGCACACATATAGGTTGATTCACCAGGAGTTGCTGGCACCAGTGGTTGTATTGACCAACAACAGCAAGAGGTGGAAGGTGATGATCATGACTTTGTGGGTGATGAGAGGAAGTATGTAATCCGGAAGAGTGTGAACAGTCTGTTCTCTCTTCCCTTGAAACTGGGAACACTTGTGGTGCTAAGCTTGGGACAAATTGTTCGGGACTCTGAGCATTTCCATGATCAGCACCATATTTGGACTGAAGGTTACACAACTGTGTGCAAGTTTGCAATATTGAAAGAGGCAGATGTGGCAGCTGTTGAGTACAAAATGGAGGTGCTCAGGAACTTAGGCATGTGAATAATCCCTCTTTTCCGAGTTACTACAAACAATGAAATGGCCATTGATGGCAATTCCCCATCAGCTTGCTGAAGGAAGATACTCTTAAAGTTGCAGAAAGCTGAAGAGAAAGCTGGGAGGTTTTTGAGTCCAGAGCAAGAGAAGCGACGAAGAATATGATCAGGCGCAGCTATGTTTGGGTTCAGTAATCCCTGAGTTTCAGAACTTATCCAGGGTCTACCACATGCAAGAATGTGCTTCAAGTACTGGGGGTGGTCAGACAAATCACCTTTACCATCTGGCAAAGTAGATGAAGAACTGTTGCCTGCAGGGTACAGCCCTGTTGAAGTGCAATGGAAACACCTCAATCGCTGCACAGTGTGCTACCTTGATGTGGAGTATGTGGACAATATCCTTCTGCAGTGTGACAAGTGCTGCATAATTGTACATATGAATTGTTATGGAGTGCTCGAGCCACCAGATGTGAAGCTTTGGCTTTGCAGCCTGTGTGGTGTTGACGCTCCAAAACAGCCCCATCACAAGTGGAGCCATGAAGAGGACAACAGATGGGCACTGGGCACATCTCACATGTGCATTATGGATGCCTGAATTAGCAATGGTGGATAACAAGAGGATGGAGCCCATGGATGGTATCAATGCTATTCACAAAGAACACTGGAATTTGACTTGTAGTGTATATAGAGTATACCATATGGAGCTTGCATCCAGTGTGCAGACAGTCACTGCCGTGTGGCATATCATCCCCTTTGTGCTCGAGCTACTAGCCTCTGTATGGAAGCCATAGAAGAGAGAAGGAGAGTCAATGGGGAGACATCACTGTGGCTCATTTCCTACTGCCAGAAGCACAGGCGACCTGCAAAGGCTCAGCATTTAAACAACACAGCATCTCAGGCCCGGCTTGCTTGCTCTGCTTATGAGCCTGTAGCAAATGCTTCTGGTTGTGCTTGCACTGAGCCATATGATGCTGCAACAAGGCGTGGCCACAGGGAACCTGAGGCTCTAGCTGCTGCTCTAGTCACGCGACTTTTTGTGGAGAATTAAAACCAGTCATGGTGACAGGTTATTGCCTGAAAGTACCAGAAGGGAAGGAGAAGTTCAAAGTGTGGTCCTGGAATCTGGGAATCCATAAAATCAGGGTCATCATCAACTGTCACAACACTACGTGATGTGCAAAGAGTGCAACAGAATGATGATGTAGTTTGTCAGTATCAGAGAAGTTTGAAAACATGCAAATTCACCAAGCAAATGACATGGTGATTGAGTATGCAAGTGAGGTTGTGAGACCTATTGTGGCAGATATAAGGGAGGCACGCTGTTACGACTCACTTGTGGGTGCTGGCACTTACATGTTCCGGGTGGATGATGAGCGTGTGGTGGATGCCACACACAATGGAAGCCTTGTACATCTCATAAACCACTCTTGTGAGCCAAATTGCTATTCACGCTTGGTTGCAGCAAGGGGCAAAGATCGCATCATACTCTTTGCCAAATGTGACATTGCACCTGGGGAGGAGTTGACATATGATGAACAGCTGATTTGCTGCTGTGGCTCTCCCAGTTGTCAAGGCTCTGTAAATATCCTGGATGATGACACGGAGCCTAGCACAACATTGTTTCTGCCACTCTCTGACCTTACCAAGTTGGAGCTTTCTTCCCCAAACCAAAGCAAGCAGCGACGACACAATATGCCAGTAAATAGGTTTGTAATTTCACACAAGCCTCGAGAACAAATGTTGCAATCAATATTTATCATCATCCCCATGTGGTTTTTTGCTATCACCCTGAACCCTAAAACCCATGCAGTTTTTGGTATCAACCATAATGGTCTTGATTTATCGAGCGAATTTGGGTGTAAACTTGTATTCCATTTGGAGGCCACATTGGCCCCTCCTCAAGGGCATTTGATAATCTGACAATTGTTGTTAGCTCCTACCCAGGGAGGAATTCTATGAAAACGAACAACAATATTACTAATGAATGTAAAGAAATTTGCAAGGAAAATTGGTACCACAAGGTTTAAATCTTGCTGTAAATCTTGTGGATTCACTTTGTTTTTGTGCAATCATGTCCAGTTGAAAACCCTAATGCTATCTCTGTTTTGTTACCTGTGTTGTATGTATACCTCATGTTGATTTCACTGCTTGAGCCTCATGGTATATAGGCAGCACTTACACACCACCACCACCTCCATACCCAGCAGCTAAGAATGCTGCAATTGCTTTGAGCTCAACTACAAAGTCTTTGGACAACAATTTTATTATGTTTTCAAAATTGTATAAAAAAAACATGAGCTTTTGGTGAACTGAACAAAAGTTGAAACTCTTTTGAATACAAGTCAATTTATGAAGCATTATTTGGTAAGGAAGATGTTATTTGTAAATTATTGCATGCACATGTGGAATACAAGATTTCTCTTGGAAGATATTCCACTACATCACCCTATGAAGTGGTAAAAGATATAGTACACAAAGGAAAAACAAAAAAAATGATAGTATTTGAATGAAATTGTCTCTCATCTTCCAAAGCTCGCATTGTCAAGATATTTACAATGAAACACATTTAGAATACATGTAGTCATTGCTATGGTGCTTTGCATATGAGCATCTTATTTAATTATTGAGAATATGTAACTTTATATTTGAAAAACAATGAAGATCAATGCACCAATTTTTTTGTCTTGATCTATTTGTTGTTGGTTGTGTCCAACCTCTTTTGTGTGGTATTTACTTCTATTGGGACACTATTTGACATAGCTAAAATAGTTGAAGTGGTGAAGACATTATCCAACATTGAATTCACAAAACCTCCTAATTTAGAAGGTAAAAATAGATCAATAATTTTCTGCACAATTTTAGTAATCACCAATACTTAGTGACAATGTGATGTGATGAAAAGCAATTCCTTACAAAGCACAAAAGCCATAATCTAGCATAAATTTTGTTGAAAACTAAAAATATATCATACACGTATATTGGCCTAATGGAAAATTAAAGTGGGAGAGAATTTACAGTCATGGTTGATTGTTTCACAAAATTAGTAGTTTAGATTATAGATGTTGCAAGAATTTTGAGATTCTTTATAATGCACTTGTCGTTACATAAATATTCATGTCAAATTTTGACACCCACAACAATAACAAAATTGAACACACATCTTGAGATGTTTACTTGAGTTAGTGTAAATTTTTCATTCGACATTCTTGGCCAATTAAACATGGCATCGAGGGTAAAAAAAACACATTTTTTTCTAGTTTGTTATTTCCTTCTTCCCTTTTCCATCGAAGGCTCTTTTGTTTTCTCTTAAGTCACGAAATATCAAGTATTGGGTGTGGAGTTGAAAAATACACACACAAATGAATCTTTTTTTAAATAATTTACAATGAAAATAAATTTTTACCTCTCCACATATGTCAAGAAAAAAAAAAATGTGCATGCAAGTTAAAGAATCCGATCAATTTCATTGCAATTAGTGTACACATGAAAAAACCCCAAAAAAGAGTTCTTTAAAGAAAGCTCATGTTCCTAATTCGAAAGTTGACATTCAAATTTTTTTTTTGTGCATGGTAAGCTCAAGTTTTGTGATTTGTGTGACTAAATTTCTTACATTAATAAGGTTGGGGTTATTGATGGTATTTTATTGCAAAATTTTGTTGCTACCATGGATGATTAGCTTTTGTTGTGATTAACAATAACGTATAGACCATGAACTGAAAATTGGCCTCCTCCATTAGTTATAATTTTATAAACAACCCCACGTGATGAAAAGCTATTGTTGTTGCTCTCATCAGATTATCCATTATAGGTGGAGATATAAACAACAATAACAATAGATCAAGGTTAAATCTATATCATCATCATTGCCATTATCACCTACAAATGTGTCGTCTACCCTTTTGAAGAAGACTTGCAAAAAGACATTCTTTGAACGCTCTTCACAAATGTTGGAGACATTTGCCATAAACATATATATAAGGTTATTATATGCATGGTTGTATTGTATTATTTAGGCGAAAATGTTAGTATTACATTATTTTTATGGCTTTGACGAAGATATCTTGGATTGTTTAGCAGTGGTTTTGTCAATTAACCTATGTTTTTGGGATGGATAGGTGATAAAACTTCCTTTTGCCTTGTATTTGATTTTGGTCATTGAAGCACAACATGACTTCAATAAGGTCAAACCAATCTTGTACCCATATAAATATGATTAGAATTGATTCGTTATCCTTGTGTTATGTTTACAATAATCTTCATGGGTTATAGGTTGATATCACATGATCTCTATGAAGCAAAATTAGTTGGCTCACCAAAGGTTTGATGCATTTATTTGTTTTGTGGATGTTACAACAAAATATCTAGTTTTTTTTTTTTATAAATGTTAATGGGGTTGGGCCTCATGGTAGTAGTTGGGCCACCAATTGTGGTAACCATCATTATCATTGTGTAGAAAGGTGGCCCATACCTTGCTTTGTATATGTGGGCATTTATGTTAGGCCTATCATTGGTGATGATGGTTGTATATCCCATATTGATGCATTGTGTCACTCTTCAACAAGCTGTTCATGTTAATATTTTCATCCCTCAAAATTCTTCATCATGGTCATCAACACATTGGATATTTAGTTTTCAAAACTACCTATTCATATATTGAACAGGTGGTATACATGTTTAGCCATTGCCAATAAAGTTACCAGCATGAATAAGTGTAATCAAGGAGTTTGAAATATTTTAGAGAGGTTAAACCAAGGTAAATTATTCCTACATCATAGATCATTAGAGGTTTTTTTTGTTTGTGTGAGGGTTTGGTTGGGATGCCATATGTCAAGTAGTTGTTTGAAAGAGAGTCATGTGCCAAAATAAAGTAATTAGCATCATCCCTCAAGTTTCCATTAAAGAAATTGTTTGTGATCAATCGTTCCACCCACTCCAATCATAGCAATGTAAACTCCCTCGTCCTTGATTAAAATTTTGTTTTTTTTATTGTACAATAGTGAAGGCTTTCTAATGTGGAGGGTTGGACCCTTACAAGTTAACTTTGTTTTACCATTCACAAGAGGATTGATCAAGCTACGTGTTGTAGATATTTACTTGCTACTTTTTCGTTACATGCGTCCTTTTTCTTAACATGTAACTATCCCCCAAATGTATTTCCTGCTTTGATGTTTGCAACAATATTTTTTTTGGGGTTTACGAATGAATAAATATGTGGAAGCTTGGGTTCTGATATGGTGCAGGCGAACATATATGTATTTTATAATAATAAATGTACTATGTTATATGACACTTTGATTTTTAGGTGAACATTTATAGAATCCATTAACTCGACCAAACCTTCTACCAATAAATTAAATAATTTCATAATTTGAACATTCAAATTGTGCCCAATTTATCATTAAAGATGATAAATTGGGACGGGGAGGGGGGAGGGGATTTGACCAAGTTTCTTAGAGCCAATAAAGCAAAGAGGGAAGAAAAGATATGAAAAATAAATAATTAAAAAAATATCATGTTGATTATAAATTGGAAGATTATGTTATTAATCAATTTGTGTTCCTGAATTTGATTCACTTCACCTTTCATATGTAACTTGTTATTTATATGTTATTTTATTGGACCTTGCAAGTAGAACATCAACCATAATTAATTAAACATGTTAATTTTTCCTATAGTGTAAGAATGGGGATGAGATGGTGGCAGTGATAGCACAAGAAATGGGCCATTGGAAACTTAGTCACACCACATATTCCTTCCTTGCCATGTAGGTTGTTATCATACCTCTTCCAATGCTTGCTCTTTATAGAGGCATTTGCATCCTCCAATGCATATCCTATGGGAACTACTTGATTCTCAAACACTACGGGCATCATTACAATACCTTGCTTCTATTTTACTAAACTATGTGCATTGCAAGGATTCATATATAAATGTTGAGGTTCATGACATTCTCATGGGGCATGACTTTCCATCCTAGTGAAATACATATTTGATTAAAAGAAGTGAATTTGTGAAGTATTTTGAACAATCTTATTTTACAAAATCCTTATGACACAATGTTGACTTGGTATGTTGTACAAGTGTTCACACTTTTGCAATTTGGAAAGTATACATTTGTGCAAAGTTCATCATATCTTTTGTGAAGTTTTGGCTTTACCTCCAAGCATGTGCTTATTGGTCTCATCTTTAATCAAGTATCTCTTAGGTCTCCCTTTGTCCCTCACATCAATTAATAGAATCTACCATAGTCTACCCAACTTTTTTTCCCCATTTTTGTTTAATTTCTCCATTTTAACTTTTTTGTTTCATGATTTTTTGCCCTTGTTGGATATGGTTTTGCATGCCTATTTTTTTCAAGTCATTTTGGATGTCTATGTTGATTACTTAAATATGGATTTACATTGGAGTTTTAAGTTGCAAGTGGTAAGAAATGACAAGAATTGCAAAGCATTACCTAACGAAATCAAGGGGTTAGCTTGGAATTATAGTTTCTTTTTCAGTTAATGTTTATTGCAGCCAGAAAAAGGTGCTAACAATAAAAATGTGAGTTGAACACTTATAAAAAATTATTACAATGTGCAACTAATAAAATGCAAGCTAAGGGCATTTGCAAACCTTAGTCTCGTGTGGATTTTTTGGGTTACCAATGTTGGGACAACATATTATAATGCTTTTCTAGCATCTTGTAAGCTTTTGTTTTAGCTTGGTTAGCAAAACCTTTGAATTCCAAGTGAACAAGTATGTGTCCATTGCAAGCAGTTATATATCGTTTCTCAAATACTTTCCTTTGTTGCTCCTTTGCCTTATTACAATTTGCTTTTGTGCACTTGTTTCACACATTTGAGATGTCATCATGTCAAACATTGAATGTGATTTTGAGGGTGCAAGTTATGCATTTGCTTGGAAGTTAGGTTATGTTGTAGCATTGTGAATTAGCTTGATCAAGCTATATGTATGTAGTAATTTTGTTCATGACTTTTCTTAGTAGTTGTAGTAATTTGCAATCTTTGCCTAGGGAAATCATGGGCAATATTCAAAACACTTTTATTATCCCTTTATTTCATAAATTGATGAGATAGAAAAAGATTAAAATTAGGTAAGAACCATGCTTCTAGTCATAAGATATCAAAAGTAACGAATGAAATGAAGGTGGAAGGGTTACACCAAGGGTATTTAAGCTTTGAAAAGGTAGGTTTATAAAATGGAAGTCATGAGATTCTTGAATTGATTTTAAATAACCTTGATTAATCCAAAGTTGTTTTCCTCGGTCACGGGGTTTTACTTATGTAGATTTTACATGAGAAATAGTTGTATAAAGGTGAAGAAATTATTATTATCAATGTATAGGTACATGATAAATGATTTTTTAAAAATTTTCCAAAAAAAAAAAATCAAAATCATTTAAAAGCAAAGGTGAAAGTAAATTAATGTTTAAGTTTTACTTTTATGATCATTCTCATTTTCTTTAAAATTGAGATCATTTTCATTTTTATTTATGATCATCTTTTTATGTGAAATTTTATGTTTATTCACTTTGAAAAGAAAAAATTAAAGCATATTTGAGAAAGAATTACATATACATAGTGTTTTAAAATTTTATAATCATTTAAAATTTTATGAAATGAACTCATCTATTTAAATAAATTTTAAAATTTTAATTTTAAACCTTCACTTTGAAAGGGTATGTGTGAAAAAAGAAAAAAACAATGATAAAAGAGGTGGATATTTGAAAAGATATTTCAAAAATAGTTGTAAAGGTTTTGTTTTTTCATCTAAGTGGGTGGGTGAACTTGTAAAAGGAATTTTATCAATCTCAATGTAACAACACTTAATATTTCAAAACTTAAGAATAATTTAACTATTTGGAAAATCACATTGGATTAGGACATATGAACACATTATTGTTTAAAGCTTGAAGGTTTTATAATGAATTAAAAAAACATTTGAACATATTTTAGTTTTCAAATCATGTTTAAAAGTTTTTGAGACTAAAATGCAAAAATAAGGAATATTCTTTAAAAGTGACGGGAATGCTACCTTTAATTCTCACACCTCACCTTTTGTTTAGTTTGGTCTCCGTATCGTTTTGTCCCTCGCAAACCTTATTTACACTTACTTTCAACCTAAGTCTATTAATCTATTCCAACCTTGGTTAGGCCCTAAGTCACGAGCCTAAGGTTAGGGTGCTTGTGACATCTTGTATTGAAGATGATCCAATAATACTCACTATGTGAAGGAAATGGATGTTGGAAATGTCATGGTAATGGATTTGTTGAAGGGTTTTATATTGCTCTTGTGTCTCTCCTCCACCCATTCGAGGTATGAAAGGCTAGAGAAAACCAAAGATGGTGTTAATTAAGTTTATGCCAAAGGTTTGAAATAAAACAACATGAACTAAATTCCAGTTTTCTTGCAAAAACATTCAAGATGATACATGTGTTCATGAATCCCATTTAGTGTTATTATGTGAAGGGATAAAGTAAAACATGTTTGCAAGTGTGGATTAGCCATTTTTGTTTTGTAAAATTTTCCACAAACGTGAAAAAGAAAACAAATTAAATAAGAATATTATTCTATTGCATGTTCTCCATTTTGGGGGAAAGAATCACCAAATTGTGAAAAAAAAATTGGGTTTTTTTGGGTCACATTTCTACTTGGATTTTCGAGAGAGGGGAGGAGGAGGGGGACATTTTTTAAAACCAACGTTTTTGGACATGTTTTAGAAACATGTTACCATTTTATGCTAAATCTCTCTTGAGATACTTGATGCAATATTAGATATTTGAATTTTTTTTTTTTTGATAATGATGGCCAAAAATTAGCAAACCCAACCATAATAAATGTTTGCCATTGTGAAATGTTTAATAAGAAAAATATTGAAATTCATGTGTTATCATGGTTTTGTTGATGAAGAAAGACACAATGTATTGTCTTGATGCAATTATTTTATTGATGACCTTTGCATCTTTGCCATTAAAATTGGTGTGAATCAAACTTGGTAAAGAATAGGGATCTAAATGGGTAATTGTGCACAACAAATTCTTTGTTCAAGTAATGATTTAGTTAAAGTCAAAATTTTATAAATATAGGTCTAGACTTATAGAAACATGAAACTTTCATTCTCATATTTGTTTTTGTTTTGTTTTTTTTGGGCATGCAACCTTGATTTCATAAGTCTTTAATTCCAATGACAATGATTCATTGAAGTTGGTTTAGGTAATGTGATTATAAAGTCCCCATATTATTTTATCTTATTAACTTTTGGCTCAAATTTTATTTAGCTCATTCCCAAGTAAAAAGGCATAGAAATTAATTTTTTTAAATGCAAAATTTCACCAAAATACAAAAATAATCTATTGTAATATTCTCAATTAAAAATATACACCAAATTTCAAGATTTTTTTTGGGAAAGAAATTCACCACATTTGAACTCTACTTTTAGTTTGGTAGCAATTTTGAAACTAACTAAAAATTGTTTAGATAGGTCCTAAAAGCTCTCTTGGGATGCTAGCCAATGATGAAACATTTGAAATTTGGGGAAAAAAAAATCACTGATGCAAATATGTATTTTTGAATTCAAAAAAAAAAATCCCCATTATCATATTCATAAATAAATTTTCAATACCTTCTCCACCAATTTGCATCCCATTTCTTTTCAATTGAATATTAATCTAAGGCTAATAGACTAAAATACAAATACAAATAAAAATAAAAATAAAAATAAACCCTTTTTGTAGTGATCATATTTTCACCTAAGAACTGTTAAATTTGAACTGGGGGAACTTCGATTTAATGTTAGGACAAAATGTTTGCCATGTTCAAAAACAACATAAAAGGGGGAGGAGGGGGGCGGGGGGGGGGGGGTGAAAAACATGGTACGAATATAGTTGCTGCTTCATCCAAGGCTGACCGGACCAATCAAGAGCATTAATTATTATTTAGTACAATACATTTGTATTGCATCCATGATCCTATGTACATATTTTGACCCAAACTCAATTTATTATTTCAACCTTCGATAAATTCACCATTGTATTTTATCCCAAAAAATTCATTTGTGCAAAAGGACTCTGTAAGGCACGCTTGGAGCTGCTCTAAAAATGCCACACACACCCCTCTCCCCCCCCCCCCCCCCCCCAAGAAATTTGAATACAAAACAATTTTTTTAAAAAGGAGGACAGTCTACTGACACCCTAACGAAGGTAGCTGGTTTGTGTCTGAAAACCGAGCTTCCCCAAAAAATCCCCAAATTCGCCCACAACAGTTGCAGACCATTAGAGAGAAGAGAAGCTTGCATCAGTTAGTCCGCCACAAGGAAGTAAGTTACTTCGCCAAGCTCTTGAAGAAGCTTTCGTTGCAAAGCTTTCGCAAAGCTCTGCACTCGCTTCCGACGTTCGAGTATTGGCGGGGATTGATTCGCCATCACCTTTGGAGGAGGGCGCGAAGAATCGAAAATCCACGACATTTTATTCAGGTATGGAAGAAGAAGAAGAAGAACAACAACAACAACAGAAGAAGCAGAAGAAGAAGTGCACAACTTTGTAGTCGAGAGAGAGAGAGAGAGAGAAAAAAAAATATATACATAAACAAAGCGTTCATTTTTCAGCTGGATGATCAAACAAAATGTAACTTTCCTGAAAACCTTGTATCTCTCTCTGTTTTCTCTCTCGCTCTCTGCTTATCTCGTGTTTATGTATATATCTGTCTGTGTGTCTTTGTCTCTCTCGGTTTTTTGTTGTTGTCGTAGTTGGACTGCTGAGAGGGTGTGCTATATATGTTATGAAGTCATGAAGTGTTTCTTCTTCTTGGAGTTGGCGATTCTGGAGCTCATTTCTTCTTATTCTTGGAGTTGCGATTTCTTTGCTCCTGTGATCCTAGATCGTTTTTTTTTCTTCTAGAGACAGAGGAATTGGTTATGGAGAAGCTTTCTTACGAGCTTGTCGTAGCTGCTTCCTGAAAGAGGAGCTTGATTAGCTGCTACTTGTTGAGCTTTCCTTTGTTTTCTGTCTTTTTTCTCTTCTTTTTGGTTTCTGGTGGAATGAAAGGAAAGGAAAGGAAGGAAAGGGGAGGGACTTGTGCAGAGGGCCACAACATGATGTAGCCACATCTGTACTGAGACCAGATTTTTGTCACACTGTGCAGCTCAGGACGCAGAATTTCTATCACTGTTTTACATACCAGAGAGGAGCACAAATGGACAGGTTGCAGCAGACCATGGCATTGTTGGCAACAACATTTGGGCTCTTCCTGTTGCTGCTACCTCAGGTCCGGTGCCAGACTGCAGGTACGTATGTCAGCATTGGTGTTTTTGGGCTTGTCTTGTGTA